>JAQHUG010000061.1:7509355-7556212 GCA_028555095.1 Dicrostonyx torquatus | reverse complement strand
TTCCATTTGAAATTAAAAGTTCATTAAAAACTCTAGAAACTCACTTATCCATGTATTGCCCTACCTCACCGAGTATCTTGTAACTCTCATTATGTTCATCACTGCTGTTTTTCTAGGTAAAACTTCAAGTATGACTTTATTAAATGACACTCATGAATCAGTAAATGTTTTATTTTTTTTTTGCTTGTTTTGGTTTTGGTATGGAATACACTTTTATACAGAAAAAAGAAAACCTTCTATCCTTTCAATTCCTATTTTATCAGATAGGAAATACTATCCATTAAACTACTTTCAAGTTCTTAAGTTGCATATATTTATTACAAGTGTTTCTATTTAAAAAAATTCAAGCCGAAAATCTGCCATACACTCAAATTATTTTTGGAGATAGTCCTCTAACATTTAATTCATCTTTAACACTTACAAATC
Source organism: Dicrostonyx torquatus (assembly GCA_028555095.1). Lineage (NCBI taxonomy): Eukaryota > Metazoa > Chordata > Mammalia > Rodentia > Cricetidae > Dicrostonyx > Dicrostonyx torquatus. Next base: position 7,555,786 of record JAQHUG010000061.1, on the reverse strand, counting down.
CTTACTACATTGCCATCTATTTGGCTTCTTTGTTTCCTTTCGCCTTTGCAATGAAAGTTAAAATTCAGTATGAAAGTAAGTTCTAAAGAAGCTGACAGGAGAAAAATGTGAGTAACACACAGTTAAAAGAAATACTTCCAGGAAAATGCAATGTTGTAGTAGAAATATTCTTTGCTGGCCCATGGCAAGAACATCTATAATATTTCCTCAAGTAATTAAAATTTAGAAATATTCTATTCACTTCCATTATTTTTTTTCTTACCGTGACCCAAATATAAAAACAAAACAAAACAAAAAACCTTACTTTTCTCAATTTCTGACTGGCATATCAATTTATGTTTCACAGTTTTTCATTGAAAAGGGGCAGGTACTCTATAACTAAAGTGGAGATGGGGCTTGTCTGATTGAAGATCTGGCAGGCATATGTCTCCATCTATGTCTGCCTACATCATATCTAATGATTTTAAGGGAAACCACAAGGTATTAAAGCAAATAAGTAGTGTTTCATGGCAGGAAATTAATCAAGGTAGGAAAATCGGGCATTCTCTCAGAGAGAAAAATTATATGAACAGAAAAAGAAAAAAAAAAAGAAGAAGCTAGGCTTGAGACAAATTACTCATTCACTTCAGGTATGGAAAAAGTTGGAAACATAAGTTTTGATAAAAGATCAGAAAATTCTATTTGATATTTATAGAGAAAATATGATCTTCAAGGGAAATGAGTTCTTTGAAAATCGCCAAGGTGTCTGATGATGTTCTTAATTCTAGGGTAAATAAGGAAGGAAAAACATAGAGTGCTAAAACTTTGTTTACAAATCTTGTGTTCAAAGTGCACTGTAGGAAGTGACAATTGATGAATATTGACTTATCAAGGATATATTGTTATCATTGTAAGTACAAATTCTCTCCACCAAAATCAGGCATTGTCAATTACCTCAATATACACATGCTACTCTCCTCTACCACACTTTCAGACACAGCCTCGGTCATCCTGACAGGATAGTAATGTAGCAGCCTTGTGCTGTAGTATATTCTGCTCCAATTTACTATACCAGGAAGATGGCTCAGCCATCTATGACATATCTCCATTAATATTGATTGGCTTATGAACACAGTTAAAATATCATGATCTGCTAAATGTAAGAAAGTGGCTTTGAAACTTCTTAGGAGTTCTCTTACATTAGTTAAGAAACACAAGGAAGAGATAATCTACCAGAATAACACATGTGTACATCTATTTATATAGCCATCTGTGCCTGAACCAAAAGAAGCACAGAAAAGTTATCAGTGCTTTCCATTAAACTTCTTGTATAAGATAAAATGTTTCCTAAATATTCAATAGACTTTACTATTGAGTTAGAGCAAGGCATCTTAAATATATGTCAGGATCAAATGGTAACTAATTCTCAGAAATTTTAATTGCATGCTATTGTTTAATTTTGCTCTTTCTGTTTCTATTCTATTAGTTAGTGAATTAAAAAATCTTCCAATATTGATGACAAGAAAAAAAAATGTTGCTCTTTCTCCAAACAATACTTGAATTAAAATTTGGGAAATTCAACTTTTTTTCATACTGTACCTCAATCCAAATTCTCTATTTGTTCACTATTTCTTAAGGGAAAAAAATCCCAAATTTCTCACAAAAATACCTTTTGTTTTTTCCCCAAAACTTCCTTCAGCATCATTTTATATCTTTTGACCCGCAAACTATTCATTATAGTTATATTCAACCTTGATGGCTCAATATTCTATGTTGCCAGTAATAACATGGAATCAGAAGCCTTTACTGACTGAAGCAAATTATCTGCAATGGCCTGATAATCAATAAATTTATATGTGCTGCATATTGTAGGTGCTCAGTAACCAAATGCAATAAATTTAAGAATGGTAGCATTCAAGCAAAAAAGAAAACTTATATGTCAAGATTTCTCCTCTTTTAAACTGATACTAAAACTGATAATCAAGCATTATATAAATTCATTAAGAACATGTATTTAATATATGGCAGAGCTAAAATCCAAATGCCAATGAATCAGACTCTGAAGCAATCTTATTATGATATGATAGAGATTTGTTAATCTCATAATACTCTTTTGTAATGAATTGAGAATTTTAAAATATTTAAAACTACTGAAAAGTTTAAGTGTTAATATTATGGTATTTCCTACCTCTTGTGAATGAAAGAAAATTTAAAGTAGGCAACATGAATGTGTCTACTTTCAGAGGTCAACACTGGGCAACTACACAGCCCTCCAGCTGCAGTTTACATCTCAGATTTCCAGGATAAGAACGATCCTCTTCTTTTCCATCCCTAAATGCATCTCTCTTGCTTTCCATTCACATTTAAAACTGGATAATTCATATCAAGATCAGAGAAAGGGAAAATTATTGGTGTGTTTAATACACGAATAATAAGAAAATAATATCAGCATCACCTGGGGCTAACTAAGAAACTGTAGTTAAAAAAATTTTTAGATGAACATTGTTTGTTAAATACTGGTTATGATAGAAAACCTATCCTAGCTACTAATTACTTTCAGGAAGTAACTTCCCCTTTTCATTGTTGAAATACTATATGCAAATTTAAAGGGTGTTTCTTGGTTACAACAATTATTTCAAAAGCTGACATTCTGATTATTCAAAATTCCATCATGGGAAGGAGCAGGGGCCTTAAGAACTCAAGCTTCTCAGAAGAATGATTTGCATCTGATAGCTGCAAAGGAAGAAAGATTTATTCTCCTCCAGGAGATGTAGCCCCTGGTAGGTTGATTGTGGCCATATACTCATGTGGATATGGGCAGAATTATCTAGACACAGATTATTCATAACAAAAAATAAGAGCATAAATTTGGGAAAGAGCATAATGGGTGGATAACATGGAGCATTGGAAAGAGGTGGTGATGGGTGAAGATGATTAATATATGTACTATATGAATGCATAAAATTTTCAAAATATATTTTTAGAAGGTAGAGAGACAATTGATGCTAACCTCTGGCTTCTACATGCACATATGTGTACACAAAAATGTATATATGCATAATACAAATAAATAAATAATTCTAAAAGAAAACAAATATACATTGTAAAGAATGTTTAATTTCTATAATAATTAAGATATCAAGAATCATTATAGGATATGTCTTACAGTACACTGATTAATTTTCTTTCCAGGATTAAGTATCAGTATATCACTATATTGAAAATAAGGTTGTGGCTAGGGACATGACTCAGTCAGTAGACTGCTGGTAGCCTGAGCATGAAGACCTGGATTTTTCACTACATGCCCACGTAACCCTTGTGTATAGCATTGCATATCTCTAGCTCCAGTACTGGGTATTAAGAAAAAGCAAATCCTTGGATCTGACAGACTAGCCAGTCTAGTCAAATCAATGAACTTCAACTTCAGTGAGTGAATTTTAACCAAAAATTAAGGTGGGAGCAATTAAAGTTCACACCCACTATTGACTCCTGACCTCTGAAACAAGTATATACACATGCATATATGTGTACACATATAAACACACACACACACCAAAGAAAGAAATATTAACACACCCAGGTATTAACAGAAGTATTCCGATTTGAAAATGATAGAAAAAATAGTCAAACTTCTTTTATTGGTACATTGATTTAAAGAAATAAAGGTAACTAAGAGAATAAAATGAAATTAGCTTATTTTAATACTTTTGTTGCCATTGTATTGTAAAATTAGAGGAGAATCAGAATGAAATCTCATTTTATTTTAACATGGCAATTGCATTCTTATTCCAGGCCTTGTTATTGTAACAGGAGCATGTGCAGTTACAAAGTAGGGACTTGTAAGTATTCCTTCTGCCAATGCCTTCTTGAGATGAAGTAATGACAATGATATAGTTTCTCATTTTCTGAAATATTTACTGTATGCAAGCTCCTTCCAAATGGGGCATTTCCTAAGACTAAGAAACCAAAATGCAAGGAACTGTATACTTCACTATTTAGCTGTATTAGTGAAACATCCTGCAATTTTTACCTTCTGTTAATTTTAGAGATAAGTATAAAAATGGATAATAATATCACTTTACTAAACCATACTAAGCTTGCTAAGGAAGAAGATTATTGAATTGAATCAGGCCTTCAAAGTAATCAAAGTAACTAAATTCCTAGAATATTCTATGAGAATGAAATCACTTTCCTATTTACACTGAGCTCCTATAAGAGCATTTTCTAATCAAAGTATAAATTTGGGAACAAAAATATGATATTTTAACAGGTACTATGAGCATTTTAATTCTGTTAGGGCCAAAACAATGATGAACAATGATAATAGTAATAAACCCTTTCCCTAAAGAGTCCTAGAAATCCTAATTTACTGACTAGTAGCTACTTTCAATAAGTAGAAATACAGTAATTTAATAATCTTGCCATAGCAGTTTTCAAAAGAAAATTAACTAATTCATTATTGCTTATAATTTGCTGAGGCATGGCTGCCATATTTGTAAAATCAGCAGGTTCTGAGAAAAATACAAGTTTTTAAATGAATGTTCAGTTCCCCTAAACACACAAATGATACAATTCCTTAGCTCCCTCTAGTGCCAATTTCTAATATAAACTTAATTGCAATAACTGTGTTCACCGTGCAATTTTGGAGCAAATTAAAATTTTACTTGGCAATAATTAACAAACATTCAAGGGTTTATTGGAATGAGTCTGGGATGAGAATAGATAACAATCAAGCTGATGACACTGATGTAGGTAGTTGTATGGCTGCAGCTAAAATCACACCATTCCTTTGCAAATTTTATTTCATAAGCTTTGAAAAAAACAAAGCAACGAAGCGCAAATGAGTGTTTCAAATAAACTAAGGTCCAATATTGATTTTCTTCATATGCTCCAACTGAAATGCAATAATTTGCCTGTATTTGCAATTTATACCAGTCTTTATTTAAATAAGTGCATATGTGAGAAGAAAAGATTATATAAATGTACAACTAATGAACTATAATGTTCAATTATATATTAATGTAGAACATGCATAGAAATTGGGATCTCTTAAAAATCCTGACAACCAAGGTGTCTGCTTATTCTTCAAAATCTCTTCTTGACGAGGCTTATAATTGGAAAGAATTCTTAAAGCCAAGCTGTAATGTCTTAAGAGGGTTAATTTAGATTCAAGGAGAGGCACTGGGGAGGTAGAGGCTCTGGTGCAAACTCAAGTGGTCTGGAAACCCTAACAGGAATTGCTTGATGACTTCTTTATAAGTGAAGGAAAAGAGAGGAGTTTCATTATAGAGAGTGTATTTTTTGTATACTTAGAGAAAAAGTGACAGCATTTTGAGGGGAAAGAGGAATAATATTAAATTTCAGTCAATGAACACTACAATAAAAATGAGATTTCTGGAGGAACAATTTTGCAAAAGTACACACTTTCACATCATTGAAAGTTTTGTAATAGAGTATAATAACTACATGGGTAAAGAGCTTGAATTTTGGAATTAAAATGTGCCTGTTTGATTAACAGAAAGTCTTTTAGTATAAAACATGAAGATATTACTTCCAAATAATAGAATTGTTTATGATAATCAAAGAACTAGCTTATGTGTGGAAATACACAACAAAAAAGAATTAAATCATCCTTTACATCACTAGAAAGATAAGCTTGGGCTGTGGAGCAGGTAGAAGCACATGCTGTCAAACCTGAAACCCTGAGTTCAATCCTACATGTTAAATGGAGAGAACCCTTTTGTGCATTTTGTTCTCTGACCTCAGAGTGTGCACGATAAAATAGGCTGAAATGTATGCATGTGTGCATACACAGTCACACAGATGTGACATAAATTCAATTAAAGAAGACAGCATAGGTTTTATTAATAATTTTTGGACATTATAAGAATTCCTAATTTTAACAGAGAATCCCTATCTCAAAAAAGAACAAAAGAAAACAAAGCACAAAAGGAATTCCTAATTTAAAATGTTATAGCAATTTTTATTCAATAGACACAGTACCCTATATAGACAGGGCAAAATGCTGTATAGAAAAATTAGTGTTAATTTTATTCTAAAAATTTAAAAATATTATGAGCTATCATTTTTTCTCCTTGAATGTAGCTGTGTGTCAGGCAGGAAGTTAAATAAACTGTGAGTTTACACCAGTACATCTATGCTCTAGAGCCATGGCCTTTTCAACACTTCTAAGCCTTGATAGATAAAAAGCAAATTAATTAATTATTACAACCTAATTACATCGAGACTATTTGAGAACTTTATCTTTGTCCCCTCCCTATTGAAAGAAACACATCTAAGTCACTTAACTATTGGAATCATACTTCTAACTGATGAGAAACTACATGTAGCTTACAATTTTCAGTGAGGTTACCAGGTTCCTATTTACTGGTGACTTTTATTCTTGACCTGATGTTTTTTTCCCACTGTCTTAAATACTCCATTTTGAATTACTCTATATTTAAATATTTTCCATACAGTAAATTTTTTATTATAAGTTTCTCTCTTCATAATTCTTCCCAGATTCTCTGCACCTTCCTACTCACCCCACTTTAGTTTCTTTTGTCTTAAGAAACACACACACACACGCACACACACAAAAACTATGCATACTTAGAAAGTCAGACAGAGAGAGGAGAGAAGAAGAAGAAGAAGAAGAAGAAGAAGGAGAAGAAGAAGAAGAAGAAGAAGAAGAAGAAGAAGAAGAAGAAGAAGAAGAAGAAGAAGAAGATCAATAAGGAGAATGGGATACATCTTTTTGAACCAATGGCCAAAGAATCCCATAGATCTGTGCCACAGTTACCCAAATCAGAGGCTATTATTAGTTCTATTTGTCGACTACCCATATCTGTTGGTAAATCCCTATTACTGAAGACACTATTTATGTCATCAAACATGAGAAATCAAGCTGGTCCCCAACTAAAAGTTTCATCCCTGCTGGTTAGCATGGTGTCAGTATGTGCTTTGTGTAATCATCAATACTTCACCTTTTATAATGGGATAAGTTTGAGTTGTTCCAAAGTGAAACAAATAATCATTTCACAATTATCTCCTCTTTTTAGAGTTAAAAACAAAATTGGACCATTTTCAGTAAAACATTAAAATGTCCCTTCTACATGTCTCAAAAATGTAAACAACTACATAAAAAGGATAGTGAGGCCAATGTATTCTGGGCAGTCTTATGATATTGTCAGGATGGCTCAAATATCCAAGAAAAGATACAGAGTGGAAGAAAATGATTCTCTATCATGAACTAATATTTTATCATTTCTAACAGCTTTAAGAAGTTTCATATCTTCATAGTATTTGTTACTGAAAATAAACATAAAAATTACAGCAGAAAAGCAATGCCATGTATTTGACCTAACTATGTAAGTGGAATGATAATTCTGTGATCATTCGTAGTAAACAACATAGGTGTATTGTCTACCTTGGCACAAACAAATTGCTGCCCTGCGTATTGTCTGACTAGAGGTCATGATCTAATAACAGAACCACATTTGGTCAGAATTAATATCCAAGCAACCCCTTACCTTGTCTATATGCTTTGAATAAAGAGGAATCTTGAAAAAAATCAGCTCCACTATCGGGTGAGCCATACAGCTAGAATTGTTCTTGTTATAATCTTACAGCTCCTCAGATAAATGCAGTTACTGAAAGTTAAAAAGAAAATATGCATATTTTCTACAATGGTCAAGATGAATTTTCCTTCATGTTTCTACTTCTCTATCAAGGTCTCTAATATTAGAGAAGACTAGGGTACTGTTGGGAAATAGGAATTGTACTTTAAGAATCAGATGAACTAGTCTGTGTTGAATATTTCCTCCTATCACTGGTTAAAGCTAGAAAGGTAGATTGTTTGCTTAGCATTTTGAGGATTTTTGGCATAATCTTCAGCATTGTAAAAATGCGATGTGATGTGTGTGTGTGCGTGCGTGCATGCGTGTGTGTGTGTGTGTGTGTGTGTGTGTGTGTGAGAGAGAGAGAGAGAGAGAGAGAGAATGTGTCTGAGTGTGTGTGTGAGAGAGTGTATGTGTGCGTTATAGATTGGATCATAGTATAAAAAGCTTTGTTGCATATTATCAGGGTTTTTTTTTTCTTATTATAGCACCCAATCACCTCAATGAGTTTATGCAGTAACTGAAACTGTTTTAGGGAACAGTAAGTACCTGAGTATTTGAATGAGTCTCTACAGGCATTAAGGAAAGTAGAGATAGGTGAGAACCTGGGTGTAAACTGTGATTTTAAAGTTTTGGCTGGGAACACAAAATGTAATCCTAATCCTTGTGTCCGAAGCCAGCCATACCTTGTTTATGTCATGTTTCTAAACATGATATAAATTAGTAGTGTCAGTAGTAGCAGAAGGAAAACAACAAGGTACATACCACAGGAAACACATTTACAAAATGTCATTAACTCTTTTATCTCCTTCAGATTGGCCACCGAATCTGTTAGTAGGCAGCTGTTTAGATAATAGACCTTCTTCTACAAATTGTGGAAACAGATGTGCTTTAACAACTCTCATGGAAACAGAATAAAAATCACTTTTATGCTTTGTTTGCAACCCCAGTTTAAACTGCTGGGCTCAAACAATCCTCCTGACTCAGCCTCCTGAGAATCTGGGATTATAATTACAAGCTGATATATCCAGTTCAGATTTGCAATTTTGAATTTCATAAGGGATCCAAAAGTTTGAAATTCACCAAGTAAAATTATAAAATGAACCTCCAAATAAGAATGCTTAAAATTAAAATATTAGCTAAAGCCAGTGAATTAAAATATCTCTATTATTCTGTTCTTAAAAAAGTTCCCTATAATTAAAAAAAAAGATTCCTTCTTTCTATTTTGCCCATAAATCTATTATATCACAGAAGCAGATCAAGAGTGAGCAGCTCTCTGAAAGGTTTTTTGCATAGTAATATAGGTAGTAAAACAATGATCTTATTAGCAACTAATTGAATTGCAAGTTTTCCAATGACTCAACTAATGGATTGGTAAATATTGATGTTTGTTATTTCATAAATAAATTATATCCATAATTTTTAAAATATGTAATATTTTTTCTATATAGCAGCAACACCTGCTGCTAAGTACAAAAATGATTAGCCACCAAGCTACCTACTATAAAATATCAAAATGCATTTGCCCAATGAAGAACTAATGGGAATTATGCAGATTGCATTTCCTTCCCTGCTGAAGGCAACCAAGCTTCACGTCAATTGCAAAATGAAAATATAACTGAAATATGAAACAACATAAACACAGAGACATAACCAAAGCTATTTCTGATTATTTTTAGACATGTTTCTTTTTCATGTAATTATTTGACAACAAAGGACTAGAATAAAGGTTTAAAGCATTTGTTGGGTACCTGAATAGCACTGAGTATTAATCAACTAAGATATTATTCAGATACTTCATACTGAAACACGTACCCAGAATTATAATGTAGATCATGCATGCTAACAGAAACCAATTCTGTATAATATCTTATCACAATTGGATTTATTCTTAACTCTCCTTAGAGCAGGATTCTGCTGCTGGCATAGAATTGGGACGAGCAAGAAAGTAATACGCTTGGGTGATCAACTTTGGGAAGTAAAATAAATTATCTAAATTATGTTTCTGTAGTATTTTAAATGCTATGTAAAAGTCTACCTTCAAGTTATTTTTGTAAAATGTATGTGATTGAAAAAATCATGGTAGAATATCTTCTCCATGGCCATATGTATACAGCTACAGAGCTATAATATTTTATTCTGCAGACACCTCTATCCATATAAATGATATAGACCTCTTGCCATTATCTTCCTCTAGGTGAACATCACTTGACCACAAAAAGTAAAATATCTTTTTGCCTTCAGAGGAACTAGCAATAAAAAGCTGATGTGTAAAAAATGAAGCCTTTCAGCATGTGTTTAAATGAAGTAAAGTAGCCTAGCTATGTGTTTCTGTAGCTGAGGTATTCAAATATACCTTCAGATTTTAACTCACCTCAATCACTTTGCCAAAGAAATAAAAATAAAAAACAATAAAATCCAGACAGTGCACGAACCATAAACTTTTTTTTTTTTTTTTTTACAAAATTTGGAAGTTCTCTTGTCTGGAGAATTTTTCCTTAAGCAACAGCAGGGATAAACAGATGGGCCATACCACATTTTAAAATGTCTATAGTTTAGATTCTATTGGAAAGACTGGTAAAACTATAAATGGAAAATGATAAAGCTTGATTTCTGTGAATGACATACAATGTGCAATAGAAAGAAGAACGTTTTAATTGTTCTCTATTAATAATAAAAAGTTGTGAATTCAAAACTGTTTTCAGAGCTCATTGGTCTTCACATTGCAAAACAATCAGATGAAGTGATAGAGAGGAAGTGCTGCCCTTGGCGTGGAAATATAAAGGACACAAAGAGAGTCAAGTACTTCCTTCTGAAAGGACGGATAATTATGCCCATTTCCAATGAATTTTTATTACAATGTGTTTCTCAGAACTACACTGAATATTTGTATTTGTTTCTGCACTGACATTCTGTGCATTTGCTAAAGGAATTTTCTTGATTAATGTCACCTATAAAAGAGTTTGGAAAATGAAGAACTAACCAATTTTTAGCCACCAATCCCAAAATTTACAGTTTATTAGTAAGATTCAAAGTCCAGCTGAATCTCACTAAAGAGTGAAATAATTCATTTGATTTTGGAGCATCGACTACAGTAATAGGAAGCTTTATATTCAGCGTGTGGTGCAACTTAGATCATTTAAATGCATTCTTAATAATAAAGGCTGACTTTTAACTAGCTTCTGCTAACCAACTGAGTGAATAGCAATGGCTGCACCAGTTTATCAGACAATTCAATTTAAAATCTAAGTAAAAAATATTCTCATGGTAAAGGCAAGTCTCTAAGGACAAATCATCCAGATGGCCCTCGTGCAGAATCGGCAAATACTAACCGCTTACTGGAATGAGTCAACTGTAGCACTGATTAATTGATTCAGTCACATATTCAAAACTTTTGCTTCTGATCCCATTAAAAGTAGCACTAATGAGTGGTGGCTGTGACCTTTCAGTGAGAAGCCACAAGTTCCACAGCCTCTCAATATTTACCACCCAAATTTAATCTTTTTAATGGACACCTTAAAAGGGATCAGATAGAAAATACTAAGAGCTGTTCAAATACTAAAACACTTAGGAAGGCTTTTGATTAATGTCGCATGATTAATCAATTGATTAATATAGTTTTCAATACAGATGTTAGGACGCTGTCGACTCTAATCAAGCACTCAGAAAATAGTGAAGATAAATGCCATACTTTTGTGTCTGGAGGAAAAAAAATCTTTAAAGGTTGTTAATTATGACATAAGCCTTATTTACCACATGCAAATTTTATCTAATGTTGACATTTTTATACATAGGAACCATTAATGAGATAAGTGGGATCCTTTTGGCAAAGCCATATTTTAATCACTTTAAAAGTAATTTATTTAGCCAACTTCCGAACCTTTTCCTTAATGAGAAATTATTCCAGAATAATGCTCTAAAATGCATTAAAATCCTAAAGGTTTTATTATTATTTTCTAAGACAGTTTGTAATTTGTGATGATGCTTGCCACCATACTAAAACCGAAATCTTTATTCCAGTCAAAAATAATCACCCTGTAATTACCGTGACAAACTGCCCAAGCTGTATCATTGTGGCCATTTCAACTAATGATATTGTATTAGAATGCCTAGCAATAGACTTCAAATGGAAAATATAATTATGTGCATTAGTTTGTCTAAGCATTTATAAGATCACATATCCATCAGTTTTCAGGACTCATAAAGAAAACCATACATCACTGTCACTGTGAGTTTCATTCCTGAAAGCACAGGCCTCTATAAACTGAGTCTAAGATGTGCATCTTATATTCCACTTGTTCTGTAGTTTACTAAAGTCTTTGTATGTTAAAACAGCATATCTGAGAAGAGCTTTTCCACTGTAGAAGAAAAAAACTGCAGCTCAGGTCATTTCATACTCTGACCAAACAGACCATCAGCCAGTCTGAGACAGCTTAATCTAGTTTATCCACACCTTTAAGACTACGGGTGTGTCTGACTTGGCTCTAGAGTTTCCAGAACAGCTTTTTGGCAAAGCATCAAATTAAGTTTTACACTATTGGCCCTACTCTTGACTCATTAAAATATTAGGGGAAAAAAGAAAGACTGATAGGAAAAACTTTCAAAAGGGAAGTTTAAGTTAAAACCTGGGAAAAGAGTTCCTCGAAAAACATTTTACAGCAAACTTAAAGGTATTTCTGACAAATGACTGCATTCCATGAAATTATTGGCCAGTAGCTAGCAGGACTAGAAATAGAACCCTGGCTTCATACAGTGATTTTTATAAATTTGGCAAAGTTGCTTAGGTTCCTTCACTCCCAGTTTTCTCAGCTGTGAAATTAAGGCATCGATGGATATCATGAAACACTCAAACTTCTGCTTCTCAGGGTACACCAAACATCAATGTAGGAAATGCTTGCTAAAGCAGTTCAAATGGAACAGTGTAGTAGTAAATTAAATCCATTTTTAGATAACCTAAGAGGATTGTTTTAATTGATTGCAAAAATGTTAGCAACAGGTATATGAAACTCCTTTCCCATCAGAAATAATAAACTATAAAATATTATCATCCCATGATTAAAAGTAGAATGCATTAACATCTCAAACTGTAGTCTCCCTGTACAAAGTGATAATGTGTGTGAGATTTCCTTATGAGATTTGTCAAGTCATGGGATGCTCAAAACACACACAGATTTATTAGAGCATCTTTACTTTTGACAGACTAGATTCAAGAAAACAAATTTCACTTCCAGATGTTATAAACATAACAGAGGTGGACTTCTCTAGAAAAGCATTACGGACTTTTGGGACAAGATAATTCTTTGTAAGGGCCCCTGTGTGATTTGCTGAAATGTACCATAGCGCCTGTAATCTGAATGCACTAGGTGCTGACTATACCTCACCACCAACATGATGATAAATACCTTAAATAAAGCCACATGTCCCCTGAAAGACAAAATCATATCTGATGAAGAATCACTTTTTTAAAGTAGAAAGACTTATATATATATATATATATATATATATATATATATATATATATATTTGGATTTTGTAGCAATTCCAATGTCAATTAATGATTTTATCTAACCATTTTATGGATGGATGTAAGTTTTTATATCCAAATTATCACTTAAATCAATTAGTTAATGATTTGTGACCTTATTTATGATAACGACAAAAACTTCCAGTTATCAGTTATCCAGTTATCATATCATATACATATGTGTAGTTAATAGAATATCTTTACAAATTTGAAGGAGCCATACCTGCTTTATAGGTCAGAATACTGAGGCATCGAAAGTCAACATCGGAATTAAGTCCTTGAATATTGGTGTGTGTGTGTGTGTGTGTGTGTGTGTGTGTGTGTGTGTGTGTGTGTGTGTGGTGCTTTCACATATGCATGGGTGCACGTGCATGCCTGAACACATATGTGTGAGAGTCAGAGGATCATAACAGGTGTTCACCTCAATCATGTCTCCATCTTATTTTTTGGAGAAAGTCCTCTCATTTGATGTGAAGCTCTTTGATTGGCTAATATGTTTGGCTAGGAAACTTCAGGGATGCTCTTGTCTGACTCTCCAGCACTGGATTATATATGTGCTTCCCTGGCCATAGGTGTTGGATATCTAAACTTGCTTTCCCATACTCAGGAGGCACGCATTTTGTCTTCCACATCATCCCACCAGCATCTAAGTCTGCTTATTCCTATTCATTAATTGATAATATTTGGCCATTCTGCAGCTAGAAGGGTTTATTAATTTCTGACCTTATTTTAAAAATATAAACTGTATCTATTAAGTATTTAGAATATTGGTCATTTCGGTTCATGTCAGTTATCCTCAGTTCAAAAGCCAATAACTGACTTATGAACCAAATTTTCATACCATGAATTACTTTGATTCCCAAACATAATGGGGAAATAAATACTACCCATTTTATTTTTCCTCCTGAGGCCATAGTCCTATCAATTCGTGGCTATAAAACTCAGAAATATTGCAGCACTAAAGTAGTTTTCCATAACTAAATTTGGTGTCTCTCTGAGGCATTTTAGGAACTATTTTTTTTAATCTTAAGCATTAAGAGGCTTGCAGATTTTATAGAACATGACAGTTGTCCTAAGACCTTCATGTCAAAGATTTAGGTCTACCATAATGAATGAATATTCCTTTTCCTACTGGGAAATATCACTATTCTTTGACAATCTTATGCTATGCTAACATTAACTAACACTTAGCAAAACTCTGTCTATGCTGTGTTATTTCCTTGTTTTGGCACTGTATGCATTTGTCTTTGCTTTCAACTCAAAAGTTGAGCAATATTGCTTGCTGTATTTTGGTGCCAACATAGATTTAAGCCATGCAAACAAGACTGTGTATTTGAACTGACAGAGAGTAAATGATTTGCATCTGGCATAACTGATGGTGGTGTCAAAACCTTGGAAGATAATTCATTGGTAAACATATTCCTCTGGATGCCTAGCCACACATGCCCAATTTCCTATCAAGGGATGGAGCCAGATCATTGCCAGAACAATGCAAAATGTTTTATACAGATAATTCTAAAGATTATTCTGTTCTGACAGAACACAGGGCGAGAAATGTGGGAGAGTTTTCCACATTGATGAGACAAGATAATATTTCAATCTTTATTGCAGAAATTAAATTTCATGCAAAAATGGCTTTCTGACAACTATGGAGTTGATGAACTAGTAAGAGTAATCACAAACAGCCAACTAAAAATTGTCTAATCTTTAATCCCAAATGTAATTTATAAAATATATATACACACACACACTTATATGGATCAACATATATATCTGAATCAGGCCAAATCCAAAGGGATAGAATCTAAGGTCAGAGTTTTATATAGTATTTGTGGGTACCTAGATCCCTGGAAAGGTGTTTTTAAAGTACATACTGTGCCAAACTTATGATGCCTTCTCATTTTAGCAAAACTTTTTGTACTAGGAGCCTTCTGAGATAAAGAAACTCAATGGAATAAATGTGTTTTACTTTCTATTTCAACTCATTGAATTCATGCATATATTCAAGGTGACATATGAAAATTGTATTGAAGTGAAATGATCTTAGAGGTCAATTGAACTAAAAACTTTTTTTGAAGAATGAATGAATGTCACATTCAAGGAAGCATCTTCAATAATATTTAAATTAGAGCTGGAGAGATGTCCAAATTAGAGTGGAAGAACACTGGCTACTCCTCCAGAGGCCCTAAGTTCAATTCCCAGCAACCAACTGGTGGCTCACAACCATCTGTACTAAGATCTGGTGCCCTCTTCTGGCCTGCATGCATATAGGCAGGAAGAACATTGTATACATAATAAATAAAAATAACTCAACACAAAAACTGTGTACAAAATAATTGAATCTCTCTTCCATGGATCAGCTAAGGGAGTCTTGTCTATCACGGGTTCTATGCAAGGTATTAGATAGGATGCAAAACTAACTGTAAGACAGAAATCTCTCCTTTCTTCATAGCCCAGGCATGATATTTTAAAATACGTTCTTTATGGTATTAATAAAAGTAGAATATATTACTCAAAATGATATGGGAACATCTGCTTGGACCATTGTAAAGAGGGCTTCACTGTGGAGGTAGTGAAGTAAATATTTGCATCCCACAAAAGTTCAATTGAAGAACCCTTAAGCCCAAGTATGATCATATTGGAAGAAATTTGTAGAAAGGAAGCAATTAACATTAAATGAAAACATAAAAATTTGGCCCTGGTCTCTTAGGAGCCATGTCTTTGTAAGGGGAGGCAATGAAGTGCTTTCTTTCTCTGAATACACTCAAAGAAAAAGCTACATATACACTCAGAAAGATGGAGGCCATGCACAAGCCCAAAAAGGAACAAAATGAAACTCCAGTTTCTAGCACCTTGATGTGAGACTTCACAGGCTACTAACTCTAAAATATTAACTTCCCTTGTTTAACTCACTTTGTCTGTACTGTAATGGTACAACCACCAAGACATTTTCCAAGGTGAATTTAAAATTCCTACAAGGGGAATAGCATGTGGCATGGGGAATTAGAGGCTGGACAGCAGGGAAAAATGCAGAATGGAAAAAAATTAAACATGCAGGAAGGAACAGACACAATTTGATCAGAAGAATCCCAGCGAAGCAAAACTAGACAACATAAATGAAGTGGACAAGAAGGATAATATGAGGAAATCAATAATGAAGTCAAAGTCTGTTTATGGCAGTAGTGGTGATGATCAATGTTTTCATTGTAGAGCAAAGAAGCAGTGGCTGGTCATGGAACACAAGCACTGCATGCAACAGAACCAGCTGTGCCTGGCTCATCCACGGATCCAGGTGGAATGAAGAAGGTAACTGAGGATGCTAAGTAAGCAGAGACCAAGGGTCTTTTGAGACAAGAGTCAGAAGAGAGCGCAGACAATAGAAGGGGATTTTTAAGATGGGGAAAATGAGAGCCATGGAGAGGTTTTGACAGAGTTGAAAATTCAACTTAGCAAATATAATATGGGAACAGATTCTGCTTGGGCCTCTGCAAAGAGTAGTTTACTGTAGAGGTAGTGGTAGTTCTTCTAGTCCCCCTGGAAAGGCAGAGAAATAGCCATTCTGAATGGAACTGAAGAAAATATGACAAGACTAAACCCGGACCTGTCTGTTAACAATTGGATTGACTAAGATTAACAGATTAACGAATCAGCATAAGAAAGCATTTGGCTAACATTTTTTTTTGTTTGTTTTTTTGTTTTTGTTTTGTTTTGTTTTGTTTTTTGTTTTTTTGGCTAACATTTTTAACAATAATGGAGCTTTTAGAAATGAAGACCCAGGTGCCCAGGGCCAGCTGTGTATTTTGGTAAGTATGATGAAAGAAGTAAACAGTTGCATAGAAACCTTACTAGGCAGAAAGTGTAATCAGTCAACAACAAAACCTGTCAATGTCACTGTGCTTAAATTGGTCATCTCTATTAGATGCCTTCACCCAGATATGGTACAGGTCACTTGGCACATGGTGACCTGCGAGGAATAGAAAGAGAGACTAGAAAATGAACTTCATAGAATGTGTGGTTTTCTATAGGAGAAAGAATAAAAGTTCTTAGCAACTACATCAGAGAACCATTTAGGACCCAAGAAATGATGGTAGAAGGCAAACAAAGTCTGTAGCTCTACAGTCCTTTCAACTTCAACTCACAATGCTCAGTTTGCCAGGGGGTCATGTTGTGCACTAACAGTCCCCATCTGCTCAGTGTAGCATGGAAAGAAATGATACTCTCAACACTCCAGGATGGTCCGTAATAATTTCCCAACAGCAATTCTCTCTTTCTTGCTTCTTTGACCTTCTTTGGTAGCTTAGAAACTGAAGATTCAGAGCTGTGTAGAAAGACAGGCACGAGCACTCTCTGGTCAGATGAAAATCTGTGTTGATCAATTTGTTCTAATAACCACAAATAGAAAATTGATATGTTTGAAAATTTGTATGAGCTATGTATGCAGATATTAGAGTAATTCATTATAATTTCTATAACATGAAAATTAAGGAAGCACACTCTATGCACAGACTTCTGTGATTACACACAGCTAGTTAGAGAATTGCTATATGAAGAGTTCGTATGAGAACTGGGACAGGTACACAACCAATGTCACTTACCCCTCGCTTGAGTCCATGAGCTATTAAGGAATAAAAATGCTGAAATTCTTCCTTCATTTTGTGCCTGTCTCCATTTAATCAAAATTTTCTGTTTTTGAAATTTTTAAATTATTATTTTATTTATCTTACATACCACCCACAGTTTTCCCTTCCTCTTCTCCTCCAGTTCTCTCCCCTTACCTGTCTTCTCACAACCCACTCCTCAGAAAAGTTAGGGCCTCCTATGAGAGTCAACGAAGCATGAGATATTGAGTATTAAAACTTTTGAATCCTGATTGACTGTGCACACATATGAGTTGATTACCAAACAATATCTGACCTGTTTCATTTCACTTCAATGCTGATAAAACAAAAAGAATAGCAACTAAGGGATCTGTCTGCTAACTTTACAATGACCTATCTCAGATCTCTTCAAAGCCATTGTCACATACCTGCAGTCCCCTGGCAGGTGAATCTAGCAGACAAATCACCCGACAGAAGGCAATCTACTGGGAACTGGACTGTCTCATCACCCAGAAAAGACTCATTCAAGCAATCTTTCAAAATTTAAAATAAGATAGTGATAAACCAGAGCTTAGTTATGCAAAGATTGCTTAACTATGGCTACTTCTTTTCCCATGCCCTATTCTGCCTCTATTTAAACCTCAAGCTAATGTCATACGAAGAAGATGGGCGCAAATGTTTAGTTTCCATATTGCAAACAGTTAATTTGCATAAAGTTGAAAAGTCCTTCCTTGCCTTTTCACCATTATTTCTACTTTTGTGGGAGGGAGTAGGGTTAGCAGATATGTTGAAACCTCCAGTGTTGATTCTCTGATCCTGCACTTTAGAAGGGAGATAAGAGGGAAACTATGGTGATTTAGAACTGTCAAAAGCATAATGATAGAATTATTAGACATTCTTACACAAAATACCGACCTTTTAAGAGTACTACTGCACATTTTCTGACCACACCTTTCAGATGTGGTCTCTGAGCCAAAAAGCAGCTTACTCCTTGCACAGAGATCTCAGAGCACTGGGAACCCTGTGGAGGAGGAGTCACCTCTGCTCCACACCAGGCTTCTGAGCAGTTTCTCTCCTGACTATATTTGTTTAAAACCATGCTTTTCTAACAAAAACAAAAATAAAATGTGCTAAAAAAATAATAGAAAAAAAACAATAGTTTCACAATTCTTCCTTTCAGTCTCCCTAAGTGCTTTTCTGAGGGTTTTCTTCTGACTTGTCCTTCCAGATACAAAGGGAGAACATATAAAAGGGAGCCTCTATTCTTTTCATCACCAATTTCTTGAGTCCTTTGTATGTTTTGGAGATCAGACCTCTGTCTGATGTAGGATTAGTGAAGATCTTTTTCTATTCTGTAGGCTGTCGTTTTGTCTTGTTGACCATGTCCTTTGCTCTACAGAAGCTTTTCAGTTTCAGGAGGTTCCATTTATTAATTGTGTCTCTCAGTGTCTGTGCTGCTGGGGTTGTATTTAGGAAGTGGTCTCCTGTGCCAATGTGTTCAAGTGCCCTTCCCACATTCTCTTCTATAAGGTTCAGTGTGGCTGGCTTTATGTTGAGGTTTTTTGATCCATTTGGACTTGAGTTTTGTGCACGGTGATAGATATGGATGTATTTTCATTCTTCACCTCGACAACAATGAGGATCCTAAGAGAACCATACATAGATTTACTCTCCATGGGAAATTGAAAAAGACAAGACCTCCTGAGTAAATTGGGAGCATGGGGACCTTGAAAGAGGGTTGATGAGGAGAAGAAAGGCAGGAGGGGAGAGGCAGGGAGTGTGGCAGAGAAAAATGTAAAGCTCAATAAAAATCAATTTTAAAAAAGGAGGTTCTAAAGCACTGCCTTGTGTCTCTCACACTTAGAAGACAAAGAATGCATGTAAATGGTAATGGAAAGCCTGTGCATAAGCAGAGGAAGAAGTGGGAAAGACTCTTGTCCAGCAATAGCAAAAATCAAATTGTACTTTGCTTCTAGCTGACCTGTAAACTTTACCAATGCTCTTCTTTGGCTCCCAAGTAAGATCTGAAGAAAAGGGTGCTTTTTGAAAGAAAAAAGTTCCGAGGCAGTCAGCTCTCATTTGACACCTGGTTCTATTATCTTAGAACCGCTAGCCCTAGATAAGCCTTTCCCACAACACAACCTCTAATATGGAAAATGGAAAGACTATTATCAGTTTCCCAGACCTTAGGTAAGGGAAGTGGGATAACAAAAAATACGAAATTCCTTGAAGGCTTGTGAAGAGTCTAGGAGGAAAATGAGGATTTTGTGTTAGTTGGATTATAAACAGAATACAGAGACACCCAGGGCCAGGAACAGATTTCAAGTAAGAGTTTTTTTTGTTTTTTTTAACATATCTTCAGGAGCTAGATACAGTCTTTTGTTCTTTGATATCTAAAATTATCAATCTCTCATTCAGTAACCTAAGATCAGGGCTTCTCAGCAAACCAATAGGCTTTTAGGGTTTTACTGTATGTAAACCACATCTTTGTTGTTATTGTTGTTGTTTAATTAATAGGAAAGTAGAAAAAAAGTGAGGCGACAGTATAAGGGAATTCTCTGTAACATCTTCACGATGTTCCTGTAAATCTAAAACTATTGCCAAATTGAAATTGTTTTTTAAAGCAAACGTAAAAAAAGCTACATATGTCTAATAAGCATGATGACATATTTATTTTCCATATAGTTTGCCAAAACTATTTTCTCTACCGTGTGAGACCCAAACTGAATTACAGCTAAGATGTGAGCACGGATGATGAAAAAATGTCATTTCGTGGCAGTTGACACATTCAGTCCAGGTAATGCACAGGCATCTCTAGAGCTTGATACACACCCGCAATTCCTTATCAGAAACTGCTAGGAAGACATGGATTTAAGAACTAAAAATATTTTAAATCTTAGTAAAGATACAGAGAAGCCTATGTGAGGTCAGAGATAGCATCGGCTAAAATCACCATCGTGATTATCTGCTGAAAAAAAAATGTGAATGTTCAGGGAAGTAAGTTTCATACACGTATGCATACATATATGTATAACATTGGCCCCTTATTTGTTTTGCCAAGTCAAGTCAGGGGTGTTTATTTAAGCCTAGAGTGAGTATGAGGATGCAGACTTTAAGACAATGCGTTTGCATACTGAGCATGTTCCCAGTCACAGTCAGCACATCAGCCTGAAGCTGCTCTTTCCCTTCAGTCCTATGTCCAGATAAAAGTGCACAGCAAAGGACTTGATTTTACCTCCCAAGTAGCAAATCTGTGTGATTTTATTTTTGCTTCCATAAAAGCAAACACTAAATACTAAAATAATATTTGTTTGTTATTTTGACCATTCTGTGTCTTCGGCCTTCTTGGGATTAATTATCTAGCTCCTTCCTTCTTTTTACTTCTTAGGTGTATCATAGGCTTAATCAAGCCATTTTAGAGATAAAGAAGATGAAGGCAAGCAAACACAAAGCCAGGTCACTATTGCTGAAATAATATCTTCATTATGGGAAATTCTATTTCTCTCAACTATTAGGAAAAAAAATCCAAAACTCTTTATGTGGCAATTCTGTTTTTCGTTTCTTGATTTTGTGACCTCTTATATTAAAATTGGCAGATCAAATGAATATTTCAATTTGAATAATTTGAAAATCTTTGAATCCTGCCTTCTTCAGAGATAAAATTAATTTAGAAATAACATTATTGAAACCAGGCATTCTTTTTTGAGCTAAGAATTCCAGATGTTTTTAGTTGCTGCCTATGACATTTCCACAATCAGAATAAATTGTGTTTTCAGGGTAATGTAATAGATAGAAGTGCTTAATAAATCTCATGCGGTTGAGATGACAAAATTAACATGCTGATGACATTTTAATGTTTCAATATAATCAAGGGGGCATGGATCATGCCTCCACCAGTTCTAATATAATTCTATTCTTTAATCTTTTTCCAAGACAAAATAAAATATAGATAGATTTCAGAAAGTATATAAGCCGAGTGTGCTGCAGTCTTCGGGCAAGCTATTTAGGATGCATCTCAGATGCTATTGAGGTTCAGCTTTGCCAGTAGATGCCAGAGAAAATGAGTTATACATAAAGCTACTGGGTTAAGGGCATATATTTTATTGCACTTTTCCTGAAGGTTGCCGTTGGTGATTCTGTTACAATTATTGTTTTATATTGAAGTAGAAAGTTTGCTAATTGAAAAAGGGAAATTAATGTGTTCTGATGGGATCCAGCAAACAGCTGTTATTCACTCACTCCCACAAAATATGCAAAGATACCAAAAAAAAAGCAAATGAAGAAATAAACTTCTTGGACCCCATTTTATTTTAAATTACAAATACCTGGCCATCACAGAAGTTCAGAGGTCCCTTCTTTTTCATATGCTATAACAAAAACTGAAATCTTAACCTCCAATTGATCTAAGAAAATGAAAAGTAAACAACTAGAAGTAAAAGTAAACAAAAGCAGATTACTGAGGACTTTGAAGATGTATACTAAATGCTAACAAAAGTTTATGTTCTTTGCTTAGTAAACTTATAGAAAAGATTGATAAACCAGGAGATGGCAAAATGGTAGTGCCACATTTTCTTCCGCAGACAGCAAGGTAGTGATGGCAGAGTCAAGGAGATGGAGACTGTCAACTGGCTTCGCGGAAGTTAGGTATGCATGGAAAAGAAGTCATAGAAAAGTAATTTCTTGGACACATTTTATCAGCTTAGTATCATAACACAGTAAATGTTATAATCAAGTGTCTTCCAAGTATGTATTTGATTGCAATTTCATTTTAAAAAACAAACTCAGATTTGTAGTTGTATTATTATTAATTGATAAAAGAAATCCTTAATTAGATTAGAAGATAATGCATGTATGTCCCAAGAGTAAATAGCAAATCAATTACTGCATTTTGAATAAAATGACAGGTTAAAATTTTGTTCCCATGATTATTTACAGGTCATATTTTCCTATATCAGCCACTGCCAACAAACTAATCACATAGAAACATGTTTTTAAATGGATAATACCCTTCAATGTCATCTACATTCCTTACCTCCAATTTCAGGGTGTGACTAGGGTGTGGATGCAGGGCCTCTGTTTTCCTGTCTTTGGGTTTGGATGTGAGTTCTCTTCCGAAGGCTCTTGTATTTGCACACTTGCTCCCTCTTGGTATTGATCATGCTTTGGGAGATTGGGGAGGTTTATTGTTTTGGTGGGCAGGAGGCATGGGACCTACCTGAAAGTGGTTGATTATCAACTACATGTCTTTGAACTTTATAAATATCCCACATCTATCTTGGGCCCTGTGCTTATTTGTCAGTGCTATGTAAGAAGACAGCAAGCTCTTGCAGCATGAAAATGCTCTACTGTGTGTGCTTCAAGATGATGGATTAAATGGTGGAAACTATAAGCAGCATCAGAATCTTTCTTTCTCGTTTTCTAAGGTGCATTCAGAGAACAACTATGGAGACTCACAGCGATTCCTTATCGAGCAGCAGCTGGGGTGATGAGCAGACTGATTGTTCCTGTGCCGAAGGTAGAGTCATTTCAAGCAGAGCTGGGAGAATAGTGTGAAAGCGGCATGAGGTTCACTCTGTCTTTTATATGACTGTTCTCACGGAGAATAGTGTGAAAGCGGTATGAGGTTTACTCTGTTTTTTGTATGACTGTTCTCACAGTGGACTTAAGAGGACTACAAAAGCAGCTGTGGTGCCTCTTATTCAGCTTGCAGAAAAGAGTGAAAAAAAATAAAAATATACCCAAATAACAAATAACTGCCTGATTGGCAAGACACAAGAGGCAGCAGACCACGGTGTGTCCTGGAACCCCACCTCTGGTGTCTTGATAGGAATTTACACTCATCTACCACAATCATAACCAAAGAAGGTGAGCACTATGCCTAAAAAGTAGCTGTGGTCTCAGAGAATGGATCAACTTTTTTTGTTGTTGTTGTTATTGTTTGGGGGAGTATTTTTCAACTGGGGATTTCAGAAGTAAGAGAATATCATTTTTTAATTTGTTTTTTTTTAATTTTATGTATGCAAGTGCTCTATCTGAATGCATGCCATTATTCCAGAAGAGGGCATCAGATAGCACCATAGAGGGTTGTGAGCCACACCGTGCAATTGCTGAGAAATGAACTCAGGACCTTTGGAAGAGCAGTCAGTGCTCTTAACTATTGAGTCATCTCTCCAGCCCAAGAATATCATTTTAAGGAATTTTTTGATTTTACTTACAAGAGTAAAATCATCTTGTTCTCTCTCTTCCCATTGTACCCTTGAGGGTACATTTCCATTTAAACTCTGATTCTCCAAGGAAAAAAATTCAAAAATGTATACAATATGGAGACGTTTCACATTAAATCCCCAGAACCCTTCAAGGACAGCATATGCTTTAAAATTTTTCCAAATTGTCAGAATCTTTAGGCAACTGATAACCCTCAGACTTCCAACCTACTGAAAAATAGGTACCTTTGTTGAGGTTTAATTGAGGTATGTTTCTGTTCCAATCTTGCTTATTGAATCTGAAAAACAAAATGGAGCTGTCACAGACACTAACAGAGATGAAAAATTGTTGAAAGAATGAGAAAAGAAAAAAGTTTAGCATCAAATGAATGCAAGATAAGATTTTCAATCTAATGAAAACTAAATATATTTTTTTTCTGAAAACCTTGGGGAGGATAGAGTGATTTTTGTTAGGGACTGGCGAGCAGAGTCCTTCTAAACACAGTATAACATTTTTAAAATCCTTTAATATTGTCTTTCAATAAAATAATAGCATAAATAAGTAAAAATTTCTGAGTTTCTTAAAGTTACAATAACCTGGGTCATTTTTCATTCACTATAAAGTAAGTTACAGTGCATTTCTACTTCTAGAATCAGTGCAAGTAAAATCTGTGATTGGATGAGAATTCTTTATGATCATTATTATTTTTGTGCCTCTAATAAAGCACCCAGTTGCTCAAGAACCCAATAAAGAGATGCAAAGAACTCTCTAATTTTTTTTCGAATTTCTATCTCTTGTATAATAAATTTTGTATGACTTGGAACACATATTTTATACTTTATTCTGGATAATAATTTTTCATCCAGAATTGCTTCAAATTTATATTTAATCATAAACTAATTAAAATTAAATAACATTAAAGTATCAGCAAAAGATTAAAGAAGAAAATAAAATATGAAAATTAAATGGGGGTAATGGAATTGCAGGGTTAAAGAGAGAATATGGGGAGGAACAACTAACATGAAAGACATTTTGAAAAGGTGTATAGAAATTAAATGATATATTAGTTTCCTAAAATATATACATATATGAACAGAATTAAATGGAGTAATCATATAATGGGGTATAAAATGACAGACAAAACATCTTTGCCTCCAAGTTGAAATTTGGGTTCCAGAAATGAGTTACATTATGTTGGTTCCTCAGCTGAAGGTATCCCATAGAACTTCCCTAAACATCACAGATTATACCCACAAATATCATTTACCCTTCTCAACATGATAATAAGGTCTTATTTCTGAAGTTAAGGTACCACCTACTTATATCATTGATCATGGATAAGTTGAGCTGATGACCAAAGAACAGCTTCATCCTTACTGACTAGCATTTGTGTTTCTAGAAGGTACTACTAGAAGAGAAAAGTAATCATCAATGGCACACAGTTATAAACCATGTAATTTACAACAGTGAACTGCCAGCAAGATATACTGATACAATAGTGGCACAAATATTATGGGAGCAATCAGCCACTTTTTGATAGAATGAAGTACCACTCCATGACATGGAACCTATACCTGTCCCTGCTAAAATGGCCAAGGGCCTAAGACTTGATAGGTTTGCTAATTAAACATATCAATAAAATAACTTCCAATAACATACTGTTATATCATGAAATTAGTGTGCTATTCAATCTACTTCAGAGAAGCTTCTTCATATAGGAGAAGACAATTAACACAGAGACCCAGGTATTTGTCAATGTGTAGAGAGTAAGAAATCTTGAAGCTCCTAACCCTAAATACCATGTCTTCATCAAAACCATACTCTCAAGACTCTTGAGCCTCTGTAGAAGAGGAGACAGGAAGATTGTGAGATCTTCAGATAGTAGACGACGTGTGAACCAGTGTATTCCAGTCTCAAAAGGGCTGATACACATACGAACTCACAAAGATCTTGATAGCATGTGCAATTGCTGCAGAAACTCAAGCCAGATAAAATTCTAGCAACAAGGAGGGGGAGTAGATACCAAGTCCCACCCCCGACAGAAGTTATTTGATATTTCCTAACAAAGATAACCATAACTGACACTTGCTGGCAAAGAGAAAAATAAGTTTTCTCCAATGGATGATCACAGGGTATATCCAGATCAGGTGTCATACCTAAAGGAGCTGACCATCACAAAATGGACTCCATGTTCTTTGCATACTTTACTTTTGCTTTGGCATTTTTTTTGCATTATTAGTCTTTTTGTTGTTTGTTTTGATTTCTGATTGTTATTTTTCCTCATCCCTGCACTGAGTGTTTGTGGAGGGGAGTTCTAAAAGAGAGAGAGGAAAAAACACATGCAATTTATCAAGTAGGGAGGAGATGTGGGAAATATTTCAGGAAGGAAATAATATGATCAAAATATGTTTTACAAAACATTTGTAAAATACAAAATGTTCAGGAAATACATAATTCTAGTAAAATGTCTTTTAAAAATATTTTCTACTTATGTGCTGTGTTGTTTAATATTTCCTGAGCCGATGTAAATAAGCTTTTTTTTTAATTCCTCAGATTGTCCATGAAAGACAAATCCAAGAAGTAATGCCTTGTAAATCTAGTTTAGTGAACCAGTAAGTTTATTGTGGTTAAGGAATAAGTGGGGATTTACTTATAGTAGCATGGGTGATCCTAAGACAGTTACATCATGAAAGAGACCTACCCCAAGATGTGCTGTAAGATGCATCCTTAGCTCAATACACAAATTGTAGGAATTCAGATGACTTGAGTATCTCTTTTTTCACCAGCATTTCTTACTGCTTGTATTATACTGGAACATTGTGACTCTTATAATTTTCAGAAGCTTTCTGAACTTTGCTTTATTTTACTTCCTTATCCTTGCAAAATTTGATTATGTACTCATGATTAAGGAGACCTTTGGTCCTCTAAAAAGAAGTGATTTTTTTTTAGATAAAAACCTCTACAGAGCAGATTAACAGCTTCTTAATTGTAACTGTTTCAATAGATTCATATTAAGTATATCAAGATTGTCATTTCAGTTCACTTTTGTATTTATATCTTGTAAAAATGAATTAGTGTACAATTTATGTGTGGTCTATTACTAAAATTTGTCAATAATATCTTTGGTTTGTCAAAACACATACTAGAGTAGAATGTAATAGACCATGTAGATTAAATGATAGATAAGTAGGTTGAGAAGTAGACAGATAATA
The DNA here is from genome assembly GCA_028555095.1 of Dicrostonyx torquatus. Taxonomy (NCBI): domain Eukaryota; kingdom Metazoa; phylum Chordata; class Mammalia; order Rodentia; family Cricetidae; genus Dicrostonyx; species Dicrostonyx torquatus. The sequence continues at coordinate 7,528,650 of JAQHUG010000061.1, read as the reverse complement.
AAATCAAGTCATATGATTATTATAGGTATTTTAGAGGACAAATCATGCCCAGTGATTGATTGCTAAGTGATATTCTCAAATAAAAATTGTAAGACCTCAGAGGGATTACTGTAAGTAACCGTGATTGGTCTTGTTCTGCCTCAGGAGCACATTGGTGTTTAAAGCTCAGGTATAAAAAGGAGCTAAATGTGTAAGAGCCATGGTGGTGAACTGTGCAAGCACCATTGAACTGTTCTGGGGTAGAAAAGGAGGTTGAAGAGATGCATTTGTACTTTTTCTTGCCAATTTCCATTCCTTCTCTATTTTACTGATGGGTAGCCTCACCTCATATTAGACATCCAATAAAGCTAGAAAGACATGGATTGCTTTTTGGTATTTTAAATCCTTATAAATTTTTAAGACACTCCTTACTGTAAACATATTACATAACTTGATGACCAGTTTGAAAATGTTCACTTCAACTATCTCAAGACTACTGTATTCTGTTTAATTCACTTGCAAATAACAAAGTTATATTGGGTGTTAACTGAACAGATTCAAAACTTAAATTATCACTAGTCTCACTTTTCATTCTTTGTGGGGAGCTGCAACCGCTATTCGCCATTGCAGGATGGCGCCCATATCCTGTGTTCCCAGGTAATGAACGGGTGCATTGCGCATGTTGGAAGGGTTTTTCCACCTTGTCCCATCCCGCCTATCCCGTGGCATCATCTCGTGCGATGGGTTGCAGCCAACCAGGGGCTGACACGTCCTATAGGAGAAGCCTCTATTTAAGGGAAGGGTTTCCCCACCTCAGGGTCTCTGCTCTGGAAGCTTATGCTTCTCCCTCTCAAGAAGCATTAAAGCTTACTGCAGAAGGATCCTTGTGTGCCGCGTCATTCTTGCTGGCAAGACGGTTGCGTGGGACAATTATTTCTCCATATTATTTTCAATGCTATCTGCAATTGATAAACAGATACAAACTAATAAAATGATAATCATGTATCTATCTCTTACTGAACACAAAAGTTAAAAGCAAAGAGAGATTCCAGTTACAGGAACTGGTTACTTCATTGGGAGTTATTTTCTACTGAGATATTATAGACCTCCCAACATTAATGGTTACTTTACTGAACTTTATGTTAAAATCTTATTACTGAAGACATAATATAGTTAATCACAGACCATGAAGAAATCATGTTGTCACTTACCTAGAAGTGTCATTCTTACTCCCTAGCTCTCATTGTATTAGAAGGTGTTCTACGTACTACCAGAGAGAAGTTATTATGAGTCTAACCAAGTTGTGAACTCTGACAGCTACAATGATGACTCACCTAGCAAGATGTGCCAACTAGTGCAACAGTGGCTAAAATGTCACGGGAGTAACCAACAAGCTTTGAATTAGATTTAAGGCTTGCTCCAGGCAACTTGACAGAAATTCAGAAAGTCCGTGAAAGCCAGTGGAGGTGGATGTCTTAAGAAAACATTGTTTCTTGCTACAGTCAGACAATTGCAGTAGCAATGTATAAGCTTACATTACTTGAAACAGCATATGTAAGAGCCATGCATGTTAAAGGAAGACAAAATTCAAACATGGAAAGAGGAGGTGAACAAAAAATCTTTCTCCCTCACAAAAGAGATATTGACAAATGATAACTCCTGGGAGAGTCTGTGCTCTTTAAGTGTAGTTTGATGGATTAAATACAACCTAGTGGAAGACACATATCAAAGAGTAGATGAACATTACCAACTATAGTTTATTAAAAAATTGAAGATACAGAGTTTGCTGGGTAGCTAGGGTGTATGGGGAAAATCAGAAGAAGGGGTGAATATCATCAAAGCACATTGCTTATAATTCTCAAAGATATAATAGTTTTAAAATTGAAGAAGACGTACTCTAGAAAGATGTGAAAAAAGATTTCCCTCAATGGAGACATATCAAATATCACATTACTGCACCTCTTCCAAGAACACACCCAACCAAACCACTCAGTCAAATGATTAAAAGAAGGTATCAGATACGCATCTGTCTATTTAAAGAGTTCTGTTATTAGACTCTCTATATAAAAGCAATGATATATATAGAACTGCTTCAGGTGAACTTTGTATTTGTATTTGATAATATGAATGATTTAAAAATTCATAGGAGACAATCTGTTGATGTACAAAATGCATACTTTTATAAAAGTATTGTTGCTTTCACATTGATAGAAACCTTCATAGACTCTTAAAAATCTTTAAAACTATGAAGACACTGCAGACTTCTGTCTTACTGTATGACAATTAGGGGATAAATATAAGAATCACTCTTAATGTCACTATTTGAATCCCTTCTTTTCTAGGCAGAATATAGATTTAATAAAAATGATTTCTTTTTGTAATTAATTAATCCAGGTTCTCTCTTTCAAAGGCTTTTTACTATATTGCAAAAACACCATGCCGTTCTATTGACAGCATCTCTAAGACATTTCTATTAATATCAGGCATGTGTTTGAGGGTTTTATAAAAATTTCAGATGAGCAAAAACACAAATAAAAGGGGATAGCTAAAATGAAGGAGCCTGAGAGAGGACAGGAACCAGCACTGGTGCAGTCTTGCCATTTCATCCATTCATAAAAACCCATACTAAAATTTTTTGAACTGGTGATCAGCCACAGAAATGTCTACAAAGCTGAAAGCTCATCCAGGAACTACTATGCATAAGTAACCAGAAAACAGTACTTGGGATTTACTCTCCCCTTTTCCTAAGCATTGCTTATGTTTTTGTGCAGAAGAACCAGAGGCTATGTGAATAAAGCTTGGGTCTTCAGTATTCTTGAGAGAGATGGAAAGAAAGAACAAGAGATAAAGAAGACAAAATGAAAGAGGAGTGGGATGAATAAATTATAGATAGGACAATGACAAACTATAGCCATAAGGAAGACAGGAAAATGAGGAGAGGAAAGTGTGGGGTAATGAAATATAGCTGTTGAATCAGAAATTCAATTATTTCAATGAGTAGTCTCCCACTGTCTACTGGTTTCAAATTAGTCAAATTCACAGTAATTTAAGCAAGGGAATGAAGTCGAAAAAGGGTTTATAAGTTTTATACACTTAGAAAATAATATTACATCTGATGGCCGCATGCATGCAAGTGACATGTTTAAACATTCAAAATGTATAATTAAAATGGGCACAACACATTTCCAAAGTCCCTACATTGTAACTAATGACTACAATAATAAGACAATCTGTGTCTCCACATTTCTACTTCCTCGGATATTTTTTAACCTATGTTCTTATATACACTATTATTTTATAACATGTATATTTTAACATCAGGCTGTGCCTTCCCGGTCCAGTTTTCAAATGCTGAAGGAAAATTGTACTCTGAGGTTTAATCATAAATCTTATCTTTTCACAAAAATAATTACTTCTAATTCATTATATAAATATTTTTGATGTCTTAAGTGAAATACATTGGCAGTTAAAGACAATGTTCAAACCACATAGTCACTACTGTTCACATTTTTTTAAAATTACCCTCAGGAGCATACTTATTACACTGCACATTAAAGACAAGGAATGATGTACTTTTAAGAATTTCTAAAACGACCTGAAACAACTCCCAACTTCCCATAGAAGCAAGTTGAGTATCCATTTAGTTTCAGCAGCTCTCATTAAGTTTCTGATGCACATCCCACTGCCAAAACAGCTCCAAGACCTCTATTATGTGTTCCCTGTAATTTGATATCTATTGTACCCTGGTTAGATACTGCCTGACACAAGCATCTATACATAGTCTGGAGAGGAGACCACAAATTCAGGGTCAAGCTGCTAACACTACTAAGTACTGCTAATTACTTTGAACATAAAGGTCTTAATTCTGGATTCCAATCCATTTCCAAAAGGAATTTATTCTGGGAACATCTCAGAGATATTTGAATAATGCTGTAGTTATGCAAACTGTCCTGAAGTTCAAAAGCATCTCATAGTTCCAGCTTACTTCCTGAAAATATAAATGCAAGAGCCAATATATGTCGCATATAAATATACAAATATATGTTTATGCATATATGCATGTGTATTTGTAATTTAGTACACATCTAAAATCATTTTCTGAAAAGGACATAACTTTCATAGTCACAGGATACAATTTTTATGTAACTTACATGGAAAATTATGATAAATATTTTTATTATAGGATAGCATACACTTTGTTTTGAACATTTATTGCTAATTTCATTTCTTGCAACCTATTCATTAAATAGAATTTGTGGAATAAAACACTAGGTGTTTCAGGGAATATAAAATAAGATGTTTTATCTTTAAGCTGCCACATAAAGTAATTGTGCAAACAAGATATCTGGGAGCTCTTTGAGCAGTAATAGATATTCATTCATCCTATAAAATTGATTCAGTTATGTCTGCCTTTTATATGCTATTAGATAATAGCTTGCAGAGATAGGTAACATCACCAGACTTTCCTGTGAATGTGTGTTATGTGAATTTGCTCATCTAGTTTTCACAAATATACTGTAAGAGATGTGTTATTTTATTTTCATTTCTTTTTTGGTAGATCAGGAAATGAATATCAACATTATGAATTACCTCTGTGTGAAGATGTAGTAGAACTGGGGTTTGAAACCAAGAGGCCTTCCAAATATTTATAACTATAATATTTTTCTTATTCCTCAAAAGTAAATAGAAGAGTGAGCCTTACATTGACATTTATATCCAAGCAAGAATGTTGAGCACAATCTCATACTGAAGGCAGGAAGAGGACAAGTAAGTTCGGAACAGTGCAAACTGTCTTGTAGGGTTTGAGACAAAACTGAATTCCAGAAATAGAGGTCCCATCAGTTCCTCACACACCCACTGAGATATATATATATATATATATATATATATATGAAACATTTTAATGGCAGGTTCAAGTGGATAAATTCTCCTCCAAAATCAAATAATGGAACGACAGAGCCGATTGTAGTTATAGCAGGCTAATGACTATTCTGCAAAATTAAAAATGTAAGTGTAAGTCTAGCAAACTAGAAAAATAAACCCTTCAGTACCTTTCACTTTTTTTCTTTCTTTCTTTTCTTCTTTTTTCTTTCCTTCTTTATTTATCTTTCTTTCTTTCCTTCTTTCTTCCTTCCTTCCTTCCTTCCTCCCTCCCTTCCCCATCTCCCTCCTTCCCTTTCTCTCTTTCTTTCCTTTTTTCTTTCCTTCTCTTTTTCTTTCTTTTAGTTATTCTGGAGCCATATGTAAGTGATTATGATCTGGGAACACAGATTTAGTTTATCTGGAATTTCACATTTAAATAAAGTGTCAACTTCATAAACCTTTAATAGTACAAAACACAGTCATAAGTAAAGACAATTTTCAAATACATATTGCGTATGTTAGATTGGTGAGTCACAAAAATAGTGAGGAATCTGCTATAGACCTTAGACATTATTTTGCTGCATTTATCATTTATTGTTTGGTGGAAAAGTAAGGTTTTATGAATTTAGTACGCGCCAAATGTTTTTATCTGTTAATCACAGGATGTCAGGGTTGACACATAGGTTGAACAGGAAGGTCTGTTTGGAGGGCTAAAGATAGTCCAAGGTAAACTGGAATGAGACACTGCACCTGCAACATGCCAACCCCTGTGCATAACTAAGGTGGTAATCAGTTGGGCTTCACAGACATGGCTTGAATCTTTACAGATATTGCTACCTTCCAGGGATTATAATTCAGTTCCCTTTTTTGACCCAGAATCACATTTTATACACACAGGGGGGCATGTATTATTCATTTCTACTTTGCTAGGAAGACTTGCTTCTAGAATCTGATGTAGATGAGGCTGAGTAGAGGGCAGGACAACAGTATTGAGGTGAGAGGAACAGTTAGCAAAGGTATTAGACCAAATCTCCTGAAGCATATCGGAAGCACTGGCCAGAATTCAGACTCCGCATTCTTTTTAATCCTCTGTAGATGACACGACATTAATCTGTGATATGTAATTGCGTTATTAAACCTTAAAATTAAGGTAGTTAAGAATACTTCTCAGCCTAATGAATAAAGGGAAAGATGAAGGAAAAATGCATTTTATGCAACCAAAATTTGTGTTTCATATAAAAAGGGTTTACATATTCTCCCTGCATTTATAGTTATTTATACTCTAAGAACTATTTAATTTATAAGTAGAGGATCATTATATTATTGTCATGCATATAATTTTAAGTTCTATTTTCTCCAATATGATCTTATAGCTAGAATTTCATATGGAGTAGTCAGCTGTAACTCTAGGAAAAATGTATCCTTAGTATTTAAATCATAATTGTTATCTGCAGATACTGATATAGTCTATTTTACTGTATTGTCACTAATTGGATTTAATTTGGAAAAGTAGACATTTGGAAACATCATCAAAGACAAGTTGGATAACAATACAGTATTTTTAAAATCTTTCTTTTAATAAAAATGGTATTTTATGTGCCAAGTATGATATGAGTGACAGGAGAAAAGAACAGAGATGTAAGAAGTCAGAGTTCTTAGTCTTTGTCAGAATAACCAGTAGTTTTATTTTAATGGTTAGAAGGAGTCATTAGAATATTATTGATTTTCTTTTTATCAGAAAAATGTAACTATTAATATGTTTTAAACACAGTTAGTTTCACTATACTGCACAGTGGATAATAATTTATTCAGAGAAAACCAATAGTGTATAGCATATGGTGAAGTCAGTGAAAGCCCAAGGACATATAGATCACTTTCTAGTGGAATATTGGTGCGTGATGATAAAGGGTTTTCAGAGTTCCTTTAGTGAGCAGTTTGTTTGGTTTGCTAATACGTAGCCCATATGTTAATTGAGCAGTATTCAGTATACACACAGATCAGTTTATTAGATGTCAGGATGTTTATATTGATGATTCATAATAACAGTTTCACCTTTCGTGTGTTTTAAGGATAGTTAATGCAACTTGAGCCCAGGCTTGTCTAGTCTGACAACTGTTTCCAAAATAAACCAACTAACAGAAACATCCATGGCCTGGTAGCCTCGTTCTTGCTTGTCTCCCATACGTTAAAGGCACAACTTTGCAATTATAAAAGTTAGCCAGAGCCAGGTGGTGATGGTGTTGGATGACTTTAATTCTGCCATTTAGGAGGAAGAAGCAGGTGGATCTTTTAGAGTTTGAGTCCAGCTTAGTATACAGAGTGAGATTTAGGCCGGCCAGAGAAACTTAGTCTCAAAGCAAGACAAAACAAAACAAAAACTTTGTATGTTCTTGAGTCTTTCAACAGTTTTTACAGTTAATTTAATATTGAGAAATTTTTACTGGACTCTTACCCAGTCATTACCTGTTACCTTCAATGTAAAAAATTAATACTATACATTTATTAATAAATGATGAATTCATTTATGATTATGAAAAGAAATTGACAGATTCTTAATATATCCTGAAGCAGCCAGTTGCTGAAAGAGCAAGCAGGAAGTCAAATGAAGACTGTTACTCACTGTTTTTTCCAGTCTTGTTTCCATTTAAATAAGTCATCTTTGCAAGAGAAACCTATTTAATAAAGGCTGTAAAAGACTGAATACTTCAAGAACTTGAGTGGCAGCTTGGGCAGAGGCCATACTAATCTCATCATGGTTTCAGGATGCATGTGTATGTGTGTGTGTGACAGAGAGAGATGGCAAAGCTAGGACCCACAACTTTTTATTTACAGTTTTAACTTTTCTCACATGCAACTAAAATAATGAACATTATTGCTGAAATTTAAATTTCCTCTAATAAGGTTTTTTATGGTACATGTATGCTAAAATGCCACATGTGATATTTTATAATAGTCAATATAGCAATATATAATAAGATAAATATTTTTTATGAATCACTATGCATACATACGAAATACTCCAAGTTCATGCCAATCTTTAAAATTGTTGTGTTTTATTATTATCGCCTCTGTTAATCTTTTATTATTTTAAAAGTTTTGTTTTCTAATTAAAACAAAAATCTTTGAGAGATGATATTTTAACAATGAATTACATTTATATTTCACTGATATTTTCTTCTCAGCAATCTGCCAATTATTTCTTACCCACCTAAGATGTTGTGCACTGCATGGAAGCTTATTTTGTTATAAACCTATCTCATCCTACTCTTGACCCTACCCCAATACAAAATATCTTTACACCAGGGTCTTCCTTATGGCAAGCCATAACCCATCAGCTTATGGTTATAACCATTACTATTCATATAAAAGAGATAAGGGGAAGGAAATGAAGATATTTTGTGCAGTTCTTTGCTTTGTGCCTTTGAAAATACCACATCAGGTAAAACAAAACTATATTTTTTGCTATGGAACCAAGCCAGCAGGGTTGAAAACCCTACTTTACAGTGATCTGTTTAAACAGCAAAGAAGCAAAACCATGGGGGGTTTATAAGTTGACCAAAGAGAAAACACACTGAGAGTAACACTCACAACTGCCCAGTGGTTATTTTAATCATGCTGCAGTAAGGATACCATATAAATCAAAGCATGACAGCTGTTGCAATAAATGCAACCAGAGATTCAGGACGTTTTATCCTTTGTACTCAGCAGCTTCCCTTATTATGGCAAATATGGAGCACTCTAGACTATACTCATTTACATAATTAATTTGATTATTTTAATAAACATTGTTCCTACTCCCTATAAAAGTGATGATACCAAAAATCTATAGTTTGCCTCCATTAGTATCAATTAGCAACATAGTCATTTCTCAATTATATCGTTGCCTACCATGCATGTATCCAATAATCTAAAATTAAAATCCAGTATGCTATGCTGTTCTCATTAAATGCCTAACATCTAATCTGTTGCACTTGAGCTAGTGAAGGATATTGTTTTGGAAAGGTAATTAGCAATGTTATTGCTTACAACATTCTATCTGCTGGAGTAGAGATTTTTAGAAAAAACTAGCAAATATTCTAATTGAACTATCTATTTGACATAAGCATGTGCACTGATACTGTTAATTATTCTCTGCTTTAACTGGTCAATTGCAACTGTGAAGGAATGGTCAGTATGAAGGTAGTGTTTTAAAAATGTCATCTCCCCACCATTGAATTCCAATAACTTAATAATATCACTTACACCAAGTGACTCAAACAGCTCCCAATACACATATCTTTCTCAATATTAAAAAAAACAAGTAATAGCCTGTGTCACATGGTGACAAGTACAGTTCAAAGTGCTATTATTGCTGTACTCAATGTGATAATTAATCCTTCAGTCATTATCATAATGAGGAATCATGTTCAGAAAATGCTGATTGAAAAATTCAGATATCAAACACAAGTCACTCATTACCTATCAGGCAGATTGATTTGTATACTTATGGCCGATTAGCACACAGCCTTCCCAACAGTTATTCTAGCCTATTCCAGACTTTTCCAGCCTTCTTAAGTTTCTCTCCATGATTTTTAAATGACCTGCTCTCAAATGAAGCACTAGCACCATAATTTCAGTTCTTAATTTGTGACGATCTGATGCTAATCAGATCTGAGCCCTCATTTTGTTTTTAAAGAGGTCAACATTTCACCCCTAACTGAAATAATTGAAGTAAATTTACAACTGCCAATGGCCAATTATGTCTGAAAACTTTAAAAGTTCCAAGTATAACTTTATCAACCACAAAAGAGCTGATCATGTCTTTCACATTTACAATGAAATTTATACACTTTTATAAGAAGCACGAATCTGTTATTGTGTGGGAATCAAGTATGGAGACATATGCTAGAGCTGTCCATCACTATGTGTAAGAATTTCAGTGACTATTTCTGATTTTATCTCATTTCAGTCATATGTAAGATTGCATGGATTTCCCCATGTGTATCCTGAAATCACTGGAGGACTATGCACTGATCTGATACATTTTTATCTAATTTTGACTTGTCTTCCTTCTACTATTTCCCTCAACCTTTCTCAGTTTTAAAACTTGAGCCTTACTCAAAATCATATTACCTTTGGCAATAACAACCATCTTGTATGTACACATGCATGTACATTCCCTGGTTTTAATTGCTGCCATACTACAGCATATATTTTGTTTGTGACCTACCAACTAATGCTTGCTTGCATATCAGAGTTCAGAGCTAGCCAGTAGTTAACTATAGAAGCCAGGCAGCGTTGGCACACATGTTTAATCTCAGCATTCTGAAGACAGAGGCAGGTGGATCTCTGTGCATGTAAGGCCATCCTGGTTTTCCCTAGATTGATCCAGTCTCAAAGACAAACAGAAGCATACAGTAGTGGCTTACACCTCTAACTCTGGTATTTGAGAGTCTTACACCTTTAATCCCAACACTAGGGAGGTAGATACAAGAAGGGATATGTCTGGGCTAAAAGAGAAATATAATGTGGGAGGAGCAGGAGCTTAAGGCATTCAATCTGAAGATTTGTAGAGATAGGAACACCATTTCAGTCTGAAGATTTGACAGAAGTAAGAACCAGTGGTTGACTGCTCTGCTTCTCTTCTCTTTCAGCTTTCACCCTGTATAATCTGATTCTGGGTTTTTATTAGTAAGACCAAATAGAATTTGAGGTACATCTGACACCCAACATGGGGCTTGAACCCATGACCCTGAGATTAAAAGTCACACGCTCTACTGACTGAGCTAGCTTGAGGATTCGTGGAGACAGGATCTTACCACTTTGGTCTGAAGATTCGGTAGAGGTAAACCGTCTCTCTAGTGGAAAAGTTGCCCTGCTTTTCTGATCTCTCAGCTTTCACCCCCTCATAGCTGACTCCAGGTTTTTATTATTAAGATCAGTTAGAATTTGCCCTACATGATTTGATATGTTTCTTCAGGTCTTACTATGTGAGCTAATATAGAAAGAAACAATAGGAGACATAGGATACAGAGTTCAGGACTGATGTGAAAAGAAAACATGAGGAAATATAGTGCAAGGTGTGGGGATATTAGTATAATATATGCAATGCAGTCTCAAACATCCTCAAAGAAAATACAAACTTCTTGCAAGCATTTATACAGTTCTTTCTCCTTCAAAAATAAAAAATAGATTAAAATATTAATGATAAAAAGAACAGAAAGTAAAAAATTCATTTAACTGGCTCATTAGATTACATTCATAACCGGGAGGTGGTGGCACATGCCTTTAATCCCAGCACTCAGGAGGCAGAGGCAGGCAGATCTCTGTGAGTTCGAGACCAGCCTGGTCTACAAGAGCTAGTTCCAGGACAGGCACCAAAGCTGCAGAGAAACTTTGTCTCAAAAAAAAATAGATTACATTCATAGTTACAATAAAAAAAACTGGATATCTGTAAAGTGGTTGAATGACGGTTTTAGGGTCAGGAACCTAAGAAATGCACATCACTATTGGGAGATCTTATATTCTTAAATTTACAATCTGATATGAACATTCTGAGTTTACTAAACTTGCTATACACCAGGTTACTAGAATGTTATGACTTCAGTATTTCATTAATAAATGATTAGATATTAAGTGTAATGTGACCTGAGATTATTTTCTCTACAAAGAGTTTCTCTTGTGATAGGTTTCCAAATCAATATCTCACTAAATATGTTTACTGTCACATTTCAGTTGTCCTGTGTCATCTTGTCTGGCAAGGTAGGTAGAAATTAGATACATGTCAGAGATCAATCTATTCTCTCTCTTATGAAAGATATTTTAAAGTAAAGAAGAGGGTGGCTATTTCTGCTTCCAATATGCTTGCTTAAGACAGTCAGGCTAAAATCTGGGCATCTCTGCAATAGGAATTTTGAATTTCTGGAAGCATGAACCTGGGGAACTTCTAAGTGAATGGTAACTTTTTGTATGTGTGAGATTATTTAGTTGTATAGTTTAACTGTATTTTCTGCATAGCTGCATGTTAACAGTGAACAGTTTTGATAGTCATTTAATAGACAATTAGAAACTAGTTATCCCATCTCAGAGGTCAAGAGCTTTTACTATGGTATTTCTAATCAATTCAACCAATGTGTACTTTGGAGAGTAGAGTCAGAACGGATAGTCAGGGATTGTTGTGGATAACTACAGTAACCATCAGAAGTTAAAGGGGCCTAGAGTCCTTGAACACCATCCTTTGGAAGACTGCTTACAGCTGCTGAGAAAAATGTAAGCTATATTGCTGCTCTTTTTTTCAAACAAAATTCTGTCTCAGCTCTGGATATGTGCACACACTTTCCCCTGAATTAACAAGCATTGTACACTTTCAACACAGCTGCTCAAGTTCTCTCTCACGGTTTCTCCTCTTCTATTCATCTGACTTTCTTCTAATACTCTGCTTTACTTTTCTATAACGGTAGGCCATGCTCATAGCACACTCTTACAGATGTATTTCTACAAATCTTCTTATAAATTTTAATACAAATATGCAATTGTTTTTATTTTTGGAAACTGTTACATGATATATATGTATGATTAGATGAACTCAAATAATGTATGTCTAATTAATTTTTACATTAATTAATTAATTAATTTTGATGATACACTGTGGTCATCAAAATTCATGTCTGAGAACCAAGGAATTGAGTTTAAATAATTATAAAACACTCATAAAATGTTAAGCATGCTGACAGTTTTGTACTGTGTCTTACTCAGCTATCCTGGGATATATGTGTTATTAAATATGCTAAAACAGATCATATTTGCTGGTAACCACATTGTAAGTGAAGTATCTTTGTTCCAACAACAAGGAAAGTTTTGATTATAGATGTGTCTATAAACAGGCACAGCAACTTGAAGCGACATTTTGGCAGAATACAGCACATAGTATATCCCTGTTACACTAGGCTAGGGGAATGGCATTGCTTCATAGTTATTCACAGATTTCTTTCTCAAGTCTCACAAACTCACTGCAGCATCATCATCTGGGGAGGAGCTCTTGGGAAATGTGTCTCAAAGACAGCCAGTCACTCTAGAAGAACCCCCGAGCTTCTGAACCGGGGTGACATTGTCCCCAGCAGAAGCTTATACTTAATCCAATGCTCAACAGATAATGTTTCTGTTCTGTTTCCCTTCTGGTTACTTGGTATAAGCACAGTTGTCAATTAGCTCAATGTCTGTTTCCCAACTGAGTGCCATTGGTTTGAACCTTTGTTTACCTTTATTTAAAACTGTAGGAGTCATGGCTCATTTGTCTTTTAGGAATCCAAGAGTTTCAAGTCATGGCTATGATTCCATGAAGTTTGGATTCCCATTTGGATAAAACTGGTGCTGCTCTGGTGTCTCATGTTTGGCTAAATTTCCACGTGCAAATGTTCAAACAGGCCGAATGAGGAAAGCCTCTGCTCTCTCGCATCTCTCAGCTTCCACCAGTAGGTGTTAGACTTTGGTAAGTTCTAAAATGGAGCCAGATATGCCATGTTCCTTTTCTGTCCTGCCGTCCTCCTTACAACAGCAGTAGCTTGACGAAGCCATACATATGTCTGTTAATCTGTTTTACAGAATTTTGAGTTCTCTTTGAGTCTCTACTCTCACCCCCACCCCCTGCATTTTCTCTTCTAATTTCAATAGACTACTTTATCTTAAGATCCTGTGTAATATTAAATTACAATAATAGCAATCAAAGTCATGGGGAGCAAAAGGATTTTCAATTGCAGCCCATGCCTGGCTCTCAATTGCTCCCTAGAAGGAGAGTCTGAGTCACAGGATTCAGAGAACCTGCCAGCAGACTCCTCGTCCTTTCAGCTTCTAATGACATTGAAGTACTTCCATGATTAAAATTTAGAAGCTTCCCAGTAACCAAGTAAATTGCCCCAAACTCCTTATCGAGCTCTTACCAAGAAGACCCTGATTTTAATATACCATTAATCAAGCTCCAGCCAAGTTTGCCACCGATACTTCCAATTACACAGCCACCAGGCTTGATCTCAGTCTGCCTGTTGGGACAAGGAAAGTTGTTTTCTTTTCTTTTTTTTTTTTTTAATTTTGCTTTCTGTTTTTCCTTGATCAGTTACCAAGAAATATAAAATCAAGTAAAAACTTGATTTATACAATACTAAGCATACAAGTCTTATATTGGGTGAGAAGAAACAAAAATATTTAAATAATTTTAAATAAATCATTTGTAATAAGCACATTTTGAATTCCTTGGTGGTCAATTTTAAGAATGAGTTATTATTATTAACATAAGAAAAACTGCAGTCATTAAGACATATGTTAAAATAGGCTTTACAATAAATAATATATTGTGGAATTCCATTCCAAGAAATGATGATGGTATAAACAAATGTGTGTCCATAAATATGTTAGTTTTGAAACTGTTCATTATTCCAAATACTTAGAGCAACATAAAAAGTAAGAATTAAATTTGCTTATATAAATTATGGATCTTGTCTCCCAATAACTGAATAATAGTATCACAATATGTTTATAGTACTATTTTTTTTACTAAAATGAGAAGTACTTATATTAAGCAGCAAAATAGTTGTTTTGTTAAATTTTATGCAAATGCCAAGTATAATTATTCACACACAATACAACAAAAACAAAAAAGAAAAACGGTGCTTTTATTTTGTTAAGTAGAGGTCATATTCATCTTCTTAACGCTGAATGTTTTTGTTTTATCATATTTGCATCTTAAATATCAAAAGCAAATCTTCTGAATTAGATAAATGACATTATTTTATCTCATTTCATACATTAGTATATATCGTTACACTGTTACAAAAAAATGTAGGATTTCTCCTTTTTATTTCTGCCTCAGTGTTTTACATAGTAACTTGGTGATTATTATTTCAAGCCATATCATTCTTTTAATAATGCTGGGGAACTATTAATTATTTAAGGTTTGTGAAATAGTGTTGACAATTTGTACAGCATTTGGTGAAGGATAAAGATCATCACTAAACTACTTTGGTCAATATAGTAATGAAAAATATTCATTGATTCATTTTCTTCCAACCAAGTTTTGTTTTCTGAATGGAGGAGTTATTATTTTAATATAATTAAGACAGAGAATTTTTACTATATATATTAGATAAACTAGTAGCGTGAAACAGTAAGAAAATGTGTGATATTTGCTAATAAAATTGAGGTCAGATAAAATTTAAAAACTGGCTGATATGTAGTTGAATTATTATTATTATCATTATTATTCTTCCATACAACATTTCCCATCCTCAGCTTCCACTCTCTCTGAAGTTTTAAACATTTGCAATTCTATTATACAAATTAAATTATATTAAAGAAATATGGGTGAAAATTATTACCCATAGTAGACATACATGACAATGTCACAAAGAAACCTAAATTGCTACTAATATATACTAGTCAGAATGTTTCAAATACATACATGAGGAAGAATAAATTTTCTGAAAAGAATTTTAGCCAGAGTAAAGAAAAATCTCTAACTCTATAGATATTGGTTTATTACTGCTTTTATGTTGACTTGTGCAGCAATAATTGGCTTACAAATTCAGATTTGCTAATGAAACTGCTTATTGATGTTCATTTGTGGTTGATAGCTTATATTTATATAACATTTCGCAAAATACTTTAAAATTAATTAGTGTTACTGCATTCTAAACTTTTACCACAAAATTGCATATCTTAATAATTTTTTCAGATACTAAAATTGCTTATCAGACAGCATATTATAAAGAGAAGTTCCAAATTTAGCTAAAATATAGAAAAAATTATAAGTACGGATAACAGTTCTTTATATATCTTAACTAGAATAGCTATGTTTAATGTGTATCAGTCTCAAAAAGGCAAGTAAATAGGTATATTTAAAAAGCTATTTTAACAGCAAAGTAATATTTATTTTAATTAATATTTTACTATTTCATGATGATTTTTCAGTGTATGGGAATGAGTTCACTTGCAGAATAATATTAATGTGCACATATAAATATCTACTTCTTCAGCGCTGCAGTTTTCAAATGTTGTCAGTGAACACTGTTGCTTCTTTGAACATACAGAAAGAATTAAGCAGATTGCATTTTAAAAGATTTTTACATTTCCTGAAGATTCTGTGGACAAAAAAAAATGAAAAGACTTGAGAGAAAGAGAGAGAGTAAGATTTTCTGAGAATGAAAATTTTTACTTTTCTAATATTTGACACATACTTTTGCTCTAATGTTAGACCTGCAGAAGTCTCAAGAGGAAAATTTGTTTCTTTGAAACTCTCCCACCTAAAAAAAGAAAAATAAATAAACAGATTAAAAACCTACCACTTTTCAGTTTTAAGTTTTATTGATTCTGAAATATATCACTAAAATAACTGTCTCCTGTACAGTGACAGATGACTTGGATCAGCAATACATTCTGAGGCAGATGACTTATTATTCCAGTCCTCCCAGAATTCTTTTTAAGATTTATTTACATTGAGGGGCACATAAGTAAATATATTGTCTCTTTGAAATTTTTTCCAGTACTAAGATATGACATTATCTCTTTTCTATATAGTCAAATGCCAAATAGTAACCCACTGTAAATACAGATGTGAACGTCTATGGGCGTCAAATACATAAATATAAATGCTATTCCTCTGTACCTTGGCATATACCATAAGAAATCTCCAGAACATTTCTAAACTAATAATACACAAAAAAACACTTTAATAAAATGTTTGACATTACAGTCACTTATGACCTATTAATTAACAATTATAGAAAATAATCCTTATAATCAGTAGTTGTAGAAAGCAAGAGATAGGCAAATTGAAATTAAAGTAAAACATAAAATTAGAGATCATTTGAACCAGTTGCAAAGAAAAGAATTGAGCATATAGCAATTGCATACTTTTTCATCCTGAGTAGCAATGACTTAATGAGAAGAGCAAAAGTTGGTGTTTTATTTTTGCTATTTTATTTTTCCTGAGAGAATTTAGTTATTACTTAAGGCCCTTTCCAGCAAACTCTTAAAAAATAATAGATGCATATTTAGGTATTATAATAATTCTTGATGACTTCTTTCTCAGAAAGTTGGCAGGCTATCAAGTAAGGTTAGAAAGTGTATGCTTACCTGCTATAATAAACGATTAACTACATTAAAGCATATATACATAATACTGATTAAAATAAAAGGATTGTGACCTACTAAAGAGTAGACTGTACTCTTTAATCCCTATTTCCCAATGAAATCGCTATCTTCCTTCAAATCCATATTTAAGGTGAATTTCAGTGGAATATCATGTTTTTACAACTGTGGACAGAAACTTCACTACTATGAAGTTAATTCTTATTGTTTGTAAGTGCTAAGTAAATCTTACTGCAGAATATTTAGGCAATTGTCCACAGTCTAAAAAAATGTTGAGTTTCCCTCTACATTACCTTCTGACAAAATGCAGCACATTAACCAATTCTTTTCTGTCAACTAGCAATTTTTGGCAGATCCCTTTTGCATGATTCATGAAGGACCAGTAAAAGGCTAATTGTTCAAATTAATTTGCGTAAATGACTAAGCAAGAGATAACAAAATTACATCTGCACTTGTTTGGCGAAGATTCAATAGCAGAGGCCCTGTACTGCCAGCTGCTTCCAGACAACACTCTTGCAGAAATTAAAAGCTACAAATATTAATTAATACACTTTTTTGGTACGTTAATTTGCACTGAAAGGTTCCGGAGTGCAAAACTGCTGAGAAGATGAACCATGATAATTAGAATTAATGGGATGGATGCATGTTTTTTGCAGCTGAAGTTTTAAAAACCCATGAATGGAACTGGGAACTTGAAACTGACATTCTCATAAATCTCTATGATAATGTAGCTATTAGTATTAGAAGGATTAAGTACTATGGCTCCAGAGTTATCCATCACATGACACGTTATATCCCATCTGTCATGGCAGTAGCTACAACATGATAGCCGTCCTTGAGGAAGCCACATGAAAAAGCTTTGGGAATTCACCGAATTGTCATGATGACTGTCAGGCTACAAAATGAATAGCTCAGATCTTTGACTTCCCAGTAGAAAAAAAAAAGCCAACACTCTGTATTTGTCAGCTGAGTGCTTTACAAATACCTAACTCTAGTATCTAAGATTAGTTAGGCAATCTAAATTATAAATGGATCAGACTCGAAAAAAGAAACTAGTAAAATGCCTCAGATTTCGTCCTTAATTCAGGTGAAACTTTAGGATTTTTAGATCCCTATAGAATAGTTTTTGCTGATTACATTATTAATTATACATGGGAACGTCTTAAGAAACTCTTAGTGATCACATACTACTAGTAAATATGATAAATCATTCTTGATGCAAAATGATGAAAGAATGAAAATTTAATAATAAAGCAAACACAGGCTTTTAACATTTAGTCATTAATTTTAAAATAGCAGAGCTGAATACTTCCCAGCTGAGATAGAGTATCAATTTCCACATGTAACTCCCAAATACTGCCAATTAGTGTGTGCTACATAATTAGACAATTGCAGCCATATACTTTTATTGGTTAAAAGCACTTAAAGGTGAGGTTGGCGTGGAAGTTTACAGACTACATGCAATACAATTTAGTTAATTGGTTTGTACTAGGATGTAACTTCTAAATCTGGGTATTTATTATTTTACAGTATTCTTACAGGGCATATTAGAGCCTCTAGAGATTTTGGACCCATCTTGGACCACTGAATTTAACATGAGTTTGTGCAGAAACTGTTTTGATGCTTATGAAAAAATGCCGTATTTGGAAAATGATGTGTGTTAGCTAGGACATCAGCCTTTAAGTTAGACCTAAAAAACCTCTTCTCATTATTCCCTAACATTTACTCTAATATTTTTCTGCTCATTTACTCTCTCACTTACTCACTAATTGAGACAGGGTCTCTCTGTAGCCCAAGGTGACCTGGAACTCTCAATGTAGACAAGTTTGGCCTCAGGCTCAATGATCTACTTACCTCTGTCTCCCAAGTTCTGGGATTAACGGTGTGCACCACCAAATTCAGCCTTACTCTGGTAATAAATGACGTTTATCAAAATCTTGTGGGAAGAGTATGTCCTTCTATACCCTTGAAGAAATTCCCAATTACATTGTTATGTTAGTTTCTCAAAGCATTAACAATCAAATTTGGCTTCAAGATTTTGGGCTTTACTATTCTTAGAAAGTTACTTCTTTTCTATTTCTATCCATTTGAATGCAAAATTCAAGATGTCATTGTTTTGCTGCTGAGTAGTATTCTAATGTGCATATATTCCACACTTTCTTGATCCATTCTTCCATTGAGAGGCACCTAGGTTGTTTCCAGGTTCTGGCTATTACAAATAATGCTGCTATGAACATAGTTGTACAAATGCTTTTGTAGTATGGTTGGGCATCTCTTGGGTATATTGATTCCCAATTTACTGAGAAACCGCCACACAGATTTCCAAAGTGGTTGCA
>JAQHUG010000061.1:7427093-7442656 GCA_028555095.1 Dicrostonyx torquatus | reverse complement strand
AACCATCAACTAGCAACTGAGAAACAGAGGCAGAAATGCACATCAGAGCACTGGACTGAGCTCCCAAAGTCCAGTTGAAGAGTGGGAAGAATGAGAATATGAGCAAAGAGGTCCAGACCATGATGGGTTCACCCACTGAAACAGTCTACACGAGCTAATGGAAGCTCACCAACTCCAGCCAGACCAGGAAGGAGCAAGCATAGCACCAAACTTGTCCCTCTGAATGTGGTTGACAGTTGCACTCTTGGGGCAGACTGAGGGGCCACTGGCTGTGGCACTGGGATTTATCCCTGCTGCATGTTCTGGCTTTTTGGGATACTATTCTCTTTGGATGGATACCTTGCTCAACCTAGATATAGTAGGGCAGGCCTTGGATCTTCCACAAAGCAATGTGCCTTACTCTCTCTGAGCATTGGGTGGGAGTGGAGGGGGAGGGTGTGTGGAGGGAATGGAAGGAGGGAGGGAGTGGGAACTTGGATTGGTATTTTAAAAAAATTAATTAATAAAAAATAACTCTGGAGAAATCAGGAGCAGAAGGATCATATCTCAATATAATTAAGTTTATATACAAAACATGTAGCAAATATTTTACCAATCATAAAAAAACTGATGTCTGATGTCTGATGAAGCAAAAAATGGGAGAGAGGGTCCACTCTCTCCATTTGTATTCGAAACAGTGTTTAATGAGTTGACTAGAGTAATAAGACAAGAACAAGAAGTGAAAGATTGCCTACAGGAAAGGAAGTCAAACTCTCCCTTTTTTCATACTTAAAAAAAATTCACTCTAATCTACATGGAAAGTAGAAAAAGACAAAATCTCCTGAGTAAATTGGGACCATGGGGACCTTGAGGGAGGGTTGAATGGGTGGGGAGATGCTGGGGTGGGAGCAAAGAAAAATGTAGAGATCAATAAAATCAATAAAAAATATATGCACAGAAAAAACTCAAATACCCACCCAAAAGCCTATCTTAAATATATCTTATCTTTAATGTACCAAGATATGAAACTATATACAAAATCAGTAGCTATTATATATGGCATAACACACTTACTGAGAAAAGAAATTCTGAGAAAAATATCCATTTATCATATTTTAAAACTAAAAAATTCCATGAAATAAACCTAACTAAACGGATGAAAATCATCTTCTATGGAAACTGTAGAAGCACATATGCAGACATTGATGAAGTCCCTGTATAACAGAATGAATTTCTATGCTCACAGTGGTCCACATTAATGAGATAGCTGTCAAATCACCAAAAGTAATCTATACTTTCAGTGAAATTACCATAAACATTGAAACTTTTTGTGAGGCTAAGACATAAAAAAGAATTCAAAATTTAGATGGAGGAATAAAAGACCTCAAGTAGTCAAACTGATCTAAGAAGAAGAGAGAGTAATATTGACAATATCACTGTACTTGATTTTACATTACTCCATTGATCCACAACAACAAAAGCAACATTATATTGATGTAACCGTATATGTAGCCCAGTACAAAAAAAAAGATTATCGAGAAATAATAGGCACACACTGCTCTACCACCTAAACTTGATGAAAGTATCAAAATCAAATACTAGAAAAAAGACAACCACTTTAACATTGGCACTGAGAAAGCTGTATACTCATAGAAGATGAGTATAGCAAAAAAGTGTAGTAGCATTTCACTTGTATTTTAGTAAAACTTGCTTGAGGATCAGAAAAGTAAAACAGCCACACTGGCCAACCTATAGACCAAGCAGCAATAATACACACCTTTAATCCCAACAACCTCACTAGTTACCATAGAAACCAGGTAGTGACTGCCTTTAATCACAGTGGTGCATGCCTTTAATTCCAGCCCTAGAGGGGATTATGAAATGGGAGGAAACAGCTCTCAAACACAGTTTCATTCTGAGCTTCCAGGAGGCATGATCACCATTTTTGGAATGAGTTCAAGGTAAGAGCCAGTGGTTGACTGTTTTGCTTTTCAGATCTTCAGGTTGAACCCCAGTTTCTCTCTCTGAGATTTTATTAATTGTTCTTTAGAAAATTGTTGTGTGTGAAATTACATGAGACATACTTCCAAAGACTAAATCCAAGAATTATAGTAGAGATAACAGGGGGCATTGGAAAGTGTATTTAGTATGGTGTGAAAATAAAATGGAAATGGTAATCATAGAACACACATATCTGTTTATATGGTCCAAACTCTGGGGCCAACATTATCCTATCAATATGAATTGTTAGTGGACACTTCTTTTTTTCGGGATGTAGGACTGGATTTAAGATATGGACTCTATCTTAATCTACTTATCTTAGTTAGGTTTACTATTGCCATAATGAAGCACCATGACCAAAAACAACTTGAAGAGGAAGGGGTTTATTTTGCTCAAAGATCTATGTAATATTTCATTACCAAAATCAGTGAGGGCAGGAGCCCAATGTGGGTAGGAACATGAAGGTGGGAACATGATGCAAAAGTCATGGAAGGGTGCTGCTCACTTATTTGCTTCAAGTGGCTTGCCTAGCCTGCCTACTTATAAAACCCAGTACCAGCAGCCCAGGGATGGCTCTTCCTATACACACATACACAGAAATAAAGAAGAAACAATTTTACCTGTGTCTTGAGGACTCTAATGTGCATGTTGGGTTGGAGGGGTAGAAGTGGCACTCCAATGTGTATGGGAATAAGGAACTAATATGTTTTATAAGGAAATTCCAAGATATGTTGTCATTCACAATGTACCATGGCTATTGCTTGATACTCTTATTACTGTCTGGAGAGAGAGAGAGAGAGGAATAGAGAGAGAGAGAGAACAAAAAGTAGGAAGAAAGACATGGATCATTAAAAAAGTATAAATTTATTTTTATGTATGAAGAGAGTGAAGAAACCAGGAACTTAGCAAGAGGAAAAAAAAGTATCCTTAAGATAAGAGTCAAAAATCAGAATCTAGATAAAGATTAAAATTTGTTTGGAAAGAAAAACCTTAAACAAACAAAAAATGCTGCTGGAGAATGAGCTGCTCAAATAACTATCTAGCAGGGTGCCACAAGATCAACATAGAAATGCTGATGTAGCTATGGTCCAAGGGAACCAAGCTTCTTGTCCATATGACAACTCAACATCATTGACCATGTAGTAAAGGTTTTGAAGACATGAATGGTCTGTGATTGAAAAGGCATGAAATCTTGCATCATTGTTTCAGATAGCCCCTGAAGATAGCATGTGGCAGAATTTGTGGCCTCCAGGGAAAACACTGAGAAGACAATTCATGACACTGTGAATATGAAGCCTATGTTCAATGGAGACTCGAAAATATGGGAGATGTCAGGACCACAGAATTGCCTGATAGAATATGAAAGAGTGGAGTGAAGCCTGCCTCAGAGAGAGACTTTATGTTCTATATGTACCAGAAGTAGACAGATATAAGCCTTGTTGAGTCCAAATGATTATTTCATGAGCCAAGAAGCTGAGCATGGTGCTTCAGGTATTATTTTTAGCTATGCTTGGCTTTGTGCTTGCTGGGGTCTGATCATTACTTGCTATGCCACCATTCCTCCCTTAGGGAATGTAGAAGTTTGCTATGTAAATATATATTAGAAACATGGAACTTGTTTTTTGATTTTATACTTTTTCACAGCTAAAAAATGCCTAGCGCTTATACTCGTCAAGACTTGGTTTTGGAATGTTAAAACAGTACAGTGACAGGTAAAATACTCTAAGAAATTCTGATGCTAGACCAAAGATACCATGTCAAGATAGATATGAACCTAAAGGAATAAAGCTGGAAAGCTATGACTTAAAGGTGAGGCAGTTTAATGTTAACTCAACAAGGATGAGACTGTGATGACCAAAACTGTCATTTTGAAAAGATATTGAATAACCATGGACAAAGTCTTTGTGCTTGCTTGTGAGGATTTTCAAGATGAGATTAACTAAAGTTGGCATATTTAACCTAAATATTGATGATAAACTTCGATTTTCTGGGGCTCAAGTTCAAAAATATTCATGAAATTATCTGAACCCTAGATTTCAATCCCCTTTGCTTCTTGACTGTTGATCCAATGTCACTTACTATCCTTGCTAATGCTGTTACACTGTCTGTATTATAATGGAGAGTATCTTCATGAACCATGAGTGAAAATTAGCTCTTTCTCCTTTAAATTGCAGGTATTTTGTCCCAGTAATGAAAAACCTCACAAAATAAACAAGTCAGTCTATGTGAAGTATTTGGAAATCTCAAGGAAGCTTGAAACTGATAAAATGTTTGCTCACGATAGAAAATGAGTTTCTCATAGGGTAAGAGACTATTACTTCTCTAAGATATTTAAACACCAATTATGAAAGACCAAGGAATACAAAAAAATTTAAAATTTACCCTGATAGAAGAATGGTATACCACTACAAACTAAGTAGAGAAGCATAAACTGTGAAAATGACAATGCCGAATGCTGCTGTGACTGGAGAGCATGAAGACCAACCATTAATTACTCAGAAGAAGGAATGCATAATGGTATACTGTTGAAGAGAGATAATCCTCCTCTAAATGTATGACCCAGTAATCACAATCCTTGGCACTGAGAAAAAGAATGTAAAGACTTAAGTTCATACAAAATCCAGCTCATAAATGTGTATAGAAGTTTTATTCACAACTGCCAGAATATGGAAGCAATAAGATTTCCCTCTGGAAGTAAACATATAATTGTGATACATTCAGATAATGGGACAATGTTCAGTAGCAAACACAAAATAACTCTCAAAAGACATGAAGCAATACTAAATGTGAATTACCAACCAGAATCACTAATCAGACATAGGTGGGCTTCTAACTGAAGAGACACATTACCTAGGGATGTGGATATAGTCACACAAATGTGTCTACCAGGTGTTTCTGTCATAGTTCAAACAGCCAAGACGTTAATAAATGTCAATGATGCCATCAGGTGATCAAACCTTATGGGGCCTTTAATGCATATGTAAACAGTTGTTAACCATAATGTGAGTGTGTAATTCCTAATTATACAGCAGTCTAGAAATGGTGAATGCATAGATATAGTCAGAGGATTTGTTTCTACAGTGGCTTGGCAGTGTGAGAAAGAAAGAGAAATAGTGAATTCATATGGAATTTTTTTTCAAAATATAAAGTTTATATTTAGATGTCATTTTCAAATTTCTCCAAGAATGAACAGCAGCAACAGTGGACCCTAGCATTAGCTACTGCCAGAGAAAGTAGTTTCATCAATTATAACAAAAATATTACTATAATGGGAGATTTAGGCAAATGTGGCCCATGTGAAATATCTATACCTGTCTTGCAATTTTGTTGTGAATATAAATGGTCTTTTTAATATACCATGCTGCATAGACCACATGAAGAAATATGTATAGAAATGTGTAGAACACATGTATAGAAATCCTGAAGGATTTGCTCCATTAGAGTCAGGGTATAGATAAAAATCCGGGATGCTGAGCTCTGTATGACATGATTTTGGTCACAAACCCATCTTTGTATCAGTTTCCTGATTTTTAAGATAGGACCATAAGGATGTCTACTACTTCTGTGCTCCCAGAATTCTCTTGTAGAATTTCCAACTCAGAAATTCTTTTCAAAGGTGAAGAGATGTAATGCATAGGAAGTTCAGTAAAAGTTTGCCACTGAGAATGATGCGTGAGTGCGCATAGCCCTCAATCCAGGTATGGTGAAAGCACAGGGGTCAGATTTTAAATTAGACATTGGCCACCATGATATGCAGAAAAAAAAATCAACAGAGTCAGTATTTCTATATGAGCACGTTTTTTACTCACCAAAATTTTGGGATTGTGGTAGATATTTATTCCTCTATTTCTCTAAACCTTACCATCTTTTTAAGTTGATTTTTTTTTGCTGTTTGTTAGTGTTTTGGGGTTTTTTGTTTTGTTTGTTTTTTTGTTTTTGTTTTGAGGCAGGGCTTCTCTATGTTGCTTTGGGAGCCTACCGTAAAACTAGCTCTGTAGATCAGGCTAACCTTGAACTCAGATTTGCCTGTCTCTGCCTTCCTAGTGCTGGGATTACAGGTGTGAGCACCTTTTAAGGGATTATAGACCGTTCTGGATTTAGATTGCACATCTCTCTTTTCTGAAGAGATTCAACCAGCTCTGTGAGAAAAACTTAATTTTCATATTATCTGTATAAAGGAAAGTTCAAGACTCTTTACACAAGAATAAATATATAAATTTATAAAATAAGCAAAAATAAAAATGAAATATATTGTAAGTGAAATACTCTATTAAATGCTGTGCATTTTAGCTTGTTATATTGTCACAGGAAGTCTGTGAACCAAGTGTCAGTATTATGCTAATCCCTAGGTTCAAAGATGCTATGAAAATGAAGGAATAGAGAAATTAGTGTATTTCTGTAGCTTTCTGGAAGATGAAAAGCAGCAGTGTGTCGAGAATGTCTCCTTTCTGAGATAGCATTCTGAGTACCAGGCTCGATATTAGTCATTTTACACGGATATAGATTTACTTTACCAAATAACCATACAAACTTTTTTTCAAAACCCAATGGCAATGAATGTGTGGTTGGACACAGAAAGTTTTTTTGATCCAACACTCCTTTATTCTTATAGTGTGGGATTTCATGTACCAAGACAGGTACTAAAGACACAATAATCTATACACCAAATACCTCCTGAGGGTAAAGTTTGAGTCAGGCCAAGAAATAAAGCGTGCAGGTTCCTGTACACTATTCTCCCCTTAGCATATAGTCAATCAATAGCTTTTGTCTGACACTGCAGTTGATTAATATTGCATGCAAAATTCTGTTTACTTGACGTGGAGCAAAGCTGTGTAAAGTCAAAACATAGCCTTATACTAAAGGATAATGTATTTTAATTTAGAAACATGATTATAAGCTTCATGCTATATTAAGGATATGTATATGTATATATAAATCAGTGATTTTAAGATACCTAGAAAAGAAATAATGAGAACAGGATTTTGGGGACATTCCCAAGCAACTGATAACACGAGAACAGTCAACGTCATGTTTGGCTAGAACTAAAGATTTCTGTCTAGGTAGTCTAAAACCCAACATACTATAAATGCTTTCAGTTGTACTTTATGCAGGTGCATGCACAGTGGCAGATAGTGCTATCCTTGGTTCAATGTCTGTGAACACCTTTCGTATCCACTTATCCCAGACCTCTCTCTTACTGAATTTGTTGGTTTTATTTTTTTAAAACTAAAGAAATATAGCTCAGGTATTTTATCCTTTCACTACTTCCCTTCATTCAGGTTTTAAATAAGTTCTACAGGGATCATGGCAGAAACGTTTCTCTTCTCTCCTAACTTCAGCTCTTCCTGGTTCCTACTACCCTAAAATCTTGAATTTAGAAGCATAATGTGAGGTAAACTGGCATTAAATGAGAGTCATACTTGGTACTAGAAAGATCAAAACTTCACACACTCAAAGTGCTTTTCAAATTCATGGAATGTTGTACAGTGAGCAGAGTCTGTGTGTGCCAGAGCTTTGGAAACCCAAATAAGTTTGCACTTCAGAAATAGAGACATTTGAGTTCAAATGGCAGATGTTCTGTTCAATCCAAATATTAGCCAATCAATTCTAAACTTCCACAAAAGAAGTAGAACACTATGAGTATGTGTTTGTGTGTGTGTGATTACAGGTGTTCCAAGTTTAATACTTAATATAGAAAACTATTTAGTAAAAGAAAAACTACAGTACATAAGAATTATAAAAATAGAAATATCCATATTTGGTAGTCAGAAGAAAAGCATGTGTATATGCTGTATACGTGGATACTGCATATTTTGTTCAGCAAGTGTTCACCCATAGAGACACAAGTGGTTTAGTACAGGAAAGTACTAAACCCAGTGTTTCAAGTCTTACCTTGAGAAAAGTCTTTTTATCCAAAAGGTGGAGGCCTGCTTAGCTCAGGATTACTACCAGCAACCTTAGGAAAGTACCTAGACAGTAGGGATTCTCACAGTCAATGCCTAACTCATTTATTTCGTGAACTACCTCCACGATAGTTATCACCCTCTAACATAAGAATATTATAAAGCATACCAGCTCTCCTCACTTGGAGCCTTAGTCAAATTTTATTTCCAACAATTCCACAGTCACAGATCACCTTTCTACTATTTTATGAATAAACAAGAAATCTCTCAACTAAGAAGTTTGGAACATATCTCCTCCTTCTTCCCACATCACAGTTTACTTACTCATGGCTTGTGACATTATTAAATTAATGTCCACCTCACCATGTAAAGTATAAGGCATGATATCTTCCAAAAGACAATAAACATTTATAGGTTATGATTTACAAAGTGTATTAGTGACATTTTCATATCTCAATAGATAAGAACAAATTCAAGACTTTAGGTTCATCTTAGAGAAAGGTTAATACTTCTTTCATTAAGTGCATGCCAGAGGCAGTTGATAATAAAACAAGGAGTGGCCGGGGTGGGAAAGAATGAGTATTGACATATGATCAAGGCCGGGATCATTGCTCATATGCTTTACACCAGCTGCAGGTTTCATAAAATTAGAAATACCATGAACACAGAAATGGTATAGACTAAACAAATACTTATGACATAATACCTAACCAAAAAATGATGCATTAAAAGCCTAACTTTTGAATGAGATTAAAATGACTACTATTCTTGTCCTTGTTCAGCTCTGGTTTAGCATCTCATGTTGGTAAGCCTTCATGGTTATAGCTTCCTACATTCCTAGGAGACACAATCTCACAGCAAACTCCCTGGTCCTATGCCTCTTAAAATCTTTGTGCCACAGCTGACTCTGGAATATTTAAAGTGGGAGAAATTGTATATCCTGGAAAAGAGCACACCTATTGGTGATTCAATACCAAATGATTATGCCTGAAAACATATACAAATAATTTTCTACAGACTAAGTAGGTTATACAAATATGCATGTAACAACAATTAATGAAAAAGGGCCATGATTTGAAGACAAGAAGTGTATATATTATGAACAGAGAACAGGTAAGGGGAGAGTGATATAATTTTAATCTCAAAAATAAAAGAAGTAATTTTGTTGAAATAAATATGTCATCATAATAAAAACAACCCTAGACATCAAGGAGATGGAATTGGAAGGTAAGAACTTTGGGACATTTATAAGTCACTAGAAGTGAGTCTCTTGAATGGAACTGATGCATCATAAAGATGTTTGAGAGTACCTTCATCCTTCCTCTTGGCATTGCAAGAGGGAAGCTGTCTATGAGGTCTATGAGGCTGTCAACAAAAACCAAGCCTTCTAGAGGCTTGATGTTATGTTCCCAGTTTCTAGGACTGTAAAACTTACCTTTGCCGTCATAATAGGCTACCCTGTCTTTAGTATCTGGTTCCAGTAGACCACACACACTAGGATAAGGTTGTACCCCACTTTAGAATCTTCAATATTTTCCCCCAAAATGCCTGCCTTCTTCATAGGACCTGACAAGGTTTTACTTCAAATGCTGTTCACATTTCAAAATTTCCAATCAATAATTTTCACCAATTAATAATAAACATTATTATAAGTATGAAGAAACTTATGAGATGATGTAAGAGAGCCAGGTCTTTAGGAACAATCTTTCCTTCAATTTGGAGTTATTTGTCTTTCCACATATCAGGTGACTCCAATTTATTTCTGTGAAGCATGGGCAAGTTGCCATTGCAACCCTTCCTCTGGAGCCCCAGGAAGTCTGCACATAATTGCAACTAAATCTACAAAGACATGGCTTCCTTAAAAATTAAGCAGAGGCAGGCAAATCTCTGTGTTCGAGGCCAGCCTGGATTACAAAGTAAGTTTCAGTACAGCCAAAGACACACAAAGAAACCCTGTATTGTAAAAACCATTCCATAGATTGTATTGCTTATCTGTATCTTATCTAGTAAATATTTTAGACAAATATAGCATTACTACAATAACAAACATAAATACAGATATTACCATTTTTAAGCCTATATATTACATGAATTAATTCCGAAACTAGTTTATTGAGAAAAAGACAAATCTTCACCTTGTGGAGAAATAGTCTCACTCCGGTAAAAGCAAACCAGTTGTTTACTAAACACCAGATAGTCATTCCTGGAAACATACATATAAGTGATCTTTTCAAGACTGAGCAGAGTGCACTTAAGAATTTAGGAGTGTGTGTGCATAGGTATGTATATGTTTTTACATGTGTCTGTGTGAACACAACAACAAGTGATGCAATGGCTATATGGGAGGCTTTAGAGGGAGGAATACAAAGGTGAGATGATTAAATTATATTAATCTAAAATATAGGAATACATTAAAAATAAAATGAAAGGTAAATGAAGAGTAGGCACAAAACTAGAATCTGCAATATTTTCATTTTTATATTTTTTCAGTCTAAATACATTTTACTCCAACAGAGGGAGCATGTGAAATTAAAAGGTTTATGTATGACATAAATTTATTGCATTTTATAATGTAATACATTATATTTATCTACATAATAAATGTGATTAAATAAATAAAAAACATGTACATATTTATTTATTTGTATAACTTTTCATTGCTTAAAACAATTTTTAAATTTTTTAAATATACTTTAATCATATCCTTCCCCTCTTCCAAGTTTTTCCAGCTATTCTTTGACTCCTCCATAACCAACTTTAACTTTTTTTCTGAAAAAACAAACAAAAATCCAAGGCAACAACAAAACCAATCAAAACAAATAAAAAATAACCAAATGGTAACGAAATATTAGCATGTTCACACACACACACACACACACACACACACACTCACACACACAAACTGTGAAGTCCATTATATGTTAGTCACCTAATCCTTAACACTAGGCCTACCCTGGAATGGTTAATAGATCCAGTGTCGCTACTGAAAAAAATTCAATTGGAGTTTCCCAATCCCCACAGTTAACAGTGAAAACTCGTTTGATAGCCTTTATCCTGGTGGCTAGGTTTTCATTTATTTATTTATAATCAAATAAAACAACATGATCCCATCAAAGTTGGATAAGGCAAATAAACAGAAGGAAAAGAGCCCAAAAGAAGGCACAATAATCAGAGACCCATTCATTCTTAAACTCGGGATTCTCATCAAAATGCTGAACTGGAAACCCTGACATATACACAGTCAACACATACACAACTCAGTGAAGATGAATGTTGAGCCATTGTCTACATAGAGCCTCCACACCTGCCTTTCAGCGTCCTTGGTACAGGAATGTACTCTACCTCCTTCCAAAAGAGAAATGTAACCATTAAGCCAGCCATAAACCCTACATCCACAATGGTACACTGCCTGTACGATTCTAGGGCAATGGTGGTACAAAACTTAAGGGAGTAAGCAACCAATGACAGACTTGACTTAAGTCCCATTCCATGTGATGGAGCAAATACCCAATATTGTTTAGGTGACTAAGAACCTGAGACTAGATAGCATAGGGAACTAAGGTAAAATCGAATAATACTGCTCTAAAGGGAAAAAAATCAGTGATGAAATTATTCCTAATGATATTCTGCTGTACTTATTTATTGATACCTTGTTCAATGATTGTTAGAGATGATTCCTAGTGCAACATCTCTAGAGAACAAATATAGAGAACCACAGCCTCACACTATTCAAAGAGTGAGAGACCTAAAATGCTCAGTTCTACATGGATGTCTTTATTATATCACTCCCCTCTGATTTCAGGGAACCCTGTTGTAGAGGAAGCAGAAAGAATGTAAGAGCCAGAAGATGGAGGACACGAAAAAGAAGAGCTTCTGCATATAGTCTATTCATTAATTTAGAAGCAGAAAGTGTATAACTGCTGTAGGAAAATATAGCAGTGAATCTTCATGGCCTAGGGTTAAGCCATGTTCCCTTAGATGTGACACCAAAAAGGAACAAAAGAAAATATAGATTAATTAAACTTCATCAGAATTAAAGTCTTTGTGCTATCAAAAAGAAACAAAACAAACCACTGGATGGAAAAGCATTTTCAAACAATTATTTCATAATAGACTCACATCAGCAAGACATAAAGCATTTGTTTAAATGAAAAAACTCCTTGGAAAATGGGCAAGTGATTTCAACAGACATTTCTCCAAGGAAGATATGCAAATAGATGATAACTGCATGAAAAGATTCAGAATATAATTAGTCATTAGGGAAATGCAAATCAAAATTACAATGAGATAACACTTCA
The DNA here is from genome assembly GCA_028555095.1 of Dicrostonyx torquatus. Lineage (NCBI taxonomy): Eukaryota > Metazoa > Chordata > Mammalia > Rodentia > Cricetidae > Dicrostonyx > Dicrostonyx torquatus. Next base: position 7,430,475 of record JAQHUG010000061.1, on the reverse strand, counting down.
TAAATAGCAGTATGGTGTTCAGGTCAGAATTTTCAGGACTGAGACAAAGTATTTGAGTCAGGAAGGTTAGAAGAGTGTTTGTTTGGGCTCCTAGTTTCCTAGGTCTCTGTCTGTAAAGACAAGGAGATGTCATGGAGGAGAACAGACTATGTCTTGGTATAGGAAGAAAGAGTGTGCCTGTGTTCACAAACCTTCTTTTGCTCCCCTTTGTCACAGCCAGTCCCATAACCCATGGCACACCGCACTCACATTTAGGGAGGTCTTCCTCCCTCATCTGTTGTTTCGTAGGAGCACACTTACACAGAAGCTCAGTGGTATGCTTAATAAAACCTATTAGTTTCAGTCTTAAGGTGACAAGAAATGACAATCACACAGTAATGTAAACAATTTTGTTTGTATTGTGAGGATGGGAGTCTCAAGACCCTTGCTGATGTTAATATAAAATTCATCAATGCAATTTCTGATTATTAACACTCCAAAGTTAAAATATAGTGTATAAAAATAATAAAATAATGACACAGATAAGCATTTGCATCATATAGAAAAACAAAATCATTTGTATTTATGACCAGAAGAGCCAAGAAAACTTTTGGAATTTTGTTTTTAAAGGTGAAGTATTACCCATGAAAGGAATAAAGTACTAACACAAACTACATTGTGCCCTGAAAACACTGTGCTAAGGAAAACAAGCAAGTTACAAAAGTCAGTATGTTGTATAATTCTGTTTATGTTTAATTTCTGGAACAGGCAGTCTATGGAGACATAAAATAGAGTTTTCCAAAACTTGTAACATAGGAGAAATATAAGACGTCTTTGAAATGAATAAAATCTCTGAAACTTCCTAATCCTGTGCTTGAATATGTTGCACTGGCAGTATTCTACTGCTGTGTTTATTGTGTTGTTGGAACATACAGCACTAGTCACCCTTTCAGCAGGACCCAAAACGTTTCAATTTCTACCTTACACCTAGATATTTCCTATCTATTCAGGACTGAATAAGCTTATGCAAGATGAGTAGTATCTTCAGAAAACCTTTGTTGATAGCAGAGTCTTTATGGAAAACTTCAGCCACCACCTTAAACAAGAGGGCCACTCCAGGCTTCTTTCCTAAGTGTAAAAGTAACACTGAAAATGTTGCAACTGAAGGGCTTTAAAAATGCCTGAGTCTGTCAAGTCAAGAAGGAGCAGTGATGCTGTCAAGGATTACGTCACTAGTCATTGACCAAGGTACCACATAGATCATGTTAAAATAGATACTGTTTCTAAACAGGCTTGGAAGTAAACATAGACTATCTCTCAGGGGGTACTTGTGACTTTTGACAATCTAGAAAGGTCAATGGCTATGACACTCAGATGATGCTAATCATTATCCAAAGCATCTTGAAAGTAGGACACTCAGGGGAGCTTGGGAACCTTTGGCATATTTCCGTGTAGAAAGGTGGCAGGTAGATAATCGCGATGTTTAATTGTGCAAAATAAAAAGAAACCTCTCATACAATGTAATTTACATTAAAATGTGCCCTTTGTATTGTTTTCAACCTGATTCAAAGTTAATAGCTACATATTTTCATTACATCAATTACTTTGGAAATAAAGGGAATGATGATTTCAAATATATATTTACATACATATGCCATCAAGTAAGAGTATTGAAATGAGCTAATTAAATGAATACTAAAGGGAACAACTGATTATAAACATTGAAAAAAATATCAAATAGAGCTTCATCAGGCAAACATACTCAATCTAAAAAAGAATATCATTCTTTTGTTATTAAGCTATTGGCAAGATTTAACCACAGCTGCTCCACAGGGAATCATTGACAATTGATTATTCTTCTTCATTGCACTTCAAAAGGCAACCTGCTTAAAGTAAAGACAGACATGGACTCAATCAGAGTTTGCTTAATTATTTTGCTGTTTTTCTAGAGAGGTTTAAGAGGGTATTTTATATCATCGGATTCACAAGACCTAGGGACAAAGTTATATTGTTTCTCTATAGCAATTCTCATTTTTCTGAAAATCATGACCCATTTGATATCTTAAAAACAGCAACATTAATTTTAATTTGTCATATTGAAGGGTATAAATTGACTAAATGTTAATAGCATTCTTGAGTAATCAGTCCCACATGATTAACCTGAGAATTGCCAAAGCATTGTTTACTCTTCATTTGTATCTGAAGAAAAAAGCGATATGATGAGTCAGACAGAGTTGGATTCATTTACTTTATGATCTGCATTAAAACTTGCCAGGATGATTCATAACCATTTTCCTTGATATTTATCCTGACAAGACATCTTAATTTTGAAAGCAGCATATTGGAAAACAATTGAGGGCCAAAAGGTATTCTATGTCATAATGACAATTGGGCTGCATGGAAAAATACTGTTGTATTTTATTTTCTCACTTTCCCTCTGGTTAATAAAATGGGCAGGACACAGCCTTTGAAATTTTGTAAGAACTCTCCTTTGATAACTGACTTTTTTAAAAAATAAAATCAAAGTACATAGCTTGTGGTTTTAACACCATCTAGTGGTGTTTTACATGGCAGCAAGTGAAAACGAAGCAGAGACAAAGAAGCAAAGAAGCCTAACACATCAAAAGTTTGCACAAATTTCCACAGAACCTAGTTAGGATTCCATCCTGATGAAGAAGGGCCCTTGCCTGGGTGTGTGCTCCAACAACAGAGGCAGGAATGCTCTGCATCTTCTGGGAAGAAAAAGCAGAATAGGAAGTAATCACATAGATATCTTTCCTAAATGTGGTTGGGAAAATGCAAAATAAATAAATAAATAAATGTTATCTTCAAAAATCTTAATTGATATTTCTTCTTTTAGATAGTGTGATGGTAACAAGCCAGAAAAATGCAGCTGATGACAAAATATAACAGCATTTCAGAACTTATAAAACTCCTTACCCATGTTTTCAATGAGTAAGGTTTGAGTCTAAGAAATGGATAGCAGGTGAAGTGCCTGGGCATGAGGATATGAGCTCCAGTCCCCTGTACCTTGGTCCACAGGAGAATACGAAGGCAATTGCCTGCAATCTCAGTGCTAGGGGGCAAATAAGAGAAGATCCCATGGATTTAATGTCCAACCCAAACAGGGAGCTCCAGTCTGTGCTTAGAGCATCTGTTACATCTGTGATTGAGGAAGACATTTATTGACAACCTATGGCCTCTATGCCTGTAGGGGTGAGCAAGCACACATGAACACACACACACAAACCTCACAAAAATGTGCAACACACATTCAGTTTTTTAAAAAGTAAGAAATGAATTTTGCATGCAAATGGATGGAAATAGAAAACTCCATTCTTAACGAGATATTCCAAACCCAAAAAGATGAGTATGGTATGTACTCACTCATAGTGGACCCTAG
>JAQHUG010000061.1:7381889-7402987 GCA_028555095.1 Dicrostonyx torquatus | reverse complement strand
ACAATAAAACTTCAAGATTTTAAGAAGAGAAACTGGAAAAGATCAGACAATTGAGTGATCCCTGATACTTGTGAATCAGTAAGAATTGATATAGTTAAAAATGGCCATACAGTCAAGGCAATCTACTGATTCAGTGTAGTCTTAATTAAAAATGTATACACATATGGGTATATATATGAAATACAATTGGTTAAAAAAGACAGTATCTTTAACAAATGTTGCTGATCTAACTGGATGTTGGCATGTAAAATAATACAAATAGATCGACATTTACCATCCTGCACAAACTCAAGTCCAAGTGAATCAAAGACTTCAACATAAAGCCAGAAGCACTAATCTTGATAGACAAGAAAGTGTAAATAGCCTTTGACTTACTGACCTACTAGTACAGGACATGATTCTCTGAACAGAACACTATTAGCACCAGCTATAAAACAACAATTAATAAATGGGACTTCATGAAGCTGAAACATTTTTGCATTGCCGAGAATACCATCACTTAGATAAAGCGGCAGACTACACAATGTGAAAAAGTTTTTTACCAGTTATATATCTGATAGAAGGGTGATATCAAGAAATATAAAGAACTTCAAAAGCTAGAGATCAAGGAAATAAGTAACCTAATAAAAGTGAGATACAGATCTAAAGACAAAAAAGAAAACCCAAATAGATGAGACACCATAACATGATTAATATCCTAAGCCACCGGGAAATGCAAATCAAGCTTACTTTGATTTCTTCTTACTTATGTCACAAAGACCAAGATCAATAAAATAAATGATTTTTGAGGATATGGAGTAAAGGGAACACTCATCCATTGTTTGTGGTAGTGTGAACTTGTATAACAACTATGGAAATCAGGAGGCAGTTCCTCAGAAAGATGTGACTCAATCTGCCTCAAGATCCACCTTTACCACTCTTGGGACTATACCCAAAGGACACTTCATCCTACCAGTGGCAGTTACTCAACCATGTTAACTGCTTTCTATTCATAAGAACCCAAAGTTGAAAACAACCTAGATGTCCCTAAACAGATGAATAGATAAAGAAAATGTGCTAACTTTATACAATAGACTATTACTCAGTCATTAAAAGAATGAATAAAGTCATTAAATTCACCATTAAATGGATTTAACTAGGAAAAAAATCATTCTGAATGAGTTAACCCAGACCCAGAAAGAGAAATATAAGTATTATTAACTTATATGCAGCTTTAACTATTAAGCCAATGATAACTAACCTACAGTCTATAGAACCACAGAGATTGGATGTACAGTAAGGGATAGATGGACACAGGGAGATTTCCCTAGGAAAGGAAAATAAAAAATAGTTTGTTGTAGTTGGATGGGGCGACTAAAACAGTACGATTAAGTGGGGGAGAGTAAGGGAAGAGGGGGATGAGGGAGAAAATTATAGGAAGAGACAGCTAATATTAAAATGCCATTTTAGGGGTAATATGCAGCCTTAATGTGGTATAAGTTTCCCGAAATATATACATATATAAAAGTGATCTAAATGAAATTGTTAAGTCATGAAGGAGACATAGAAACAACTGGACATTCTTGAAACTTAATCAAGTTTCCTGTATAGGGATGACTTTACATCTAATTGAATTGGTGATGAAGGGGCTCCATGGGAACCTCCAAACAACTTGGGCTGTTGCCAAAACTCTAGTTTGTTTGCCACAAACTGTTAGCAAGCCCTCATTGCCAAAGGCAATACATAAAGTGTTCATTGAACATAGAGAAGTTGAGCTAATGCCTACATAGAATATTTATCTGTCTGTTCTAGTCTGTTTAGTGCAGGAAGATATTCTGCATGCTACTAAAAGTAAACAAAAAAACCGTGACAGCTACAAACCATTTGATCTTCAGTATTGTCTTTTCTGCAAGACTTGTGGGAGTAACCAATCATCATCTGATTTGAGTTAAAGCCCACTCCAGGAGTTGGAATCCATAACTAGCACTGCTTCTGTGACTAAGAGTCTGAGTTTAGATGCATCAAGATCCTAGGGTTAACCTAAGTACTACTTTTCTTAAAAAAATAAATCTGCAGCAATAAAATGACTCTTAATGGCATTGTGCCACATTCATAATTTGTTGCTGCCTTACTCAGTCATTATCATAGAACTTCATCCTGTAACAGATAGGAATAAATACAAAGTCTCATAGCCAGACATTGCGGAGAATAAGAGACCTTGAAACACCCAACTATAAATGGGTCATTTTCATCAAATCCCTCCCCTATGGTTCAGGGAGCTCTATAAAAGAGGAGGTGAAAAGTGTGTAAGTACCACAAGGGATGCAAACAAGCAAGCAAGGTTCTCTTAATCAATAGTATAGACTCATGTATAAATTCAAAGAAACTGAGGCAGTTTGCCCAGGGCCTGCATTGATATACACTAGTTGGGGACCTGAAGATGAAAGGAGAAATGGGCACTTGCCTCCTTACCATAGCCAGAAGCTATCTCCAATTGATGACCACATACAAATGAAAATTTAGTTTTCTCTAAGAGAATCTCACTGGGGAACTAAACTAATCTTAAGAGTAGGTACCATGTCCAGTATGTCCACCAAGAGAAAACTAACTTGATGCATCATTAGAGGTTCCTTGTCTGGGTTTTTCATTTTTAAAATTAACTGATTTTTTAAAATTTTTTTACTTTATCTTGTTTATACATATTTCTTCTTTCTTTTTACCACTAATCCTTTGACTATATATTATACCTTTAAATTTAGTGATTTTGAGGGATATCTCAGTATGTAAGTAATGGATCTCTATTTCTATATCAACTTCTTATGCTTCTCTTGGGCACCATCCTTCTGTTTGTTTGTTTTGTATTATTCCAATATGTTAGTTTTTATTTGTATCTTTTTTATTTTAACCCTTAAAGCCTGTTAGATTTTTAATGAGAGATATACTTTTAAAAGTTGGATCTATATGGAAGGAGAGATGGGAAGGACCTGGTAGGAGTAGAAGAAAGGGAAATCAGAATCAGGACCTAATATGTGAGGAAAGAATTTTCAAAAGAATGGGTGAGGAGAGAATACAAAAACATACCTGCTATACACTAAGGCCCTGCAAGCCTTTTTATTCCATGAAACTGCAAAAGTTTGGTCCATTTTCCATTGTAAAAGACATTGAGTGCTCCTTTGCACACTTGCTTTTAAAATATTTTCAGAAAAGAAATCTGAATGTAATTGATTCTTTTGGTTAGGGTTAATTATTAATGAAACAAAATAAAGACATTATCAAAAATACAACCCAAAAGTACAGCACTTAATATGTAGCAACTGATGTTATATGTAGTAAATTGAGTACAAAATCTTGCCAACCTGAAAAGATATGACCTGGTGATGACGTTTTATGTCAACACACTGGACCAGCATCTGCCCATAAGACATATTCACTGTAGTTAGACTTCACCAAATATGGATATGTGGGTGATTCACAGTTACTTTCTAATCTGTACTTCCCCATTATCTGAGTATATCATTTTAACAGTGAGGCATTACTTGCAGTGAAATGTTGTTCATGTATTGTGGGTGTCTAGCAATTTAGAATCACGCAGTCTTTACTGAAGGCAATGAAATTTTCTCTAGTTCCAGAATCAACTTCTAGAATCTCAGCTACCATAGAAAGGAATTAAAATATTTTATATAGAGTTATACTGTAAACATGCTTTCTGATTTCAAAGAAAACTCAAGACAAAAAATTCCTGTTGCTTAGTAATGGCACAAAAGTGGAAATAACCAACCAGTATCTGATAGGAATCAAGTCGCATTCCATGAGATGGAACCCATGTCAGACACTGCTTGGGTGGCCAAGAACCTGAAAGTCGTAGGCCATGAACCTTGGGGAAAACCAAATACCACCATTCTGCTAAAGGAGTATAGCAATAAAATGACCCCTAAGGACATATTGCTATTCTCACAAGTGAGTATCTTCCTCAGTTATTATCAAAGATATTTTCTGCTGCAATAGATGGGAACAAATACAAAAGACCCCAAGTGAACAATGTTCAGAAAGTGGGAGACCTTGGAACATTTAGTCCTAAATGGAATGTCTCCATGAAATCCCTCCCCCTTAGAGCTCAAGGAACTCTGCAGAGGGGAATGCAAAAAGACTGTAGTAGCCTGCAGTGATAGAGGGCACCAAGAAATTAAGGCCTTCTAGGCACAGCAGTACCAGCAAACACTTGAATCACAGAGACTATGGCAGCATGCACAGGGCCTGCACAGGTCTAACTCAGATGAGAAGCCAGCACTGAGAACAGAAGTAGGCACAAATTCCTATCACTAATCCAAAAACTATCTCTAATTGATACACAACAAAAAGGAAATAAAATAGTTTTCTCTAACGTCGAGGACCAGCCTTGACAAAAACACCTCTTTCCAGGATAGGGAACTGGGAATTTAGAAATATTATTAATGAATATGAAGACACATAAAATATAATAAACCAGAAACCACAAAACTGGGCGTGCATTCTGATGAAAACTGAAATCAACTGTGTTTCATCTTTTTAAACAGTTTTCTGAATGATAAAATGAATTTTTCAGATAACAGTTGTTTTCAAAATATTTTTCCAGAAATATATATATATATATATATAATATTTTGTGTGACAACCGGGATGACATATTCAAAGTTAGTAAAGATGGGAGTCCAAGGCATGCCTTCCCTCCTACAATGATAACAGTCCTCTCCAGGAAATTCTGCAGTGCTATAGAATGCTAGTTGAAATGCTATACTGGGCTAACTCCAGCACTAAAACTGTGTGATTGTTGGGTGAGGAGATCTAATACACTTTTATACCCTCTCTTTGCTTCAACAGGGATGACTCAATAGTACAAATTGAGAAATTCATGATACTCTGTCACTTAGAGGAGAAATTGTAGCTCAGGCTTTTCACTGTTCTTTTCATGCAAACAGAGCCTCTGCTGCATAAGTTCTTCAAGGTTGCCTTTTTATTAAACCATTCCCAGATAAGTCTCTATGCATTAACCTTTTCTTTTGTGTTAAACAGCAGCATTGAAAATACACAACAGTAGAGTGTTCAGACGATAACACTGTTGATATTTATTTTTATTTTGCCTTGTGTCTTTAGGTCAGCATACAAGCCAAAAGCTCAGGAAGGCATCAAGGCAAAGGAACCATGGCTATATAAAGAAGACTTTCATTAACCTTACTGACCCACCATAATTTCAAATGTCAGTAGCTAATCAGAGAGTCGCTGACATCATCAATGGATGGAGAGGAAGATGTCCTGCGGGATCCATCTTTTTTCAAAGTCTGAAATATATATTTATAACACCATGGGGTTACATTTTCTCTGAAGTAATGGTGGGAAAATTTCCCTCTACTACTGAAATACAAGCTTCTAATGCTAAAGTTAATGATTAATTTTGACAGAACAGCAAAAACATTTATTTAAATGTCAGAAACTGACTACATTATTGGCTTCTCTTGTACTAAATTCTCCTATGGCATTTTGACAACATGGGCAGCTGTAAAGCTTGGCTCAGTAATCCAGGGTGGGGGAAATGTAAACTTAGAAATATTTCTTTTCTATAAAGCGTTTCTATCTATGACTCATATTTATCCCAATGTGAAAAGAACAAAATAAAGTATTCTCTTGTTTTCAGTTGGTACATTTGTCGATACAATAAACTACCTAATAATTCATCCATTTTCAGAAAAGTCATCTCAAACACACCATGAAATGTGCATACAAATTCAAATGAATCCAAAAGAAATGGAAGGTAACAATCTACCAAAGAAAGACAAGAATTTATAATACAAATTTTATGTTTGTGTAAAATCAACTTTGAAAAGAGGTTTCTTTGATCAATGTATTACATGGACTGTCCAAAGAGAGTGAATTAAGGCAGTACACTTGATAAGAACTCTTTCTCTGCAGGTGAGGGCTTCTGTTCAAATCCCCAACATCCATATAAATAGCTAAGCTTGACAGACTATGCCAGAGACCTCAACACAGGAGTATGGATGCAGATAGAATCCAAGCATCCAAAAGCTTGTCAGCCTAGATAAAGCAAAGAGGTACCAGTTTGATGAGAGACCTTGCCTAAAGATAATAAGCAGAGAATGATAGAGGAAGACACCATCATCCCACTCAAGCTTCTACATGGATGTGCATGGGCACACGAATCCACAAACATCACACACATGTGCCACATACACCAAAACAATACACACACACACACACACACACACACACACACACACACACACACACACACACACACCACAAGTGCTATTAGTAATAATGTTTGGGGTGAAAAACATGATAAACAGATATTTCAGTGTCAATCAGTAAATGATCTAGTAGTTCTAGACAAATAAACCATTCTATTCTTGGAGAGTCACCATTATTTTAACAAAATTCCAAAAATTAGATACCAAGTAAATACAGAAAATAATATTTGTCATGGCATAAACACTTGTATTTTTTGTTCAGCTAGTCTTATCCTCATTTATTGAGAAGGAAAGGTCAAAGAGAACCCAAGCATCTGATACTAGATAAACAATCAACATTAAATTCATGCTAATTTGTCTTTTTGAACACTCCAGCAGTAAGCCCTTGCCCATGATTTTCTTTCCAGAGCACCTACTGTGTATGCTCAAGCACAGCAAATTCCTATATGGAAGATACCAGAAATAAACAATAGGTAAACTATAAATTGTGTTCCTTTCTATGTAATACAACACCATTTTTCTATACTTACTCATAAACATGGATCATCTTTTGTCCAGAGTGTCCTTGCAGTGTATACTCCCTACCCACTAGTGACTACGTGGCTGCTTGGTTATCACATAATGCTACAGTATTTATCTTCAAATAACATTAATTTTTATATTTGAATTTTTATTAAGATTTATTTATCTTTCTAATGAAATTAATTTAATTCAATCATAAATTTAGCTTTGCAAATAACTATGTGTAAGGGAAAATATAGTTAAAAAGGTTTCTGCACTACCCTATGATTTCAGGCAGTACCAGGGGACTTAGAATATAAGTAAAAGTGGAATTACAGAATCTTTGAAAAAAAATCTATTTTATATTTTAGAAAAGTTAAGTGGTAGAGACTAAGAACGAATCATGTGCTTGTACACATTCAGTTTCTACAAATGAGCAGAGGGAACAAGAGACACATCCAACTGAGGCAAAAGGCAAGAAATTGCTATGAACCTAAATGCTTATGAAAACATCAGCACCTAATTTGTAAGATTATCTTCTAAAATGAAATATGAAAAGCTTTCCACCTAAGTCTTCACCTTCTGTGGTGAGATCTCTGATATATATATACCAAACCTAACAGAATCCCTCGTGAGCTAATTTTTTAACACTGTGTTCAACACTGTATAGCTCTATAATTCATCGATGATTCCATTTCTGTGATTGGAAATCATTGAAAGACAGAGACATATGCATTTTCACTTGGATTAATTTGAAAATTCAAATTATTAATCTAAGGTAGAAATAGATACTCATTAAATAAATGGAGTTCAACGTATGCCTATTTTTGTGTCACTGGGAAAAGCATATAATACTCTTGACATTTTTCTAAAGCTCAATATTATTTTCTAATCTTATGTGAATGAACTAATCTGCGTGGGAATGTGTTGAACCATAAGTCAAGTAAAAGAAAAAGTGCAATAACAATCTGTTCCGAGGTGATCTACCCTTGTCGAAGCCTTTCTACTCCATCGTTTAATTAGAGTCCCCTGCTCACTACAGGCCATGTCAGCTGTGAACAGCATTCTCTATGACACCTCTGTTATTTTGAAAGTGCTTCTGTTGATAAGAAAATACACTAATAGAATATGAAGGTAGAAATGCGTAATTGGATGTGGAAAAGTCAAGTATATAACTTGGAAAAATATGAAAAAATATTTTACTCATGTTACAGTAGGTATATTTAAAAGTAACCTACATCCAAAGAAAAGATCTGAATCTATGCTACATTTATCAAAGCATTTGTTCACGTAGTACTCTTTGTATTCTAACTAGCATGCTTAAACTTTTTTGGAGGGAGAGAATTTGTTGGAGGACAGGGCGCTTGTTTGTTCCCAGGCTCTTGGCCCATTAGCTCTAGCTTCTTATTGGCTAACTTTTACATCTTAATTTAACCTATCTCCATTATCTATGCATCGTCACAAGGTCATGGCCTACCAGAAAAGCTCCATGGCTTCTCTCTGACTCTGCCTCCTTTCTCCCAGCATTCAGTTTAGTTATCCCCAACTAGTTCTTTTCTCCTATAGCTCTGCTATAGGCACAAAGGTGTTCCTTTATTAACCAACATTATACACAGTATACAGAAGGGAATCCCACATCAAAATTTCAAGAAAATACAGATGAATAAGTATATGTTAGATAAATTATTTATCTAATTTAAATTCACATGTGAACATCTACACAGGATAGATTTTAATGCCTAATATATTATGGTTTAAAACCTTTTGTATAAGACATGTATACCTTCTAGGAAAAATGAGAGTGACATACATGGCATACCACAGATTTATCTTGGTCTATTTTCCCAAAGGTGACATTGAATATTTAAAATACAAGGAAGTATAAAATTCTGGACATTTTGTACATAAAGTTGCCGATTATCTGAGTCACATAAATGTTTTTCAAGGGATTAATTGAAAGTCACCTAGCTCCAAGAATCATTGCATTATATAAAATATATAAATCAATATGAGTGACTATAACGATTTTCACAGAGAATTGGTTGTTGAGATGTGTTGGCCACATGCACACTTAGTTGTCTATTCTTTCAGACTTGCTCTTCTTTTTGACTGGGGATTAATTTCAGCACAGATATAAGACTAATATCTTATATGCTTATGACTGATAAAGGCAAAGGGTCATTTGGACAGGATCTCACTAGGCAGCCTTTGTTTACCAGGCTGGTCTATAACTCTGAGAGCTCTACCTGGCTCCGCCTCTCAAGTGATGCGATTGAAAATGAATCCCACAATATGGGGCTTAAAAAGGGTCATTTCAAGAGAAAACCATAGTATTGAAATTGATTGTGCAATCAAAAAATGTATCATTTGTACAACTTTTATTTAGTCTAGACAACTCTTACCCATTTAGAAAAGTGTATCATTTGTACAACTTTTATTTAGTCTAGACAGCTCTTACCCATTTAGAAAAATGTATCACTTGTTCAACTTTTATTTGGTCTAGACAGCTCTTACCCATTTAGAAACATTGAGAGAGGACTTGGATGCTTGAACATCAAAGTATATCTTAGCAACCAAAGAATAGAAATAATTTCTAAGGTTTAGTTTGGGTTTGTCTTTTTTTTTTTTTTAGCAGAATGTGTTCATTTTGTTTTTATTATTGTCCTACCACCTAAGATTACACGCAAACCTTTAAGATTTGAAACATAGTTTTCAATACTGAAAATACTGAAAATAACTGACTACCTCATATTTCCTTCTGTCTCTATAAAGACACTTTCTTTGTTGCTGAACAATAGAAATTCTAGCTAATTGTCTATTTAAGGAACTATTCACTTTGATGTATCTCGTTAATATAAAGGACATGCTTCAGTTTTCAAATAAATATATAGAAAAACACATATTCTTAGAAAAGTAAGAGTCACCAGAAGCAAAATATGGGTTTTTTTTTGCAATGTCTGGTTAAAGATAAGTTCCTAAGGTATTTATTTGATAGGCTATTCCTTTCCATTTGTTACTGCTTTTATACTCTAAAAGTGCAATTAATGTCTGTTTTTATGTTTATGTATTCTAAGCTCACAGCAAGCATGCTCTCTCTGTCTCTCCCCTAATGCTGACATTAATTTCCGTATAAAATACATTCTTACTTTAAAAGCTCCACAGAGAAGGACATTTACATCCGTTTGTTACCCATACTTATTTTGGCATTAAAATTCCTTCAATTATCCTTTGTGCTATTTTGCTGATGACCCTTACAAGTTTGTAAACAAATACATTTGTTTTCTATATATTTATGCTTTTGCCTTCTAAACAGAGTGAAAATGACCCTAGAATCTTTATCGTATTCTCAACAGGCTTTGATGACACAATTAAAATACAAAGTAACCAGAAGTTAAATTATCAATAAGAGTCGTTTATTTTGCATTTTTATTTTAAAGAACACTTAAGAGAATTGTGATGAATTAGCAGTGGCAAACTACGTCTTGCAGGCTGATTTTGTGTGGAGAGTTTAATTAAACATTGCAGCTGTTTATCTCTATGGTGATTAAATTTTCATATGTAAATTACATGTATTAAGATCAAGATACTTATGTAAATGTCATTTGCCTTAATGTTTTGTGTTACCATTATTAGTCATCAGTTTATAATCTTCTTGTATTGCAATCTTTTGGCATGTGATACATTGCTAAGACTAGTCCATTTAGATCATAAGAATAAACAAGTTTATTTTGTATTTTTATCTACAACCTAAAGTTTATCATGCAATTTAAATATATTACAGAAAGGAAAAATCTAAAGCATCTAAGAGAAACAGCTGTCTGCATTCAAATTCCATCCTATAAAGACTGTGTTTTCCTACCTAAAAATACATAAACAGGCGGCTATGAAAATACCAACAAACTAAAACAATAATTGTGTTTTCCAGAAACAGAGAATGTGTAGATAGGAGCAACAGATATGGCATGGCATGTGGAGCTGGCTCTTATCAACATAACACTTTACTATGTCAAAATCACGCTGCATGACTCCATGTATCTTAACCACTGTGCTTTTGCTTTCCAGATTAATTTTTTTTCATTAGAGAAAGGGAAAGGGGCACTTAAAGCAATGATTGACATTGAAAAACCTACTCACTTTGGGCACAGACCTAAGAAAATCAAGATGGAACTGACCTGGAAACCTCTTACATCATAGTCTAAGAAAGTGTTATGGAACTTTCCAACAAAGAAAGTTTGCACTCTGAAATTAACAGCAATGACCAACACAGGATGATGTCATCAAAGGTACAATTGTATTTCTCTCTCTCTCTCTCTCTCTCTCTCTCTCTCTCTCTCTCTCTCTCTCTTTTTGTAATTTGGGGTTAACCAAGAGATGTTGGAATGGATTTAAAGTCCTCTCAGTGCAAGTATATTCATTCTCGGCATTACAAACCAGCTGAATACCTATGACTGAAGAGCTCAAAAATCCTAGAGGAGGAACTGTAACACCTTTGTAAAAACAATACCGCTTCCAAATATATTTTAAACACTTAACCTTATACCACAGATCAAGCAAGCTTATTCTCTCAGCAGATGAAAACTAACTCAGACATCTACTACTGGTAAAAATGCAGATAATGAAGGACCGTGGAGTTACACCTATAACATAAAGCTCACACATACATCTTGGGTAATATTACAGGGGGACAACTAGAAATGTTGTCAGAGCCAGAGAACAGGAACACCTGTTGTTAGATAATGTCTTTTAGATGTGACACCCATGAAGTCACGGATAATATAATTCCACATATAAGCCTTAATAATGAGCACAGAAGTCAAAATGCCAAAGGGAATTGGAAATTTCACAAGGCCACATGTCTAATAGTAGATGAGGAAGGATGTGTTTTCTCCAATGACAGAGTGCTTGATAAGATATACAATTCCTTGATTAATCCTGAACAAGTGTGCTACTGAGCAACACTAATTGTGTGTGTGAACAATTTAGAGACCCCCCCAGTCAGTCTAACATTCTCCCAATTTACCATTTTCACAATCTCTTCTTATTTTGTTCAGTCCTATAGTACAGATGTATTTCATCCCCAGGTTCCTATTCTAAATGATGGGTGCTGCAGTTTTGGAAAGTAGAGGAGTAGCTAAGAGTTAAGGCTTCAAATAAGCTAATTATGTCAGGGGAATTGCTCTTAGAAAAGACTTTTGAAATTTTGGTTAGTTAGAGAGTGTCTTATCATAATAAATATTTACTCCATGATTTTGCTTTTTTTTTTTATATGTGTTATTTCCTTTTCTGCTTGTCACAGTGTTGTGGCCGAAACAAGAATTCCTTACTAGAGCTGTTGAGTAGATGCTAGCATTATTCTTTTCAATATCTAATCCTGTGGGATAAGCAATCCTATTAAAAAAGTAAGTATCCACCTTCAGATACTTTGTTGTAACAGAAGAAAATGGACTATTACAGACAAGCCCCTCCCTCATGGGCCATTAATCAAAAGTCCAGCATTAATGTCATGTCTGCCAGTCATCATCATGTTTTGTTTCTTTGTCATTTTTTGGAACTCAGGTTGTAAAATCAAGCCCTTTTTTTCTCATTCAACTAGAAGAAAGACCATCTGGCTTACTGTTGATGGTTGAAAACAGACATTTCAAATTGTTGAGGGGACATAGCACACCAGGAGGGTTACAATAATAGCTGTCAAAAATATCATACCAGAGGTTGCAGTATGTCCCCTATGCAACATCTTCACAAATTGATAGAGCAACACCAAAAGTTAATTATTATAAACTAGGAGGATGAAGAAAATTGATAGTTAATGGCTAGAGCAAACTACTAACCCAGTCTCTCAGTCACTCTGTGTAATAAAGGCAGGGTCTAGACATGTAATTTTGCCATATTTCCAGATAAAATGAGAGTGGCAGTTACAATCAGGAAATATTCTTGGTCTGAAGATAGAATGGCAATGGTTGTCACATTAGTCAATTTCAGGAACTGTCTTTGCATTTCACACAGCATCAGGCATCATAGTTGTCCTCTGTAGTTCAGACCAGTCATCCAGCCTCAGGCTGATCGGTTTGAGGAAAAAGACACTTTATTTTTTAATGATGCTGATCCAAAAATATGGAAGAAAATGCTAAATGTTTCCTTGGCAAGTCTTATCCATTGCATCATTTTCCTCATGACTATGCCAAGATATATGATAGAAATGACTAAAGAAAGAAAAGGTCAACATTTGCTTCACATTTCAGAATCACAGTCCGTCATGATGGGGAAGTCTTGGAGCCAGGAGCTTGGAACAGCTGACCACATTGTATCCATGTTCAGGAAGCAGAGAAAAGTGAATGATAGTGTTCAACTCACCTTTCTTTTTTAATTTGACCTGGAACTTAAATTCTTGAAACAGTGCTAAACACTTTTAGTGTAGGATTTCCTACTTTAATCAATCTCTTCAGAAACTGCCCCATAAAGTTGCCCAAGTGGTTTGTTTTTATAATGATTCTAAATCTCATCAAGTTAGCAATCAAGATCAACTATTACACCCAGATATTAGAGAGAAATAGAAGAATTGAGGACCTAATATAATCTACACATTGACAAAACCTAAAAGGAATGATTCTAGAACCTGATAATAGATTTGCTATAGTGTTCTAACTATTAACTTTAATTTTGTCCTCCACAATGTTTCTTCTAAAGATAATCATCATAAAATTTGTTTCTTTATAAACATTAAAACATTATTCTCATTAAATTTGGCTTTACCATTTTTGTGTATGTAGTAAGAGTAGTGATTGAATATATAGGCTTCTCTTCAAGTCAGCTTAGGTGGAAAATCAAACAAAGAATTTGGTAATAAATTCCTAAATTCACTTAAACCTGGAAGTTTAAGCCAAAGATTCACTTGCAGAGTTTCTCATATATCCTTGAGATGTGGAATAATTTCTATTTTAGTCATGTCTTCAAAGTATACCTAATATTCATGGAGCTATCAGAAAGTGAGCTTTCTATCAATTTGCATGACATAGAAATCTATAACAAAGTGCCAAGCTATTTATTATCCAAAGAGTTTCAGTGAATCCATAGAGTTAGTTTTGTTATGATGATGTCTACCCACATGTCATCGCATGCATATTGTCAAAGAGATCACTATAACTGAAGCCTTCCTAGTACACTCAAGTTTCCAAATGTGCACTGTTATTTCAATAGGAGATTCTTCTGTATTTGTTTTTACATAATCAACACATACACAAACTTTCTCCCTCTCTCTTCTCTCTCTCTCTTTCTCTCTTTGTCTTTCTCACATGCATGTACACACAGTTAAAATAAATCATAAAATGAAAGGATAGGAGAGATGTGTTAGCAATAACACATTTCTTTTTCAGAGTCCACAAATTGCATACTTCCCAACAAAAAAGTAACTAAAAATAATTCTTAGTAAATTTATAAATGTAAGTATACTGTTATGAAAAAATACTGTGATTTCTGAGTTCTGGAATGAACAGATTGAAGAAAGATCCTCACCTTGTTTCATCTATGAACAGCACTTTATAAATTCAGTGTTTCTATTAGAATTTTGAAATCAATTATTTGGTCATAAAAACATTTGTCAGTCTTTCCGAAGAAATTTTGAAAATGAAATTTATACCCTGGCAATGATGAAGCATCCATGGGCAGTCCATATATGGATGTTCTGTTGAATTTGTTCATATTGAGCTTCATGATCTAAGTTGATAAAGATGACTGACCAGTTCTCTTCCTCATCTTTCCTAAGAATCTCCATTTTGCTTTGTTTTATTTGAAAAAAAAAAGTTTTTTTATCTTTGTACCTTCACTTTGATACATATTTTAAAATTTAATTTCTTTTTTCATTTTCTCTTGCCCCCCCTTTTCCCCTCTTCCCAAACCCCCACCACTCCTCAGAGGGTATAAGGCCTCCCTTGGAGAGTCAACAAAGTTTGGTGTACCAAGTTGGTGCATGCCAAAGGCCCTACCTGCTGTATCAAGGTTGAGTAAGGTATCTCACCATAGAGAATGGACTCTAAAAAGCCAGTTCGCATACCTGGGATAGGTTCTGGTGCCACTGCCAGCCTGCCTTAACTAACAGATCAAGAGACTATAATGACAAAATGCTGCTGCATGGTGGGAAGTAATATGAGTGGTTTTTACACTAGAGTTGGAAAGGAGGCCATTATGTGTTCACTACCTTATATAATAATGGGAATTATAATAGACTTTTTATAAAGATTTTATTAGGATTCTCTAGAGTGGCAAACCCATTGAATGAATCTATTAAAAGGGCATGCATTACACTGACTTACTTACATGATACAATTCATGTAGTTTAATAATGACTGCAGGGACAGTGGGGACAATGCTGAGCACACAAGAATGAACACCTCATCTGTCCCAGATTGGTGCTCAAGGGCTGGAAGACTCCTGGAGAGCCACTCTATGTTGGAAAGATGAATATGCTGGGTTCTGATGCAAGTGAGGGATGGTGGTCACAGCAGTTCCAACAGAGACAAAGGCAGCAACAGAAGAGATAAATTTGCCCAAACGGTAGACAAATTCATCTGGGAGACATGAAGGAAAGCAGGAAAAGACCAAAGCCTTTCTCAATCTAATCTCTAGAGTGTTGCTAGAAGTTACTGCTTTAGGGAACATAATCAAGAAATTTACTCATTGTATCCCTAATCACTCCAGGACTTTTATAATGGAAGGGTGTTGGATTTTGTCAAAGGCCTTTTCTTTAGTTAGTTTACACGGTGAATTACATTGACTGATTTTCACAAGTTGAGCCATCCCTGCATCTCTGGAATGGAACCTACTTGCTCGTACTGGATCAAATTTTGGTATCTTCTTACTCAGTCTGCTAATACTTTGCTGATCATTTTTACACCTAAGTTCACAAGGGAAATTGGTCTGTAATCCTGTTCCTTCGTGCAACATGGCCTTTTTTTAGCACATTTTTTAAAAATATATTATTTATTTTGCATACCTACCACAGTTCCCCCTTCCTCCCCTCCTCCTGATGCCCCCAACCACCCACCATCTACTCCCCAGAAGGGGTAAGTCCTCTCTTGGGGAGTCAACAAAGCCTGAGACAGGACCAAGCTCCTCCATATTTTCACTATGTTATTATGGCTTCATAACCACCCTTAACTGCAGTTTCAAAGGTTCTGGTGCCCTCATCGTACCTCTTCAGACACCAGGCATATACATGGTATATATACATACAACTGTGCCAATGAGGCAAAACACTCAAACACATAAGATAAATCTAAAAATGTACAAGCAATGTAAGTATGTGCATCCAGTGAAGAGACGCATCTAGAAAATCTTAAAATAAATTCTGGGTTAAAAGTTTGACTTTAAAAATTTTCTCCAAAATGTCTAAGTGTTTAAACATAATTGAGTATCACAACTCACTGTGAAGCAATGCCAGTGAGCATTAAACTTCAAAGATATACTTAAGAAAATTTAGCTCTCTCGATAATAATGAGAGTCAATTTTCTTCAATAATGCCAGGTAAGTATGTCATGAGAATGGAAAACTAAGTTGAAAAGAATTGGAATTGGATTCCAAAGCAAAAACATTAGACAAATCTATAACAAGAGGAAAGTATATGTCAAGAAACTCCATTATTTTTTAACAGAACAGTGAATTTCATTTCATATCAATTAATATGCTTTAATATTAAAACTTGATTAAATAAATCTTAAAAATTTATTTAACTCTTTACCAGCAAAAGACATGTAACATTCATTTTTCAAGAATCCCTTTCCATAAAATTTCTACAACTTTCCTCAGCCTATTTCCTGTTGTTTTATTCTTTTTTGGGAACATCAAGAGATTCTACTTTAACACAGATAGAAATATTTTATTAAAAAATAGAAACAGGAAGACCAGTATTTCCCTGTAACTTATGTAATTATTGTATATCAACTATATTATTTATGTCATTGTGTAAGAATTATTTTCCACTTTCTACCCAGGCAGTGATGGCACATGCCTTTAATCCCAGCACTCGGGTGGTGGGTCTCTGTGAGTTTGAAGCTAGCCTGGTCCACATTGCTACAGAGAAACCCTTTCTCAAAAAACCAAAAGAAAACCAAAAGAATTATTTTCCACTTTCTTCTAGTAACTTTAATTATACATTGTGCACTAGACTTCCTAAATCATAGTAAATTTATTTTCCCAAGAAAACTAGAAAATAAGCTCTTGGGACTCTTTTTCCTCTTTTTGGGTTACTGTGTCTAGCCTCATTTTGAGGACTTCTGCCTTATCTTATTATAATTTGTTTCTTCATGTTTAGTTCTAGTCCTTTGGAGGCCTGCTCCTTTCTGAAGGGGAAAGTAAGGAGTTTTACCTGGGGAAGAGGGAATCTGGCAAGGGGCAGGGGAACTGGGAGGAACGAAGGGAGAGAATACTGTCATCAATATATTGATGAACAAAGAATATATTTTCAATAAAAATAAATAAATAGATAAGCGATAAGCAGTTGTGACCTGTCACATCAACATTCTGTCTACTGGCAAGTATACAAGTATATTTCATAGGTTCCACAATCAAATTCTTCCCCATAGACAAGTGTTATTTAGATCGCCTATAATAATTCAAAAGTAGATATGCTCAGGCTCATGATTAGTAATTAATAATTCAATACTTTATTTGATTTGGAAATGAACTAAATGCTCAGTGAATGTCTATTATTTATTTTAGCAAAATTCAAAGGATGTAAATTATCAAAGATATTTACTAAGCAATTTTTTAAGTTTAATTCTAAAAAAAATAATTATGTTTGGAAAGTATACTCATGAGCCATTTTGCTTCTGACATCTATTTAAATCACTTCTTTTAACAATTGTTTGGATTATTCATGAAGATTTTATGAGCTGTTAGACAAAGCTGTTATCGTCTCAAAGTCT
This sequence comes from Dicrostonyx torquatus, assembly GCA_028555095.1. Classification (NCBI taxonomy): domain Eukaryota; kingdom Metazoa; phylum Chordata; class Mammalia; order Rodentia; family Cricetidae; genus Dicrostonyx; species Dicrostonyx torquatus. The sequence goes on along the minus strand of JAQHUG010000061.1, from coordinate 7,385,352 downwards.
TTGCTTCAAACTCTTTTAATAGGATGTTCACAATAGTCATCCAAAAAGCAGAGCTGCCAAAAAAATTGAAAACGTGCAGTATTTTGTGGATGAGTTCTGCAGCTTTGTGTTACTTAGTACGCTTAGTTTATAGCTTTGTAATCTGAAACATCAAGTTATGATAATAAACTTAATTTACCACTAATTCTACTTAAATTACAAAGAACATCCAGATATTAATTCAATGTTCAGAACCTAAAATACCATCATAAATTAAATTGACAGAGTAAAAATAGTATTTAGTAATCAAATATAATGTACTTGTGTGCATTTGAATCTACTGCCATTCTGTATTTTTTTTAGTGTTGTGGAGAATAATATGTTTATAAATATTCATCTGCTTAAAGTCAAGTAACTAGGGTTCATTAACACATTTTGGAGGAAAAATATAACACATACCTAAAATGCACATGGATAGTCATCAAGACACAGAAAGAAGATTTGAAAGTCTTTATTCTCAGTTTTATCTTTGTGTCAGCAAAATCATTTTTAAAAAGCATTTTTTTTGTATTTTTATATTTCCGTTCAAAAATTTACACTTCCTCCCATTCTCCCATTCCCCTCCCGCTCCCACACTAACCCTCCTCTCTCCTCCTCCTTAAGAGAGGGCAAGGTACCCTGCCCTGTGGGAAGTCCAAGGCCCTCCCCTGTCTATCTCGGCCTAGCCAAGTGTGCATCCAAGTAAACTAGGGTCCTAAAAAGCCAATACATGCAGAAGCCAATACATTGCCATTATTTATGGCTTCTCAGTCCACCCCCATGAGCAGCCACATTCAGAGAGTCAGGTTTGATCACATACTCGTTCAGTCCCGGTCCAGCTGGATTTGGTGAGCTCCCATTAGATCAGGCACACTGTCTCAGTGGGTGGAACAACCCCTTGAGTCCTGACTTCCTTGTTCATCTTCTTCCACAGTCTCCTCTTCACCTGGACTTTGAGAGCTCAGGCCATTGCTCTGATGTTGATGTGGGTCTCTGTCTCTATCTCCATCCATTAGGAGAAATTTCTATGGTGATATTCAAGATATTCATCAGTGTGACTATGGGACAAAGCTAGTTCAGGCAACCTCTCCTCTTCTGCCCAAGGACCTAGCTGGGGACATCCCCATGGACACCTGGAATCCCCTCTGGAGCCAAGTCTCTTGACAACCCTAAAATGGCTCCCTTAATGTAGACATCCTCCTCCCTGGTCCAATATCAGCCCTTCCTCCATCTCCAACCTCCCACTCCCCTCTCCCCAGTCCTTCCATTCTCCCGTCTCCTTCCCCCTCTCCCCTTTCCCCAGTCCCACCCCCACCCATACCCTCTTGCTACCAACTTTTGCCCAGCGATCTTGTTTGCTTCCAATTTCCAGGAGATCTATATAAGCATTTTAAAGACGCCCTTCAGTTTTTAAGAGAATTTTGGATGTGAACTGACATTCTCACTGATAGACCAAGATAAGATCATCTATTCAAAAGGCTGACATTGTTTGACTAACATCTATGGGTAAAAAGACTCACAAGATGACTCAATTTCCAAATAGATTTTTTCTTGTCCTTATAAAACATTTCCTTAGAATAGAATAGTTAAAAAAACTTAGATACAATGAAAGATAATGAAATTTTATATTTCAAAGCTTAGAGTTTAGGCTTGAATTTTAAATAATATCATTTGCTCAAAGCAAAACAAGTGCAGATAAAGGCATAATTAATAACAGTGTGGCCAGGGACTGCGAGATAGTTCAGTTAACAGAGTATGTGACATACAAACTTAACGACCTGAGTTTGAATATAAAATAATCTCCATATGCTCATGAATTTGAACACTGAACACTTGATTCCCTAGCCAGTAAAACTGTTTGAACATGATATGGTACCTTGAAAAGGTGTTGTAACAGGTGCGGGCTGCTGTTCCCAGCACCTGAGGGGAACGTGGGCCCTTTTTGTTCCTTCCCACCCAGTTCCCAGCCACCAGCTAGCTTATGTCCGAAACAACCACATGAAAATTATATTAATTAAATTACTGCCTGGCCATTAGTTCTAGCCTCTATTGGCTAATTCTCACATTTTATTTCACCCTATTTTAATAGTCTGTAAGTCACCAAGAGGTAGTGGGCTTACTGGTAAGATTCAGCATGTCTGACCCTGGTGGCTTCATGGCGGGCTCTCTCTCTGACTCAGCCTTCTTCCCAGCATCCGGTTCTCTTTTCCCCACCTATCTCAGTCTTGCCCTATCAAATGGCCAAGGCAGCTTCTTTATTAACCAATGAAAGCAACACAAAATACAGAAGAACCCTCCTACACCAAAGAGGTAGACCAGTGTTGAAGAAAGAATGTCATGGGCATGTAGGCTTTCAGGATTTATAATCTGGCCCAACTTCTTGTTTTAATTCTGGCTCCTCTATCAAAGTGTTATCTTCATGCTTTCTGAATTTCAGGCCAGACTCATGTCCCTGCTTCGATGTCTTCTTTGCTATGGCAGACTTTATTCCTCTGGAACTATAAACCAAAATAAAGCCTGATTTGTTTATGGTCATTGTACTTCATACAGCTACCAAAAACTAATTAATCCAGTAAACACATAAAAGTGGGTGTAATTCCATGTTTCTAGAATCCTAGAAAGAATGTAAGGCTTGGCGTCAGGGTCCAGGGAGATCTCAGAGGACACACATTGAACTCTGGCCTATAAACATATGAGCTTGTGTGTGAGCAAGTAAAAATGCCCATGTAAACAGACACACACAATGCATACATGCTTGCTCAAAAAAAAATCAAGAATATGAACAGTAGTATTTGGTAAGTCCCTGACTTAACTGGTCTAAGGTCCTTGGCCATCCAAGCAATGTTGTGGATGAATCTTATCTCATACAACGAACCTGTTGTTTGGTTCTTCCCACAGTTTTGTCAGGCATTATTGCAATAGCACAACTTGTAAGCAAAAACAAGTCATCATTGCAATTTGAAGAGTTCAGTAGCTGGATTGGTGCATACCTTCCACTTTTGGTAGTGTGTAGAATACCTTTCAGGACCGTAGACACTAGTCCACAGTGGCAAAAGCTCTAGGTAGGCATCAGTTTGACATCCATGTTCAACTCAGTTATCTGTAACCCATTCTTTACTGATATAGTCTTTCTACGGGATTTCTATGGGATTTTTATCAAGTTAGCAGGTAAAACCAACCATCATATGCAATCAAAATAGATATAGATATATTGAATTCTTTTTTCTTAACGTCACAAAATTTGACAATAACATTTTATGTATACCTTGCAACTTTAAAACACAAGTCTTCAAATAGTTCAAACCATAATAAAATACCTATTATGCATCTAAATTAATCAACACATTTTTTTAAAATAAAAATTATTATAAGGACTATAAATCACAATAAAAAGAATTATATTCACCAGAATGAAAAAAGTAAGTATGGACAAGCTCTCAAAAAA
>JAQHUG010000061.1:7360213-7380510 GCA_028555095.1 Dicrostonyx torquatus | reverse complement strand
TTTGTCTTAATATATCTTAAATGTCACCATAGAGCTTTCATCCAGGAACTGATGGAAACAGAGGCAGAGACCCACAGGGGAGCACTGAGCTGAGCTCTCAAAGTCCGGTTGAAGAGGAGGAAGAGTGAGAATATGAGCAAAGAGATCAAGGTACACCCACTGAAACAATCTACCTGAGCTAATGGGCGCTCACCAACTCCAACTAGACAGAAAAGGAACCAGCAAAAGACCAAAATGGACCCTCTGAATGTGCATGACAATTGTATGGTTGACGCAGACTGAGGGGCTACTGGCAGTGGCATCAGGATATATCCCTACTGTTTGTCCTGACTTTTTGGAAACCCACTCTCTTTGGATTGATATGTTGCTCAACCTAGATAAAGTAGGGAGGGCCTTGTACCTTCCACAAAGCAATGTGACTTCTTACCCTCTTTGAGGAGTGGAGGGTAGTGTGGTAGGGAAGTTGATGCAGGGGATAGGAGGAGGGGAAGTAGTGGGACTGGGATTGGTATGTAAAGTGAAAAAAAAGATAGTTTGTTTCCTTTTTTAAAAAATAAAATACAAGTAATAAAGAAAATGCATAATAACTAGTTTTTAAAGAGATAAATTCTTAGACTAACTTGGTGGTAGAGAATTTCTACTTTGATAACCTGAGGGGTATGTCCCATCCTGAATGTGAATGATGACACTTAGAGATCATACCATGGACTTAATGAAAAGGAAAACACTGGCTCAGCACAAGATGTGATGCAATCAGCTACTTCAAGTCCCTGCTACATTGACATTCTTTTGTAATGATCATAGCTTATAATTGTTCACTGAAGCAAACCTTTTCTCTCCAAAGTTGCTTTGGTTGGAATGATTTATCATAGCAACAAGATTAAAAATGGTGACACTTCAAGATTTGTTACAACTGTTTTTTGCTATTTTCTCCTTGCCATGAATTTTCTTCTTCTGTTTTCTAACTCGACTTTAGTAACAAATACTGTTTATTCTCCAATAGTCAATGCTACTTTTGGAGTACTACATTACCCCTATAAACTCAGCTTTTATGTATAAATATTAACCTATAAATGTTTAACTTAACCTCAATTAATAATTATCCCATACCCTTACTCAAAAATATTTATGAAATCTGTTCTTATGCTCCAGTCTTCCACCATCATTGGTCCAATGTTTGGAATTTATTTTGTGCTCTCAATAACAGTCATTGTTACTATTACATGATTTCAATTTTTATAATATACCGATAAAAATCAATGTTACTTATGAACACCAATATATTATGCTAACAAATATAATAAAAGTATATCTATATATTTATAAAAGCTACTTATATCTTAAGAAAATATATTCTGGTTTTATATACAAAATATTTACACATTCATGCATATATTTTCCCCTAAGAGCAATTTGTTATTTAAAAGTAGTTTATACTCTGTCTACCCACACATATATCCTTTTAATGCATAACATTATTTTCTACTCTCTTTTCGTTCTTTTTGCTCTTAAGAAGTCTACTATCAAGTAAACATATTCATTGTTACCTGGACATTCCAAAATCACATTATTATCTTTAATGTTATTTTGTATCACTTTGTTATGTCTAAGAAACTATATTTGGGTAGTTTATATTTATATTTAATGAAAATAATTTATTAAATCTGAGTCATTAATAAACATCACAATTTCTCTTTGTGCTCTTTCTCCCATTCTCTCTTTAGTTTAATTAACTTGTAATTTTGTAAATTTTCATATTTATATTCCCGTGTCTCTAATTTTCATTTCAATAACCCATATGATTTTCTTTTATCTAACTTTTTATTGATTCTTTGTAGATATCACAGCATGGATCCTGATCCCATTTATTTCTTTATCCCTTCATAACAGTTCTATGACCTTGAAACCCCCTTCACAAAATAAAATTTAAAAGGAAAAGAAATCTGATCATGGATGTGCTTTTGTGCTACAGTGAGTCACATGGTTTACCCTTAGTCCATGCATCTTGTAAGTTTTCATTGTAATGATCATTGGTCGGTTTAAAGCTTCTTGCTTCTGCTACACTATTGATAGTGGGCTCTCATTGGTACTCCTCTTGAATATCCTGTTGCTGCTATGTCATGGATATCCTTTGGATCTGCATCATTGGATCTGCAGGATCTCACATTGTTAGGCTGGCTCATCCATGCCACAATAACAGAGTTAGCCCTACTGTGGTGCCCAGGCAAGGTGCAGGGCCTGCTCTCCCACTCATATGACCCTGGGCCAACTCTCTCACTTACTGCAAATGGTGAAGGGCCAGGAGCTATACCACCACATGACAGACAAGTAGTGGGGCTAGGTCCTCCATGGCCATGCCCTCAGGCCTGCTCACCTGCAAGGAACCCATGGCCCACGGTTTCTCCAACCTGCCTATGGCAACCAGCCCCAGGAAAGCATGTGGGTCTTCACCTGCTCAGTCCTAATGAGGCTGTGATTTCTCTGCAAGTAATTTTCTAATTGATTTGTTTTTTATATTCCTTTCGTTAGTTTATAGAATTACCTCATGATTTCTTCAATTTCTTCTTCTTCTAATTTTTTAATCTCATACTTGCTACATTAATATACTATGATAGTTAACATTAAAAGAAGTTAACATTCTTCTTTTAGAAATCTCCTAGGAGATGTACCATTGGTCATGCCTGTGAGGGACTTCAAGAGAGAGCTACTGAGGAGGGAAGATGCAGTCTGTTCTGAGTTGTTCCAAAGTATACACGTGGCCCCAGTTGAAAAATCAAATGAAAAGAGAAGCAACCATTCAATCACCAGTGTTTGTCTCTCTCTACTTTGTAACCATGAACAATGTAGCCATCTGCCTCATATACCCCCTATTATGGATACCTCTCCAGCATCCTGCATGGTAGCCTCATTCTGTAAACTAAATTCTTCCATTGTGTGTTTTTTCTTGGGTATTTGATCACAATTTAAAAAGGAAATAAACAGGAATAGGAAAAGATTGGCTTATCTTTTCACAAGGAAAGTTTCTTGTCTTGCACATTACAAGTGTCCATTGGGTTAATGTTTCTTTATTGGCTATGTTTTAAATTTAGATAGTTGTTGTTGCTTGTTTTTTTTTTGGATTTTTTTTGGGGGGGCTGACTACCTAGCTCCCAAATACATCACATGCAAAGACTTATTTTTTTATATAAATGCCCAGCCTTAGCTTGACTTGTTTCTAGCCAGCTTTTCTTATCTTCAACTATCTCATCTACCTTTGCCTCTGGGTTTTTTTCCTTTTCTTGCTTCTTTCTTTCTTGTTTCATGGCTGGCTGTATCGCTGGGTGGCTAGCCCCTACCATCCATCTTCCCTCCTTCTCTTCTTGCTCATTGATCTTTTCCCTCCCAGATTTCTACTCCTATTTAGTCTATCTGCCTGTCAGCTCCACCTATCCTTTCTCCTGCCTTGATAGTTACTGTTCAACTCTTTTTTAGACTATCGGATGTTTTAGACAGGCAAAGTATCACAGCTTCAGAGGGTTAAACAAATGCAACACATTTTTGCATCATTAAAACAAATGTTCCACAACATAAACAAGTGTAGCACATTTTAAATATTTTACAACAGGTAACTTCTTTCTAAAAAGATAAACACAAAGGTATTGTAAAACATTGTAACTGTTTCTTAGGGATTTATTACAAAATATGATATTAAATTATAAATATTAAAATAATTTACATGTTACATTTATTGATTTTTTTTAAAACAGAGGGGTTTTTGAGTACCAATATGATTTTTACATTAACATCCAAGATTAGCATGCAAAATAACAACATATATCTTGCTACTTTCATACATATGTCATACTCTCTCTCATTTATCCCCTTTCAATACTGTTCACCTCTATGTCCCTCCAACTGCTTGATTCCATTTCTTTTATTAGGGAGACCTCACTTCTGCCATTTTTTTCATTTTGGAAATTGTATTAGTAAATAAATTTTATACATAAATGAAAACTTCTAACACAGAGAGCAAGGTATTTAACATTGCTACTTTACTTTAAATCACTCCTCTTAATAAAATACTTTATATTTCATCATCCCATGTTTCTTTATATCATAATTTTGATTATTATCATACTTTGAACATTAAAAATATCTTCGATACTATAGATCTTGAAAACAAAGAGAAAAATTAACTCAGCCAACTAGTGCTACCATGACTATTTTTTTCTATCAATTTTTTATATAGTGCATCTATTTAATTATGGTTACAGGCTTATTAATCAAATTTGTGAAATCAAGTTTCACTATAGAATCTGAGCCATGCGTATTAAAGAAGTAGTTTAGCTTGTGGCAAACTTTAAATTTGTATATCCCTAATTGCAGATTATGCATTACATTTTAAGTTTTTTATGATCATTTACTCTGTCTTAGTCATTAATATACTGCCTTGACTAGACACCATGACAAGGAAATACTTATAAAGGAAAGCATGTAATTTGGACAGTTTACAGTTCAGAGGTTTAGTCCGTTGTCATCTTGTTCAGAAACATGACAGCATACAGGCAGACATGGTGCTAGAGAGACATTCTACAACAAGAACTTCAGGCAGTCGGAAGATTTAGACATGGGCCTGGCTTGAACATTTGAAACCTCAAAGCCCATCCCAGTGACATGATTTCTCCAACAAGGCCACCCCTACTCCAAGAAGGCCACATCTCCTAAGTCAAGTAGCCTCACTCCCTAGTGATCAAGCTTTCAAATATATGAATTTATGAAGGCCATTCCTATACAAATCATCACAACTATACTCGTATTTCAAAAGTAATCATAAATCAGTCAAGTATTGATATTTTATTTAATTTTAGCCAAGACATTCAAGTATTCCTTCGCATTTTTTATTATTATATTTTAAATGACTCAATGCAGTGCAAGCTTATAAATGGCATCTCTATCCTGAAAATATCTGCTTTCAAAAAAATGTAAATTCAAGCATTTAAAAAAACCATTGTAATAGTATTTTGACATAAACAAATGGCTACTGAGTAACATCATAATATTCTATGGAACTAAATGAAGTTAAAATTAATCTCAGTCATTTAGTAATTTATTTAGGTTGACTTGGTGCATGCATCTTCATAACCCAAGCCCTTTGTAATGTGTTTAGTGTAATTAAGTACCAAAGAGAAGACTGGACACAAATGATTCAGAATTTATACTTGGTAAAGAGAACTGCTGGAAAAAATTCATGGTTATGTATCTTTAGTTTGTGTATTTGGGGATTCCTGAGACCCTTTTGATACTTTTTTCTTTACCAATATTTCTATGTTGGTGTATTTGTGATATTTTTAAATAAAATGAAAATTAAGGTGACTTAAGTCTTGTTTAGTATTAGTTTTTCTATTAATTTTCTGCACATTTGTGAGAATTTTAACAACGCACACAGGAAGTAGTTTCAGTTTCTCAGCAATTAATAAAGGTTAATTAGAATTTTTAAATAATAAATCCAACATATAATGTCCCTACTGATAAAGTTTAATTTAATCAGGAGGCCAAAAACTTAGCCAAATCCATAAACTGTTTTGTGTTAATACTTCCTCTGGGCAGGCAAATAAAATATTGATGCCCTTCTTTTTGCAAAGTGTTGGATAGATACTTAGTTCTTTTCTTTTTATATTTCTAAAAGTGTCTCATTTATTTTCTAAATGCATTCAATACTTAGTCAAATAAAAACTAGATAATTTTACAATTTTAGCTGAAATAATTGTTTCAATTGCATTTGTTTTACAAAATCATCAAAGGAAAAAACACAACATATTTCAAGGTAGTAAAATAATCGTTGCACAATCTAAAGTCTTAAATGGTATCATGGAGAGCCAAAGTTCTACACAACAATTTTTTGAGTGTTTTGCAGTCTACATTATGCTAGAAGATATAGCACATGCCACCTGATGGACAGGGTCTTTCTTAAATAAGGATTGTATGTTGCTTTTTTTTATTTAAAATGTGTAAGATTATACCTTGCTCCTTGTACTAGATACTCACTGTCAACTTACTAATGTTATTAACACTCTCCCTTACTTTAAAATATAAGTGTTCTCATCTATAGAAGTTCTCAGTAAAATTTTCCAAGTTGGATAACATTGAATATTTTGAATATGTCTGATATATAGCCTAAGTTTTTTGCTAAAGTTTCAATTCAGAAACTACCTCTTACTAAGTTATATAGGAAGAGCAAATAACAAGAGATATGACAGTCAAATGTTTTTTATAGATTACCAGGACATAAGAAAACAATGGATTTGTATTTTAATTAAGGTATGTGCCCAGCTATGGAAATAAACAAGAAGTAACATTATAAAACCTACTTATTTATAAACAACAATAAATTGCATATGGGCTGTGAAGTTTAGTGAAATTCTGCTTGTGGACATTGTTTGTAGGTAAATTTAATACCAATATTAGTTTCTCCAATTTTTGCTCTTTTCTTCCCTTTATTGAAATTAGATTCTTTTTCATACAATGCATTCTAATTACAGTTTCTTCTGCCCCTACTCCTCACAGTTCCCCTCCACCCTTCTCTTTCCACCCCTTTTCTGTCTCTCATTAGAAAAGAACAGGGTTTTAAGAGATAAAAATACACAGCAAAATAAAACCGAACATTGTATGAGAGTTTTGAGTGTGTAAACTGTGTCTCTGATTCTTGTGCCTTCTTGACCAGGATGACCTTGAACGTACAGAGCTCTGTCTGGCTTCTGCCTTCCAAGTGCTGGGATTAAAGGAATGTGCCACCACCCCATGGCTTCTTGTACAGCCTTGGTGTGTTGGGTTTTGCTTTATCTTGTTATATTCTATTTGCTATGTTTTGTTGATACTCAGTTTTCTTGAAGGTTAAAAAATCAGTTTGCTGGCTGAGTCAAGAATCAACATAAACAAAATTATTTGTTCTGCTTTCTTGATGGCAAAGAAAATGTAAGTTGGGGATGAGATTGTAAATTGTTGTCATGTCACTGGTTTTATGAGATCAAGGGTCATAAACAGGTAAATAATAATGGTTATTTTCTTTACAAGCAAATAGGTCCATTGAGATTTTTTTGAGTGGATTTTTTTTTTCTGAGACATCCCCATCAATCTCAGAATGCCCACAAAGTCATGATCTTTTCATCCCATTCTCCTGAGTGTTGGCATTACAGATGGAGACCTCTGCATGGAGCTCCAAAAGATGTCTCCATGCTTTCCTCCAGAACTGTTTTCATTGTCAGTCCTCTGCTTGGTGTCACATAGATTTCAAAAGCTGTACAATATCTATAATAAAAATAAAATGAAACATATCAACAAAAGGTGTTTGTAATAGATATCAGATAAACTTTTCTTTATTTGACATGCAGAATTACATGATTTTAATCAGATAGTCAATAAGTAATGTAGATGGTGAAGGACACTTCTGGAAGATCTATAAAATTGGAAGGTAAAGAACAGACAATTTGTAGAAAAATCAAACCTTTCCTTTGACTGTCTCTTTGGAAGTTCAAATTCCTCTGAACTAGAAGAGGGTAAGGGATGTTTGGGGTTCCTCCAAAGAAAATACTTGAGACTTTTAGAAGACAGCAATAAATCAAGAAAAGTTTACACTAAAGACAAGAGAAAGATGAATGTTCAGAGGTATAGAAACTATACAGAGAAAGAATTTGAAGGGAGGAGATATTGTTAGCAATACAAATTAGAAATTAAAAAAGGCAAAACCAATACAAACTGTCTATAAAGGGCATGTGAATTACCATTAAAAAGTACAAAATGGGTATTCTAGTATTCAAGATTACAAAGTAAATGTTTGTGAATGTGGTCATGAAAATGACAGGGATCTCTGAAGAACTAGATTGCACGTAGGAAGAAGTGAGCCAGCAATCAGTAAGCTTCTCTGCAGAAACAGTCTGGAGCTGCAATACCAGTTGGGTCATCTGTGCTGCTGCCAAAGACAGGTCATCAGTCTCTGACCCTCAATGTCTTCATTTTTAAAGTGGGAAAAGAATAATTTTGTTGCTTTATGAAACAATAAAGTGAAATAAAGCATGTCATACTGTACTTAGAAGGCAAATAGGTCAGATTATAGTTACAGACGATAGACACAATAATAGTTTTAAAAACGTGTTTGGGAGCAATAAAGTCATAAAACTAACTGGTGTGTAATTTTGTTTTCAAAATATCATATGGCAAAACCTTAACATAATCCAGTTGCACAAATATATAACTCTTATTCTTAATTTTCTTTTTCACTAACCAGATTTATTGTTTTGCTATGACAGCAATATGTAACACAGATTGTCTTAAGCAGTTGGAAATTATTTTCTTATGGTTAAGACATGGGAAATCCCAGATTATCATGCTGTTGTGGCTGCTTTCTGCCACAAAAAACATTGTGCTTCAAACTTCTCTTTCTAGTTAGCCGACACCTGCTCTTAGCAGAGCCCTCTTCGTGGCTCTTCTACTTTCAGTTTCCTCTTCTTAAAAGACATACATACATTCACATATCACATTTATACACAAGAAAAGAAGAAAGCAACAATAAGGCACAAATTTTGTGTGGGCTTATAACAATTGCCATGCAGTAAAATGAAAGTGCCAGGTGGTTTTGGTGGCCTGCTTGAAATTCCAGAATCAGGAGACACAGGAATTTCCAAAGTGAGTTGATGAGACTTATCAAATTGCTAAACCCTGGATTTGATTGACAGACCTTGCTTCAGAGAATAAGGTAGGTGACAGGAAAGATTTCCAACATCAGCTCTGGAACTCTACATGCACACATACACACCACATAAACACATGATCACTCAAGCACATCCTAACACACACATACACACACGTGTACACACTCCCATGTGTTCATACATTCACATAAGCACACATGGATCTATGCACACACATACAAATGCACACACACACACACTTACAGAGATGTGTGTGCCCACATAAATGCAAATACACATACACAAATTCATATACACGCATACCTACAGATATACACACAAAATCATGCATACATACATGCACATATACATGCACACACAGACAAATGCAAATGCACACATTGTTCTGGTTAGTTTCATATCAACTTGATACAAACTAGAACCATTTGAGAAGAGGAATCCTCAGGGGAGAAAATACCTCCACGAGACTGGTCTGTGATCAAGCCAGTAAACGGTGTTCCTCCCTTGCCTGTTTCAGGTCTGTCTCTAGGTTCCTTTTGAGTTCTGCCATAACAGAACTCAAATTTTTTTNGTCTTACCGAGAAGATTCTAACCTACGTCCATTTCAGGCCGAAGAAGCATGGCGTCTCTCACGCTTCCTTTCTTCCCAGAACTCTGTTCTGTCTACTCTGCCCACCTAAGGGTTGCCCTATCAAAAGGCCAAGTCAGTTTCTTTATTCAACCAATGAAAGCAACCCAAATACAGAAGGACCCTCCTACAACATCAATGCAATATTTTAATTTAAAAACATTTAGTAGCCAGGCAGTGATGTTACATGGTTTTAATCCTAGCACTCAGGAGACAGAGACAGTCAGATTTCCCCTCCCAAAACTAAGACATAATTTCAGAAGATAAGACAGAAAAAAGTATGATATGCAGAAGTGGTAGATTATAACATGAGGGCTGGCTTATTGGGGTTTACATCCTGACCAGTTCCCACAGCCAGTAAGCCCCCAAAGAAATCATACAGAGAGTTTACATTAGGCTGTAAACTGATTAGCCCATTACCTCAGGATTCGTATTAGCTCTTATAATGTATATTAACCCATTATCCTTATCTATGTTAGCCACATGACTCATACCTTTTTCAGTGAGGCAGATCACATCCTGCTTCTTCTGTGGTCTGGGCAGGACTGCAGAAGGAGTGCCCTTCTTCCCAGAATAATTCTGTTCTCCTTGCCTCATCTCTACTTCTTGTCTGGTTGTCCCGCCTATACTTCCTGCCTGGCTATTAAACCTATCAGCATTTATTTAAACATAATTGACAGAATACAGAATTGTCTCACACAACAGTTTGGTGCACCAATGTGGTAAACTGACTCCATGTAAAATGTGAAAACAACTTCCACCTCTATAATACATTGACTTGAAAGAAAGAAAAATATTATTTAAATGACGCAAAATTATTAAAAAAATAAAAAATTTAAACAAAAATTTATTGGTTAGCTAAGGGCAGGAGGAAAAATATATAGCTATTATTGTTATATATTAGGATATTATTATATGTTAAAGAGTCTCAGAGGACCTAATGGCCAATGTAATGTATGGACATTCTTAAAACTAAATAGCACAGAGTTTTACCGTGTGCTTCAGATAAGTGGAGTGATTAAAGCAAGTGTTCAGTAGTGCATGACTGAAAATAGATTTATTGTCATTTATGGTTGAAATTGTGCCCACAGAAAGTTTTGCTTTTGCTGTAAATGCATGAAGTACATAGAAATTGCATGACAGAAACTTAAGTTTAGTTTTCAAAATAAACACAAAGAAGGGCAAATAACCAATCATAAAAGTGAGATAAATCTTGGAAAATGCTGAGTCAGAGTGTTGAGGGTAGTAAACTTACTTCTGTGTGAAAGCACCCAAAATCAATCATGAAGCAATGCTCAGAGTGTAACTGCCCCTTTACAGAAGCAGACCTTTGCCCTTTAATGTGGGTTATATCATTGAATGCTTTTACTTTGATGTGACTTTGTGGTTGCATTTTCAACTATGAGAAGTTATTTGTAATGCCAAATGCAGATAATTTGAAGGGAATGTCACGAACCCATGTGAAAATCCAGAGCTAAGCAGCACAGTTCTTACACCTGCCTTCCATGTCACACCTTTGATTATGTTAGCTGTGATTCTCTTGACATCTTCCCATTCGCAGAGCTGTCAGAAACTTCACCTTTGCTATCATCTCCTTCCGGATTTTTAACATGTCTGATTATCATCATTACTAATAATTACAATTTTTTGTAGAACTTGATCATTCTAAGTCATAACAGTATTCATTCAGCAAACATTTACACTGTGTCTAATATTTGCCAGGCCCCGTTTTAGGCACTAAAGCACAAGACATGAGGTGAAAATGTCTATGGTAGTAACAGAGCTCAGAATTTCAAGTTAAGAAACAAGACCTATCTCAAAGGTGTACATTCCAGTGATAATTCTCCAATAAAGCATGGCATCTTCAGACCTTCAAGAGAGCCAATTATCTCTTCCTGTGAATGGCCAATATTCAACGGTGTGACTAAAAAGTGAAATTTTATTGTGTCTCAATGCATACCTCCACTTTATATTTTATAAATGAGACAGACTTTTAGAGAAACTTAATTGATTTCACTCTGCCATAGGTGGCAAAACTGAGCAAAACATAAATAGTGGCTTGGTTAATTCTCAAGCATAGAGGACAAGGAAGGATAAAAAAAGACATACAACAATTAAATCCAATCAATATTCCTCTCTCCATAGTTATTAGAGCACAAAGGAAAAAATAAGATCAAAACAAAAATGCGGTAAAATTTTCATGATTTCCAAAGTCATTTAGTTCCTCAAATTTTCTTCAAACAAGTTTGTTCTTAAATGTGTGCTCAATTCCTCAATACTGAATTAAGAAGAATCTCTCTCTCTCTCTCTCTCTCTCTCTCTCTCTCTCTCTCTCTCTCTCTCCCTCTGTGTGTGTGTGTGTGTGTGTATGATGTGTGTCTGTGTCTGTGTGTGTGTGTCCACTGACTGATAGGTTATGGTATATAGCTGCTGTACACATGACCACTCTCTGTTTCCATTAATTAATATAAATAACAAATGGAAAACAGAAAGCAAGAAAAACATTGACACCCTTAATGAAGTTTAGTATTTAGATATTACCTTCTGAGTATTCCCACACAATATCCCAGAATATTGAACTTTAAACGGGAATCAAACCACAAAGATTTGTCCATCTACTCTGAAAACTCCCATCTCATGGTTCAGTCTACCTACCTGGGATGGACGGAAAACTGGAGGGCACTTAACTAGAATCTTGTCATTCTGTGAAAGAAGGGCAGGTTGCAAACTATAATCCCACTTTCAGGTGTGTCTGGTTATTTTCAAATTTGACTATTGTCAAGTTCTCAACATGATTATCCTAAATTAGTGTCAAAACATTAACATGATTTATCTCAAGGCAGCCTCTACAAGGCTCTTCCCTACTGAAAATCGTAAGGAAAGATTTTCCCACTATGTTTTAACTGTATAATTAGCTAACCAAATAATTGGTTCAACAAGAGTTTATTACTTGCAAGTGTGGAGTAGCCTTTGAGAGGAGAACTGCAGTGTTGTGTAAGACACAGGGGTCTTTATTCCTTGGAGACTCACTGTGGGAACAATTAAGCACACTGTTGACTTTGTAACATACCAATACCCAGTCTTCTCAGGAAGGTTTTAAATTGTATAGATGCTATCGCCTAGATTACAAAGCACTGCTTGTTCTCTTTTGAAATATCCTACATGGATATGTAAGATTAATAACATTTTCTAGCAGCTTGCAAAAGAGACCAGGGTCTTAAGGTGCTTGCTGTCACACCTAAGCACCTGAATTTGATTCCCACAAATGGCATGGTGGAAGCAATGAATCCTCTCTCTCTCTCTCTCTCTCTCTCTCTCTCTCTCTCTTTGTGTGTGTGTGTGTGTTTCCCCCCAACCTCCACAAAATAAATAAATGAATCTTGATAATAAACCCACCCACTTATTTTAGGAACTAAAATTCAAGTATCTCTTGAGGAATAAGAGGCTTAGCCTGTACTTTATGGTCTCTAATCACCACTCTGACTACTCTGACTATTGTCATCAATAATGTGTCTGTTTGCTGAATATCAGAATGTATGAAACAGAAAGTGAAAGTCCTTTGACATAGGCATCAGAAAGAACACATTGCAGCCAGCATGAGGCCAGCTTCCAGGTTAGTGAAAGGACAGACTTTGTTAAAGGTTCTGTGCATTTCTCTACGAAGCAGAAACTGAAATAACTGTCCTTTGCTGGGTAGTTTTGATGCTCCAATTTAAACCTGATAATGCCTTACGAAGTTCCACTGTCAAAAACATAAACTTATAACTATAATATGGTGTACATTTTTATGAATAGCTTAAAGCTTTAGTCTTAGCTCATGTGAAATTTCATGTTTTTAATGTGCAAACTCATAACTTTAAGACATTTGTCATAATAGATATACTTACTTCTGTTCTTTAAAGCCAAGTTATCTAGCTTCTACACCACTCTTAAAGTGCATTGCTTATTTAAGTTCTTTGATTACTTTTAAATAGTTTTATATTATAAACAGTACATGAGCCTCACTGTCTCCTCTGTCTTTACCCAGAGCTTCTCATCTCAGCTTTTTCTTTCCTTTGGCTGGGTTGTATCTTAAGGAAAAATGTTCTAGAAGGATGCATGTGTGTGTGTGCAATGTCTGAGCCTTGAACATCTGACAATTCCATTTGCTTGTTTTACACCAACTGTAAGTTATGTAGCTATAGAATTCCCAGTGTGTAATCTCTCCCTACTGGCTCTGTAAATGTTCTTATTCCAGGTCACTCTCAAAATTTTCTTCACACTTTTGATGTCAGACAATTGTATTGTGGTATAAAAGAGCCTGTCTCTTACTCAGACTCTAACCACACACGTCCACAATTTCTATCATCTTGTGTCTTTGCCACTTGCTCATGCTTCCTTGAGATTTTCTTCAACAGCACTAATTACAGTCACTAGTCTTCTGCTCTTTGCTGCTCTAATACGGTTCAAGCTCTCAGTAGCCATTTTCTGAGTTGATTCCATTACCACTTAAGAGATCCTTTGTGTTTGCAGAATCTGTAAATTCTCGAATGTTTCTGTGACTCAGGACTTAATAATTTGAAATTGACTTTAGGTTCACAGGGAAAATATTTTGCTCTTTTTATTTTAGTGTACCATTTGCTTACGACCTGACGTGTTGCCGGTCAGCTCTTCTAAATGTCCCACACTACTCTTTGCTGATACTATCAGCAGTAGTATCAAAATGACAACAACTACATTTATTATGATAACTGTTTTCAATAGATAATCACCAATATATATTTACAACGTACAAATGATTTAATAGTATATCTTAAAAATAAACCAGATGTTTGCTACAGTTTTATCAATAACTTTAAAACATTAGAAACCATTCTAGAGAAAGGCAAGACCAAATGAAAGCTAACAGAAAACACACCTGTATACTACTAGTGTATAGAGCATTTGATTTTACGTCAACTTTATGGACTGAGATCCAAACCTATAAAGTTATATGTATAATTTAATCAGGAGTGTGAACGCAGCAATTTCTGGATATATTTTTGTACAAAATAGTCATTTGTACAGATGCCTTTTTTACATAAAATACTAAATTCAAACATAATCAAACACATAAATATATTAAAGCATGATCTTTGTGAAGTGTGGGAATTGGAGGGTTTTGTTACAACTAGAATGTTTTTTTTTCTTTTCAGTGTTTTCTGTTCTGTTTATGGCAAGCATTGGCTTATTATGACAGCAGATTGATGTTTACACAAAGCACATTTATACTGTTTATTATTATTATTGTTATTATTATTATTGGTTTTTAAAGACAGGGTTTTTCTCTGTACCAGCCCTAGTTGTACTGGTACTAGCTCTTGTAGACCAGGCTGGCCTCAAATCACAGAGATCTGTCTGCCTCATCCTCCCGAGTGCTGGGATTAAAGGTGTACGCCACCACCACCTGGCTCACATTTATATTGTAATTAAAATGCAGTAAAAACATATGAGTTCACATACATATTCTCAAAAAGGAAAATATTTGACAGAAAAAAACATGTTTGAGTATTTTGTATAATTTTTGAAAACAACCTTTGATAATTTTTGAGAGACCAGTGTTTAGATAAATTATCCCCGTTGGTCTGTTCACGGAGGGGTTGTGCCTTAAGATGACAATCCTTGATATAACACTTACGGATAATTGCTAAAATATTCATTCTAAATGACTAGCAGTTTTATGAAAGTACTCAAAATTATTGTGCTGTGACTTATTTCAATGTAGTCAATATACATACAATATATAGACAATCATTGTGCTGGTATCCGTTTCAATTTAGACAAAAAGAGCTCTAAAACCCTTTTGCTTAATAACTTCTCAGTTATTTGTTCAGTTTTGGTTATTGCTGTTGTTTACTAGAGAGTCTGAGGTTTCCCACAATAAATCTGTGTCCTCAGAAACATTTTCAACCAGGGGATATTATGCTCCAGTTCATAAACAAATCTTTCATTTGGTTATGGGAAGGAAGGGCAAAGGCTGTTAGATATCTTGTTCCGGAACACAGTCAGATGTAAACAACACCTTCTAGAGTCCAGTGATACTTTGGGGTGACTATTTGTCACAAAACATATTGCATGCATTATGAGGATCTAAATAAAGGAAACTTGTTTTCCCAAACATAATGAAATAGTGAGGAGAGGAGAATCCTAGCTGCTCTGGGTTTAGTGGTACTTCTCATATGTTGTAACCATGTACCTAATTGATATATGTAGATAATAATTTTAGAATAAATAAAGTTGGATTTCAACTGTTTTTTGTTTTGCACTATCTAGCTTCTATGTGCAATTTTCCATAAGATTAGAAGTCCTTTTATATTCTCCATATGATTTGAGAAAAGTTAATTATAGGTATAATAAAAAATTAGATAAATAACAGAATGTTGTGTTGAATTGACAGATTATGTGTCCCCATAAGCTAAATATGATACAGTATTATATTGTGATTTAACAGAGTTCTAGAGACAACATCCTGAAAGCTGAAAAAAGTCACAATTGCAAATCCAGTGACTGCAGCAGTCTTTAAAGACTTATACATTCATCTTTAGGGATGGAAAAAAAGACTGACCCAAAAGCTTCCTGAGAAGTAATGATAAACCTGTCTAAAGTACAACAAATTAATTTTTAGAGAACCAATTTTCAGATTACTGATAACATTTTGTTGCCACACGAGGGCGCACTCTCACCAAAAATGTGACCAGAATGAGCTGGCTTCAGCCAGGAAAGTTCTGTTTTACTTTATCCTTTTACATTTTGGAGGACAGAAATGGTATTGTCAGAATAACACTTGTTGGTAGGAAAAAGAAGAAAGTCTAGATCTTGACAGTAATGGATTGTTTTCTCTATTTAATTAAAGAACAAGTCAGACACACATAAAGGTATCTTTATGTACGGCTCTACATAAATTGTTAGGTAAAGTAGAAAATATAGACGACCTATGGTGTGGTGGGAGAGGGAGCTGAGGATGCATTCTGAGTAAAATAGCAGCTCTCCATGTCTTACCCTGGTTAATAGACTCTAACTGTGTGAAAGTCAAGGCAAGGACACGAAGTTATTGCTAAGTCCCAGTCTCAAAGTTCCGAAGTTTTACTCTTCATTCTCAGGCTTTTTCACATGGAACTTCATGCTCTGATTCAATTCCAGAGATCTGAACACTAAGCAAAAGATGATGCTGAGAGGTGTGTTTTGTATGGAATGCAGGGCTTTCTAGTATAACATGTGTATCTGCAAGGTTCAAAATCTGATATTTACATGTGTGCATATGTACACATATGGTATGCATGCATATCATGTACACATATCTACATATGAATGCATATGTATCATATATTATTATATGTACATAAAAACCTAACTCTATAGCTGCTAATATAGTGATGCATATAACATACGCTTATGAATGGAAAAGACAGAGGATGTTAGTGTCGTGAGATGTATGATGTCAATTAGCCACTGGACCTGGTTTCAGTTTTGTCCAGTAGGCGAAATTTCCTAATGACTGACAGAGAGTAAGCAATTTTAAGTAGTAATTGTATAGAATACTGAAAACAGGGCTTCAGATATTCAGCTTGCTTTGGTGGTATTCTCTTATTGCTGCTAGTATTTTTTCCCTGAATCTACTCATAATAAGTTTAATTTGCTTTTATGAACACCTTTAGCAGTGTAGGGCACATTAATTTTCTTTAGCTTTCTCAATTTATTATTTCAGTGTAATTATGATCTCTAAATTGTTTTAATGCATTTTAATATTGTCTTCAGAATCTTCTTGATGGAATATTGTTTTCCAATTACCCTTTTCAAAGATATGACTGAAAATTGAAATTGTTTTGCTTGTACAAAAAATTGGAAGATTTTGCACATTTTCCTCTGGAACACATTCCTGTGAGCCAGGAGATCTTTTGCTTAGATTTCCTAGAATAATGAACATTTTAGTTTAGACTTCTCTTTTGAGATTATAATATAAATACATTTCCCTTCCCCTTTCTACTCCAAATCTTCTTATATACATACATATCTCTGTCTCCTTTAAATTTATTGTCCCTTTTCTCATGTTATTACATGTATGTATATATATATTTCTAAAAATAACTGGTTTTGTCTGTATAAGATTACTTGTATTTATGTTGTCATGGATGACTGTTAGGCACTGGACAGCTGTACATTTCTTTATTTGTTTATATTATTTTACTTATTTATTTATATATTCTCTTTTTTTTGCAATTCTGGACAATAAATGAAGGATCTAGCATCACTAGTTACATGTTCTACCATATATCTTGATGACCTCTCTTCCCTCTATACTTTATTTTGGGAGAAGCCTCCTCAAATTGCCCTGGTAGGCCTTGTATTTTCTCATGGCAAACCTGCTACAACCTCTCAAGTAGCTGGGACTTCATGTTTTTGTCACCAGCCCTGGATATAGCAGTCTAAATTCTTAGGTTCATTTGTTTCTATATAGATACATTTATTCAGAAATGATTAATGTGTGCTTACTCTGTATCAGCACTATGCCAAAGAGTTACAGGTAGATCAATGAACAAGATATGCAGAAGTCATTTCTACTCCAGAATAGAAGGATTTCTATGTATGTATATATGCATAGCTCTCATAAGTTAGACAATAACACATTCCATGGAGAAAAATTAAGTACAGAGGCAGGGTAAGACTTCAGTGTTGGGGGTCCCTGGAAGTCCCAGCAGGCTATTAAATAATCCATGTGAGGTAAAGAATGAAACTTGCTTCAAGTCAACACCTCTTTAGCAGATGCTAGGTCAAAACATCCAGAGTCTGACCGAGTGGCTTATTTTTCTTACATATTTAAACACAGTAAAACTTTGGAGAATTGTCTCCACATGACAATCAATCACAACAAAGCTTCAGGGATAGGTACACAGACACTCCCTTGTGACTTTTGACGTGAGAATGGGATCTTATTCACATAGAAACAGTGTTCAGGGTACAGGTCTAAGAAGTAAAGATTTTGAATAAATAGAAGGATGAGCTCTACTAGTTGAGAATGTGAAGCACATAGAAAGATTTTGCGATGGAGTATTCTATTCAAGAGACAAATCTCGGGACGAGGACATGAGCAGAGCTCAAGATTTGGGGAGGTTCAGGTGAAGCCTGGATCTATGGAATAGCAAAAGATCACACAGTTATTAGACAACATCCATGCCAGCCTTCCCGGTGAGCAGAAGTCAGCTGTTTTATCCCCTAGAAGAAAGGAGCCTGTGTGCTTAACAATCTGGTTTTGGTTTGTCTGTGTCTGCAAGCTGTGCCTCCTACAGCAAAGCACTCTAAATGAAATATATATCATTATCATTACCAACGTCATTTATGCCTCAGCAATGTGTAAACATGCACAGGCAGCCCATTTATGGNGTCTTCTGAGACAGGATCTCTCTGTGCTACTGTTCTGGCTGTACTGGAAATCTCTTTGTAGACCAGGCTGGCTTTGAACTGACAATAAAGTTTCCAGCACTCCTATAGTAGCTCAAAAACATCTGTAAATCTGTAAATTCAAGGAACCTGACACTCACATCTAACTAGATATCAGACATGAATGTGTTACACATACATGCATGCAGCCAAAACACTGATATGGTTAAAATAAAATAAATATTTAAAAATAAACATACATACAATAACATTTTCACAACTTATTTAAATATTTAGGAATTCACACACATATACTATTTACATGCATATGTAACAACAACAAAGAATGAAAAAGACGTTATGAGTTTGAAAGAACAAGGCATGTGGCAGGAATGGTACCTGGAAGAATTTGGAGGAAGGAAAATGAAGAAGAAAATTATGTCATTATATAATCATAAAAATAGAAAAATTTTGAAATAAAATGCACATTAAGCATGAGAAATATTGCATCTTTAAATTAAAAATAAGTAGTACTTAAAAGAAAAACCTAAATAGAAGGAAATACTAACTATTCTAAAACACATTATAATTGTAGGTATATTAATGTTACATATTGATTTCTAAAAGTAAATTGTCAAATATTTCATATTGTAATATGTATTAAGAAAATTTATGTCTTTTGCATAAATTTTAATACGAGCTGAAAAAGAAGTGAATGACAATTCTAAATTTCCTAATTTTATAAATAATGTAGCAATGATGAACCTATATCTCAAATCCTAGGTACTAATATTAAGTAAGTTTTCCCAAGTAACAAAAGAATAAATATCTTCCCTACATTACATATTTATGCAATGTTTCAAGAGTAAGAATAGCTAACCATAGCAATACACTTAGTGTTGGAATTATCTTTTCCCTTATGAGAAATCAACACTGAAAATAGGTAAATCAAAGATTCCCATAATGTACAAAACCATTCGTTTCAGGCAACAACAAACACATATAGGATGAGACAATTTTTGGAGGTCAAAAGCATAAGACAGGAGCCACTGCCTCTTTCTAGTCACCTTGGTTGTTTTCCCTCAAAATGCATCAAATTTCATTTAAAATTTCATATGAGGAATCAAAAGACTTAAGTGCATAAAATTTTGATCTCTTGAAATCCTAATATTGAAAACTTGGCCTTGTAGGCATGATGTCATTTCAGGAAATTACAGCACATGCATCAGGAAGTCTATAGGATTATATCAGTCACTGAAATAGTACACGCTCATCTTACTTTGTGTAAGTACATGCTGTGAATTAGTACAATAACACGGTACAAAGAATCCTAGTGTCACCATTCTCTGTAATTTGGACTGAATGGCCATAATACCAGAAGAGACAGAAACTTCCATCTATACCTTTCTTTGTTCTTCTGGCTCTTTGAGGGTTTATCACCCAATTCCCAAGTAAGTCACATGGATGATTATTCTTTCCTATGAATGCCCAGACTTAGCTTGATGTTTCTAGCAAGCTTTTCTTAACATAAACTATACCATTTAACTTTTGCCTCTGAGTTTTTATCTTTCTCTATTCCGTATATTTTTTTT
>JAQHUG010000061.1:7291958-7302170 GCA_028555095.1 Dicrostonyx torquatus | reverse complement strand
TGGCACATTTACACATTGGAGTACTACTCAGTGGTAAAAACAATGACATCTTGAATTTTGCATGCAAATGGATGGAAATAGAAAACACTATCCTGGGTGAGATCACCCAGACCCAAAAGAAACAGGTTTTTAAGTCACTCTCCTACTTATGTTCATCGTGATGTCATAGGGAACTGTTTCAGAAGAGCTTCAGCAGTGATGGAGACTCAACAAACACGGATGATGGGAGGGCAGAAGGAAGAGTAAAGGAGAAGAGTTGTGAGTTAAATAAAGTAAACATAATAATAATTGTTAGCATATCCAAGTCTCTAATTGGCCAGCTCTAAATGTCTGCAAGCCCTGTGCAGTATATGATTTATAAATAAATCATGGATTATTCCTTTATGGAGGTTACAAACAAGAATTATTTTATATTCATTTTCAAATGAAATTGATCTGAATATTAATCAGGACAAATTAAATAAACACTGAGCTAAGTTCTAATGGAAGTAAAGATGAAAATTTCTGGGTTATGTTTAACTGAAAAATCATAAAATAAAATTTCTACTAACATCGACAACAAAAACAATGGGATAAACTAATCGTATTCCAGAGACAGGACTCTTTGTAGTGCCTTCCAGAAGCTGTCCCCTGGACACACTGTCCCTTCATGTCTCAGTCAAAAGCAGCTTGGCATGTAGGAAATTGCAGTTTCCCTTTAATGAAGATTGATCATTAAAACCATGAAATGTTTGTAGCCTGGGGCCATGTGTTTAATCTAAAAAGGAAAGGCAGGAGATCAAGCCCTTGAAGTGCTGTGCCTGCCTCAGGAGTAAAAGTAATGGTTGACAGCAAGAGGAATCAGATGAAGAAAATAATAAAGTTTATGCCAATCTGGGAAGTACAATAAGGCAAATAGTTATATTCTGCTGTCTGATCAATACATGTTGCCACCAATTAACTACATGAAAACCATCCCTCAAAGGACACACACTTTAAAGCTATGATCCGTGTCCTCCCGGGCTATAGCATGCTTTCACAAGATGTGAAGAGTATGCACATACTTATTTAAGGCACAGCCTATTCTTATACAAAAGTCTGGCAAAATTTCTATATCTTTTGGCAAAATGAAATTTTAGTAACTTACTTTAAACAGGAAATTTTAGCTTCAAAAAACCTTTGCTTCCAATGTGATACCCTTTGCAAATAGGGGAAGCAAATTGTAAAATAAATTAAACATAGAATGATTTTGAAAAATTTTCAACAACACTCAAATAAAGCTGTTAAAGGGCATTGCTTGTGTATGTGCAGCTTGAGGGGTGGGTTATTGGATTAAGAGGTGAGGCACTTTTGAACAACCATGATGTGTAAAGGAAACTTGTGCACATGTCCCATGAGTGTTGCGTTCTGGATTTGCAGTGAATTAACATGGCCCCGCTCTATGGGAAAGGTGACTGCTCTGAGTTTGGAGGCTAGGAGTCGGCTTTTCAGTTCCACAGCTGCTGATAAGCACAAACTAAATTAAGTTCTGGCACCATGAGATTCTGCAATCTTCAGAGCAAATTGAGAGGATTGTATTGGATTTCACACATATCTACAGCTTTAATGAAACTGAAGATTAGGCTTGTTTAATCCACCATTGCATGTCTTGTGTTGCCAGACCCTAGAAGAGATTTAGAGAGACAGCTGGGCAATGAGAATGAGAAGCTTGAGATTTTTAAACCCAGGGTCATACTATTAGTCCACAAATTTCCATTATCACACACAGTATTGCTCCATCCCTGTTGTTTCTTTAAAATCACTTACCACCTTCTGATGAGCAATTGGATGTGTGTCCTTGACTGGGCTAAAGAATGTACAAAAAACTGATGAAACCTTATCTTTGGGAGTGTCTGTGAAGATGCTACTGGAAGATATTAGTATTTCTTTTTATTTTATTTAAAAACATTCATGCAATATATTATTTTATTCAGTACCCTGAAAAAAAAGAGCCAATATAATCAGTAATGACAAGAATTCTTTAGTTCCAAATAGAACATAAAATCTAGGCCACAAATTCCAGCTGAGAACCATATTCCCTCAGTCTTTGGACATTGAATTTTGTTGTTGTTTCAATACTGGCCATTGACCTTTTACACAGTGGGAAGAAATCTTTCCCTGAGTATATGCACTCTCTTTAGTGTTTGAAATCTCTGACAGAGATTCCCTAAGCAGACAGGTATACTGGAACTCATCCTGCAGAACAGGAGGCAATTGAACTCTCTCTGTAACCCACATATGCCCATAGCTTTTGCTCTACTTGCCTCAACTCCATGATAAGCTAGGTTATAGGCTTTACTTCTAAAGCCAGCTAGACAGAAACCCTGGGTTTCTAAGGTCTCATTTTCTGAGGCTTTTATCCAGGGATCCTGGGTCTCAAGACTTCAAGCTGTAAGTAAAATGTCCACAATCAATTCAGTTCACCTGTTTCTTAGTCTTCATGCTCAGTTTGAACTGAATCACTGATTCCCTGGTTCTATTTGCACATTGCAAGCATGGCTAGATAGAAACACAGACAGATAGATGATAGACAGACAAACATGTATATATAGATGTAAACATAAGAGACTGGTTATGCTGAGATTTGTCTCCCATCATTTTTTGTTTTATAGAGCAATCACTTGTTATAAGTGGATAGCTAGATGATAAATCAAGAAACAACAAAAAGTTGCTAATTTTATAAGGCAAAAAGAATACTTTTAATCTGCTTCTATAAATTGAGGTGGACACAGACCTCCATACTTCTAAAGTATGCCATAACCTTATGGTTAATGTAAAGGAAATAATTGCAAAATATCTACCCCTCATTACAACAAACATGCATGCAGGTCACATTTAAGTGACAGGAAAGAGAAATAGTGAATATTGTTGTGTCTCCATAATTCCTATAGGATCATTTGTGTTACTCTCTTGCTTAACCTCATTCTTCGAATGCCTTACTCTTTCTCACATTTCAAGAACAAACATGCCTTCCTGTTGCCATCAAATATGCCTCAGGCAACTGTGTAACCAGGGACTTAAATGTTAATCAGTTTAGATCATTTTATTTTATTGAGTTAAAATTGCATTCATTGTGTAGCTTTAACTTGTTGAATTTTATATCCCATTTTCTTCATTTCCACATAAGAAAAATAATTCAGATTCTGTTTATTCCTCAAAGTTTCATAAGAATCGTCTGTTGATAAAAGAAACACCTCTTCCCTCAAAGGGTTAAAAGGAATGGATTATTCTGGGGTTAAATATCTGTGACTGCTTTGGGGTAATGCCCTTGTACACTGTAAAGATTTGTTGCTTGTATTGCTTTAATAAAACACTGATAGGCCAGTAGCCAGGCAGAAAGTATAGGCAGGGCAACCATACTAAGAGAATTCTGGGAAGAGTAAGACAGAAGCACAGTCCACAGCTAGATGCAGAGGAAGCAAGATAAGAATGTTTCATTGATAAAAATGTTACCAAGCCACGTAGCTCAACATAGACTAGAATTATGGGTTAATTTAAGTTGTAAGAGTTAGCTAATAATAGGCCTGAGTAAATAGGCCAAACAGTTTATAATTAAAATAAGCCTTTATATGTTACTTTGTGACTGAATGGCTGCTAGACCAGGTAGGTCAGAAGCTTCTGTCTACTTCTGAAAATATCTCAGGAGCATAGATTTATCTTTCTTTATATACCATGATTCAATGGGCTTGAAATCTTAAAATAACACAATTTTTTAAAAAATCTGTAAGTCAAGACACTTTTCAAATACCGGTGAGTAGAGAAGGTTGATGACTAAAATCAAAAAGAAATGGTGAGAACACTATCAGACTTAGACACTGACAATATTCTCCTTTTTTCTTATTTTTTAAAAAAAACTGGCAATATTCTTAGCCCTTTGGTTGGTGGAAAGGCAGGGATTTGTTAATACATTACAAAGGGTTTTATTGTTAAGATATCAGGTCTAGTTTATCTGATAATTACAGAATATCAATTACCACACAAAATGGGTCAAGGAATACCTACCTAGCGTGCTAAAAATGACCCTAGATTTATTTGTCTTTAGTGTCTGGATTTGCAACACTCTATCTAACCTCTCCACTCCACTGCACTTCTAATAAGTTATTCCCTCTTTGCAGATATAGCTTCTTTTCAGTGATTCTCACTTACGTCTCTCAGGAAGAGCTCCCCAGGATCCTGTGTAGTCATCAGAGTGTTGATGGTGTGAGACAAAAAGAAGTCCAGTTCAACAACATTTAGAAGCTGGCGTTGGTTCAATCTTTAAGAGTGTGAAATTAGGCAGTTACTTTAGTCATATTTAAGCACAGCATGATTTAGAAAAAGAAGTTTCCTGATGCTAATTGACTCAGACCCATGTGTACAATAAAGCTTAAGGGATTGCGACATTGAAACTCTTTGTACAGTACATATGACCTCTTCCTTGAAGGTGGATTCTATAGATTGATTACACGTGACAACTTAGAGATCTGATGGAGCATTCAATCTTGTCTTGGTCATAGAGGTAGCAGAAAGGTCACCAGGCTATTAACCATGTTGGCTCCCATTTGTAAAGTCCATATGATATGTCCAATAAAGATGGGTTCTATAAATAGTTTTCTATTTTTAGTACTTAAAGTATCAATTCTATCTGTTGAGTATAAGTATCATTAAAGGTTGGAACAGTAGGGAGTTCTTTTTGACAGTATATAGTATTTTCACAGACTCAACATATGGACTTTTGGGGGTGTCATATGCTGGATTATTAAAATCAAATAGTAGGGAGCTTGCAGATCAGGTTACAATTTCAAGATTATTCTCTTTGAAATTTCTAAGAACTTACATTGTACTTTAAGTTATGAAATCTTTCCTACCTCCCTCTTGCATTGCATCTTGTTAATGTAAATTATGGTCACCTTCAGAGGCAGATGTAACCCATCCAAATTTTATTTCTAACTCTAATACTAATGGTATCACATGCCTACCAAGGGGAGTGGAATGTTGAACAAATTATCTGGTTGTGGTCCCAGTAGAGATCAGAGCATTTGTATTCAAAACAGATTATGAACAAGAAAAGACAAGAGGATGGATTTTTACTGCAGCTGGGGGTAGGACTGGGGACTTTTGATATTAACCATAATCTGATCACAATTTTTGAGAACTCTGGGCTCTTTTCTGAAGCTAATGCCCCTTTTACTGTGTAACTGCTTTCTACTTTTCTGCTCCAGGCAACTACCAAGACTATACCTTGCCTGCTCTAGTAGTTTTAAAGTTTAACACATCCTAAGACACACACACACACACACACACACACACACAAATTCACACATTTAGAAATTTATTTTGAGTCCCTTCTTAAATTCTTTGTTTAATGAGACAAAAAATCCTAAAAGCAGACCCCAATTCTCCAGTAATAATGTTAAAATGTTACTAGGTCATATGACTTTGCAGTACCACAGATGACAGCAGGGGACATAAGGTCAGGGAGAACAGGGACATTCTAAGAAGTTCTTACTGGTGGCCAAGAATGCCAGAAGAGAGTTCTAGTCCTGATTTCTTGGCAATTATTCCCTTTGACTGGAGTTTGCACATGAGGACAGGGCTGAAAGGAAGAGAAGGTACCTGGATACCCTGTGCATGGCCAATTGGACAAGCTAAGTCATCTCGTACCAAAATCTTACCCCAGTTTTTACCATAAAGCACATAAAAAAGCCTTGCATGTACACCATCCCTGGGAACCCAGTCCTGCTGCAGAGTATCTGAATCACCTCTGTCTTAAGGTCCTATCTATGGATCTGTGATATGTATTACTCTAGAACCCATCCTCTAGTTCTTGCATATAATTTTTCAAGCTCATAAGACACAAACACTGGCTTATGTTGGCTTTGGTAGTTGCTATCTGATCTAAGTTTACCAAGACTTGAGAAAGGATCCACCAACTCAGACACTCCAAAATTGGTTTAGCGTGGGCATAATTGACCACATTGTTAAATGAATAATTTTATTGACTGTTTATTGTCCATGTTTAAAGATGCCAAAGATTTTTGTATTTTGATTTTGAAATCTTTTAAATTTACTGAATTTATTTAGCACTTCTAGTTATACTTTATTGGTATCTTTCAGGATTTTATGTAAAAGATTCTGTTGTCTCCAAATAGGGACAATTTAAATTCTTTCAAATTTTGATAGAATTTTATTTAATTAAATTAATTTCACAAGATTTCTCACTTAAGGGTACCCTCAGCCATTTGAAAAAAGAGCATTGAGAGTGGAGAAAGTTATCTAATTTTTAAAATTTGAGGAATACAAATTTTAAACTTTTCACTGTTTAGGATGATTTAAAAAGTTTAAAGGCATATTTCAGCATTTGTCTCTTGAAAAATTTTCATTTGGTATGTGGTTAAATTTTGGATTGTGAATTTCATTTGGACTTAATTTCAGTTTGAGTCTCTGGCCAGCTCTCTAGTGAAAACTGCCCACCTCACACTCATTACCCATGGCTGTAGAATAATATGACATTTAGTTATTGTTTAATATAAACACTTCATTTAAATGTCAGAAAATAAATCGTTGGAATGTTAAGTGGGAAGGCAGCGGGACAGCTGAGGTGGAACAACTGTTTCCTGACAACCCACACACACCCACAAAAAATGAATTAATGATCAACCAAAGCGGCAGTGCCACGTCAGGGTAGATACAGCAGCTGACTTCATTTCATGAACCATACATAGGCTGGACACAGCTGTTATTAAAATTAGACACCAATTAAAAGAAAATCAATTTTGTCAGTTCTACCTGAAAATACTAATAACTATACAGAGACACACATTACTCAGAAAAACAGGTAACTGACTTTTACATGGAAAATTTCCCTTGTTCAGCTAAGAATGACAAACTGACACATAGTATTTGGGAGTCTGTAACAGTATGCTCTCTTCACCGAACCTCACCCCTCTCTCTCTGTTACTCCCTCTGCCCCCAAACCTTCCACATAGAGCATTATCTAGACAGTCTCCTCTTTTCAGAATCCCGGAAATTCAGTTAACAGTCTGAAAAAAACCCAGAGGTGAACATGTTTGGGCCTGTTTTCATGAAAAACACTAATAAAGTCATTTTCTTCTAATATTCACTTTCTACTAATTTGATTTTTACTATGCCTCGTAAAGATTTCCAGTTATATGTTTTCATATTTTATTAAAATATTAAAGTATGGCATTGTAATTATAATATTTATAAAGAAAATGTGTCAATTCAGGTGAATAATGATGTTATAGTTTCCTGGTACAGATTAATACCTATACTGTTAGGGGAAATCTCCAGCTTCATTTCTTCCTGTTTTTACACTATTATATAATATCCTATTTTTATTTCATTTTTAAGTAATTGTAAATACCCCATAAACCATGTTTCATAACATCACTCCCCTTAGAATTTTCTTGGTACTCTTACAGTGTGCTTCAGTCAGCAGCCATTCCAATCTGGATGTTTCTAGCCAATATTTACCTTGAGTATCCCTAAAAAAAAATCATTCACTATCAGAGCTTAGTCAGTATTTATTAACCTATGAATGACAAGGAGGGCAAGAAACTAACATTAGACAGATATATACCAAAAGACAGAAGCTCTGTATCTCATAGGAATCAAATCTACTCAATTCTAAATCATTTTTTGTGATAG
This sequence comes from Dicrostonyx torquatus, assembly GCA_028555095.1. Lineage (NCBI taxonomy): Eukaryota > Metazoa > Chordata > Mammalia > Rodentia > Cricetidae > Dicrostonyx > Dicrostonyx torquatus. The sequence continues at coordinate 7,294,502 of JAQHUG010000061.1, read as the reverse complement.
TCTTAAGGTCTCTTTTCTATGATGCTCCATGCTATGCAGTAGCATGGTGACTAATACTCTACTACAAATGTGACACATGTCATTTATTTTATTTTTGTAACATAGAAGTTGTCTCACATCCAATAAATCAGAAATAGAAAAAAAACACCCTGGATATTGATTAAAATATATTCATTAGAATAATGTATCTATAAATCTGTTTTTCTTCAAAAACTATCTGATTTAGGTGTAAAAGAATGAAGCTTTAACTATTTATTAGCAGGTCACCTTTTGCTACTGTTTTGGTACATAAGTACTTGTATATTTCTCATGTTTTAACCAAAATTTATTGATGATATGAGTCTTCACTTTACAAGATAGGAAATTTTCATAAAATATAAATGATATTACATCAAATTTCCAGTCATGTTTAGCTATTTTGGGGGACAGAAAGGGACAGCAGTAAAATCAATGTATTCAAAGGGCAATATAACCAAATAAAGCAGACATATCTGCTTAAAATTTAGAAGAATATTTAATAAAAATTTTATATCCTCTAAATATTGAATGATAAAGAAGAATCTTGCAGATGATGTCATCAACAGTTAAAAGAACCTTAATGGAAAATTTGCTTTTCACTCAAGAGTTACTGCTAACATGACATAAATCAAACCCATCCAAATACCTTTCGATGTAGACAACAACCTTTCTTTTCTTTCTTTTTGTTCTTTGTCTCTCTGATAAGAAGTCAGACAAGCTATTGACATCATTTAAAAATCCACCAAGATGTGACCTGTCTTCCTCTTCTACACCTATGTATGTTCTCTTTCTTAGTACATCTGGAAACACTAAAACATTTAGTGAGACATGAATTTCTAAATCTAATTTGTTTTTTTTTATTTGATATAACATGAGAAGACTTTATTCTGACCCTTCAATTGTCATGCCATGTATAAAACAATAAGAAACAAAACATGAAAACTCAAATTTTTAGTTAACATTGGGAATCAAAATGTGGTTATAGTTTCAAAAAGATTTTCCCCAAGAATTCTAAATATTATGGGTCTTGCAGCCTGACAGATTATGAAGGGCTTCTCTCAACAGACACAGTTCTTAAGTCCATTAACTATAAGAAACTGATTGCAGTAGTTACTTTCATTTGTGTTGATCAGGTACCTTGTACCTGAGACAACACAAGTGGAGGAAGGAAATGTTTATTGCAGCCCCTTTGGGATGGTGCTGCCCACTCTGTCTCCTAGGTTAGGAGCTTCTAGATCCTGTAGAGCTGGAATTTAGTGACAGACATCATACTGATCCTTAAGCAATAAATAATGGTGGTACAGATATGATTACAAGTTTCTTTTTTAACATTTGATAACCATAATACTTCCAGAAGGAATCTGTCAAATACCCTGAAAGTTAGAATACCAATGTGAGTCAGTTGCTAAATGCACGCTTCCTAAAAGGGCACAAATCCATAGCCTCTGAGTCATGTGATGAGAGAACAAAGGTAAATGTCAAATTAAGGCCATTCCATGCTCTTGAATGCTGGAATATATTGTCTAGCGCACACATGTGCCTTACATTCCAAAGCAATGCCATTATACAAGGTCACTGATAAAAACAGTTGACAATTTTTTAACTCATTCTTAACCTGCTTGACTGATGTGGGATTCCCCTCTGTATGCTGTGATTACCAATGATCAGTAAAGAACTGCTTTGAGCTTATAGCAGGGCAGAACAGAACTAGGTGGGGAAAACTAAACTGAATGCTGGGAGCAAGAAGGTGGAGTCAGGAAGAAGTCATGTAGCCCTGTCAGAGACAGACACTTGAACTTTACCTGGTAAGCCAACCTCATGACAATGCACAGGTTAATGGAGATGGTTTAATTTAAGATATGAGTTAGGTAGAAATACGCTTAAGCTATTGGTCAAACAGTATTGCAAATAATATGGTTTCTGTGTGATTATTTCAGGGCTGAGCAGCCGAGAACAAACAAGAGGCCTTCTAGAACACTTAACTAATTAGCAATTACACTCTCTGTAAAGTTAGAAGTAAGAAAATATTTTATTCTTTATGGTTCAGGTATTTTTTTTTTATTTGTGCTCTCCCCTTCAAACACATAAACAACACATGCATTCAAGTGCTTGTATGTAAGTTCCTAGAAAGAACAGAAGAAGGAATCAGATCCAGATTACAGACAATTACGAACTGAACTATGTGGATGCTAGGCACTGAACTAAGGTCCCCTCTACAATAGCAGTGAGGACTATTGACCACCAAAACATCTCTCAAGTTCCAGGTTTACATATTTTAGAATCATAGAAATAATATAAGTACATATACATGTCTGTGTGCACAAGTGTGCTTGTAGGTATACACTAAGGGAAAACAGTCTTGCAGGAAATCAGAGGTGAAAATATTAAATCATTTTTTTACAGTAGACAAATGTGGTATATTAACCTTCCTTGAAATCCTTTCAAATAATGTCTGTGCAATGCTGTAAAGTACTTCACAGCCTATTTGAGAATTTAATATCCACAGAAATCAGAATACAAAAAAAA
>JAQHUG010000061.1:7243991-7255668 GCA_028555095.1 Dicrostonyx torquatus | reverse complement strand
AGAAAGGGTATGACAGAGAGGTACAGTCACTCATCTTTTGCTTTCTTGGTCGTCTCTCTTGATGCCTCATCAATTTACTCTGTTATTGTTGCTACTGATTCTAGTCCTGATACCAAGATACTTTCAGGCTTCTGTTGTCCAAGATCCTCCCAGGATTTAAGTTACATATTTGAACTCCTGAGACACTCAGCCTCTTGGACTGGGTCGGGTTCTCAACCTTTCAGGTATGATTAATCTCTTGTTGCTATTTTAACATAAGCTGCCTTAATACACATACACACACACACAATTTTGTTGCTCTAAAGAATCCTGACTTATTAGTGAACTTATTATGTGTCCATGTGGATTTTAAAAATAATGTATGTGTGTACTCATTAGAATGTGACCAGTGTGTAGGAGAAATTGAAGTATTCATTGTTAGCAAGTAATAAAGAAGATATGGTTTGACATTTTTATTTCACTCATTGTTATTAAATTTAGGCCATGCTTTACTTCTTAACACTATTCCACTCCAACTGTTAAATAATTAAATTCCATTATACTTGATTTAACAAAGAACAAGAATATTTACATTTGGTGTCATTTTTAATTGAACTTGCCATGATATCTGAAAAAAATATTTAGCCAATTATAAAGATTACCAAAAGTCTTTATGAATCATAAATTAAATGGTAAAATGACAAGCTGTTGTCATGTTATTATATGATGCCTGGTAGGCAGTGAGCCTTCTGTTTACCCAAAGCAGAGGTAAAGAATCAACAAGAAACATCATCTTTCAGGGTTCACCTCTGTCACCTCATGGATGAAGATGTCACTGGGACCTGCACTAGAGTATTGAGAACATCTCTAAGCAACTGGAGTGCTCTTCAAAACAAATACTGATTTCTCATGGAGCTACATTTAATAATATCATGTGGATTTCAAGATGACAATTTTTGTCAATATCTTTTTGTCAATATTAAGACTAAATCTTAATGGTATAGTTTGCTTTATGAATTATAGCTTAAACTTAAAAAAAACTTTATCTTACTAAGTGTCACAAATTTCCTATAACTCTAAATTTTACCCTCTGGACTTGATATATTTTTGTTAGACACTGTCTCTAATAAAAATATAAAACTAAGTTTGAAGAGTGAGCCAGGATTTCAAAATAAGATCATAGTTAAAAAAGACCCAAACAAGTGAAGAAATATAATTTGCCCAATTTTAAGTATTCTGAGTAGTTTTACTTCAAGTTTTCCCTTCCAGAATAAAGAAAATATGGGCAGTATTTACAATTTTACATAGAAGCATATTTTCACATGAACAGAGCCCAGACAAATACCATTGTGCTTTGTCCAGTGTGAAATTCCTTATAGCTTTTTAAAAAGATATATATATCTATATATATATGTATACAAATACATATACATAGGTACATTTTAATTTCAAAGAAATTAGAAAACATTCATTTTACTGTAGAGGTTAATTAAATTTTCTTAATTCATTTAATTGATCCATAGTGTTTTCTCTGCCAGGATTGCCTTTCACAAAAATAGCCATTCACATTTTTTGGAAATAAAGCTTCAGCAGTTTTTATTTTAAAAACATCTTTGGCAAGACAGGGTTTCTTTGTGTAGTTTTGACTATCATAGAAGCAATACTACCCTCTAGACTAGGGTAGTCTTGAACTCACAGAGATCCACCTGCCTCTGCCTTTCTAATACTAGGATTAAAGGCCACTATAACCCAGCTTTTCAAAACATCTTAATAGCTGGGATGTAAAACAATAATAGCATTCATTCATAGGATGCTAACTTCAAATCTCATCACAATAATTAAATAAATGAATAAACAAACACATAAACATAAAATACACCCTTTAGCACTTTAGTTTAAATAGATGACCGTGGCTATTACATAAAGAGATGTCAACATTCTATTAGTAATTTATGATATAATTTTAGTTTTCATAATTCAATTTTGTCTTACTATTATTTAAGCTATTAGTACTAAAAACTATTATAAGATGAAAATCTAACAAATTTTATTTAAAAATATGTTTGTTGTTATTGCTTTTTCAAGGTTATTTTTTTTTGTGTGTAGCCTCAGCTGTCTTAGAAGCTCTATTGAGCCGGACAGCCTTGAACTTAAGCATAGAAGCAATATTACCCTGTAGACCAGAATAGGCTTGAACTCAGAGATCGACCTGACTCTGTCTCCCTAATGCTAGAATTAATGCATGTGTCACCACGGCCCAAGTTTTCAAACATCTCAATAGCTGGGATGTAGAACATTATCTACCAGTAGCGTCTGACATAATGATTTATGATATTATTTAGAACATAAACATTATGAAAAATATATTTTAGATAAAAATGTAAATGATTTATATTCCTAGAGAATTATAAGTAATTTGGTAGTATCCTGAATTATGGTCATAATACTTCAATTAAAGATCATAATAATGATTTTACATTATGACCACAAATAGAGAAGACAGTAGTTACTAAGCACTGATCTTATTAGATCAAAAGCAAGAAAGATGACTACATGGTTCAGAGTCCTGTCTCTTCTTCTGAAAGAGCTCACATGTCACAGTTTCCAACTATCTGTAGCGTAAGTATTAGAGAATCCAGCACTCCCCTCTGGCCTTTGTGGGCATTACATTCATGCAATTCACAGACATATATGGAAGGAAACACCCCCCGCAAAAGAAATACAAGTTAAAAAAATCAAACACTGTAAGTATAAAGCTAAATGAATAAAATTTATTTGTGCTGCAATCTAAATTAAAAATTCTATGGAAATTACCTGAATTTTGTATCTTACAGCTGAAAACACATTTTACTGTCAAAACTTAAAAAGTCATATCTTTTTTAAAAGTAAAAAAAAACAGAAGTCTCAATTTGAGACATATATTTAACAAAACCAAAAAATTACTGCTATTTCAATACCAACGTTTGCTGAGGAAAAATCTTGACAATTCCCTGAAACTAATAAATGCAGTTATTAAAATGGTATAAAAATATACAGATGGTTTGAATTGACTAATAATGAACATTTTACCTTAAATCCCTACAAAATATTTCTAGACCCTGTTAATATAATCTAAGATAGAAATCATACCAAAGATTACAGCCAGGTGTGATGGCATATATATAACACAGGAGACAGAGGCAGGGGGATTTCAGCAAGGTTGAGACCAACCTAGTCTATATAGTGAATGAGACCAGGATCTCCAGGGCTATTTTGTGAGATTCCCATCTAGGAAGAAGTCATCAAAGGACTGTAAGATTTTCAGGAAGCAAAGCCATTTTATATACTATGATAAGCCAGGATTTTGTCAGATGGCACATACATAGGATTTATGACAGTTCTGGAGAGAGACAGCAATCACAGTGAATGGAACTGTTAATACATGTCAGGTTTTCACCATGTAATAACCTAAATGTAATCCTCCCTTCTGTTCAGCTTGCTAGCTCACAACTGCAAGTTCTTTCTACTGAAGCAATCAAATCCTCAGACAGAAGCAAACATCAGGAAAGATCTATTTGGAGAACTCTTATGTGATGGAGAAAAACAAGCTGCCATTTACAATTTAGAGCTAACTAGGAAGACCATGGCTTCCTGACTGGTGTTCTTTGTTCTCTGGGAATTTAAGGAGGCCAACAATTGCAGTGGTTTGTTTATTTGCTTTTATCTGATGGGTTTCATCTCGTCTAGACATGCTCTATGTCTTTCAGATTCAGAGAAAAATTCCCTGCAGAGACATCCCTGTGTCAAGGATACACATCACTGCCTGCTGTACACTGCCAGCTATTAAAACTTCCATTTTAATTTTAACAAAAAACAGAGTTAAATGGGATAATAAGAAGGAAAAAATGTGCCATGAGATTCAGGTGATGAAACATTTTCTATTTATTAATTTAAAATATTAGGAAAACTGGACACACTTTTCTCTGAAAAATAACAGATGCCAAATTAAAACTGAAACATATGCATTCAAAGCATTTGTCAGAAACAATGTCAAATGAAAACCAGAATTGCTATCTTATTACATTTCATGAAATCTCTTTTGGGGGTTCAGGAGACAACTTTCTCACATCTTCTCATTAGCATATACAATTATCTTCACACATGTCCTATTCAACGTTAAACCGCTCATGTGACAAGAATTTCCATTGACCCTCAGCATATATTCCTGAAAATAACTAACAAAACAAGGCAGAAGCATGCCGAATGTTTATTGTTTGGAGTTAAGTAATAACTACTAAATCTGTTCCTGACTCAAAATATCTATGTGTATCAAATTAATAAAGATGAATATTGAAAACAATTTACATATTCACTAACTTCTATTCTTGACATATTGATTAAACCTAATAATAAATCTATTAGGTAGTTATAATAACCATTTTATATTGCTCATAATTGGAATTCAAAACTGTGTATAAAGCATAGCTCTTAAGACCTGACTCTTTTGATTGATCTTCCATGTAGTTTACATCAGTGTACTTCCCAGAAAAGTCAATGCTAAATCTAGTTTGATGGGGACCCTGCAGTTGTAGGCAGAGAAATGAACCATGAAGCAGTGAAAATGAAAACTCAGTTCAGATTGAGTTTGTCAATCTGGATCAAAACTTTGAGATAGACTGATGCCACAGGGTTTATTGCCAGTGTATTTAAACATAGTATAATGTGGAAAATTTTCCTGGTGTAATACAATCCCCAGTACAAAAGGAAGCATAAATATATTGAAACTCAACCCAGGGTATCCATCATTTAATCCAAGAAGATCAGTCCTAGAGATAAATGATTTGTATTAGCTTAAGTGCCCAAGAAAGAATATGGTCTTGTCTTGGGCGCAGAGATAGTAGAGATGTCTGTCATTAGGGCTATTAGTCATGTCTGGTCCTGGTTGTGGGAGCTTGAAGGAGTCCCTGGCTATGCAGTTAATACAAGAATGATTTAGATTACTAGCTACCTACAGTCCTGGTTGTAGGAACTTGATTTGGCCTGGCCCATATATAGTGCAGATCACCTGACTATTAATCACCTCATTTTCTAGCTTTCTTGATAGAAGAATGGGTTTTATGTTCATTCTTTTAAAAGTACAATACTGTTCACTTAATATTCCTGGTTTTCCTAGAGTTCTGTGGGATCAAGGACCTTGTTTTGTGCTCCCAACACTAANGACATTGTCCCATAGTTACTCTGTTGAATATCTTAATCGTCACCATAGAAATTTCGCATGATGGATGGAGATGGAGCCAGAGACCCACATTCACATCAGAGCAAGGGATTGATCTACCAAGGTCCAGTGGAAGAGGAGAAGGAGGGGGAAGATGAGCAAGGAAGTCAGGACCCTGAGGGACTGGCCCACCAAGTGAGACAGTGTGCTTGATCTATTGGGAGCTCACCAAATCCCACTAGACCAGGACTGAAGGAGCATATGACCTAACCAGACTCTCTAAATGTGACTGCCAATGGGGACTGACTGAGAAGCCAATGATAATGGCACTGTGACCTATCTCTTCTGCATGTATTGGCTTTTTTGGAACTTATTCTACTATATGGATGCACACCTTCTTAGACCGAGATGGAGGGGGGAGGGATTTGGGCTTCCAACAGGGCAGGGTATCCTGCCCCATCTTAAGGAAGCAGGGGGAGGGCGGTTGGGTAGTGGGGGAGCACGAGGGCTGTGAACTAGGGGAGTAAATGTAAATTTTTCTTTTAACAATAAAAAGAAAAAAATTGAGCTAAATTGAGCTATTCTTTCTGAGAAATTTATGGAGACAGGTCTTACAACTTTCTTGAATCACAGATCTCCTACTAATTGAGTTCTTATTAAAAGGGAACTGGAGTCCACAGGTCTAGAGTATTTATACTTTTTTCCCTGCAAAGCAAGTCTGTTTTTAAGTTGACCATATGTGCTTCCAAGAATTTCAAATATGTTACTTATTGGAGTGTTTTGAATTTGTTTATGTTTTGTTTAGAAGTCAAGCTTACTGTGTTGCTTTGGTTAGCCTGGAATATGCTATGTTCTAGTATGGTCATAAGCTCAAGACCTTTCTTCTCTTGGCCCTGTCTTCAGGGAATACAGACATATACTACCATGTCAGAAGTTTGTAAAGATGCTGTAACTTATGGAGGAAAAGACAACATGGTGTCAATTTAACCACTATCAGTGCTAGCCTCTAAGTTACTACTGTCAGATCCATGGGCTCTCTATGCTATGAGACGAATCTCTAAAACAATTCTTATTCTAGTACTCCGGTGAGTTTCCTTTTTGACAACACTTGATATGTGATACATAGACTGTTGCTGAAACAAACTCAGTGTATATATGAGCCTCTGCAATGAAAAGCCAAGTAGAAAATTGTAATTGATTTTATTTTATTTTATTTAGATATCATCCTTACTAGCATTTCACCTTTGGTCACTTTAATCTGTTTTCTTTGTCTATAGTAAGGTTTAAGTGTGAGTGTAGTAAATCTTTAAGTTCTGGGAGATCTATGAGATCATTGTCTTATCTTAGGGAGTTTGAACAATGATATCATTTATCTTAAATTTTTTTCAAATTTATTTTTAATTTTATTATGTATTTACATTCTCCCTTCCTTTTTTTCTAGTCTCACAAAATTTTACAACTCATATTACTTGTATGGAAAAATAAGATAAGACAGCAACTGTGTCTAATAATGATCTATAGGTCCCAGTAGTAGATGAAGCAATATTGTGCCATTTCTAAGGAATTCTTGTATAGAGACAAAACACTTGTCATATCAAGATTTACCTTTTGCTAGATAATATGGTAACTCACAACGTCATCTCTGAGATGATTATACTTGTGCTTTAAAGACCGATCTAGGGGAGAGTGGGTCACTATCTTGATGTAAGTGTCATTTGAATTTCCGAAGAATGACTGTCTTCTAGGTAATTTTGTTTTATTTAAGTGGAACTTTTCTTTTGGTCCAATAAATGATATAATTGAATAGTATGNCATTCTTTTAAAAGTACAATACTGTTCACTTAATATTCCTGGTTTTCCTAGAGTTCTGTGGGATCAAGGACCTTGTTTTGTGCTCCCAACACTAAGTTATTACAGTGGTTTGAAATAAAACAGCCCCCAAAGGGAATGGCACTGTTAGAAAGATTGTTCTTTTTGGAGTAGTACAGCCTTGTTGGAGGAAGTGTGTCACTCTGGAGGCGGGTTTCAGGATCTCATATATGTTCAAGCTGTGCCTCGTATCTCAGACGACTTCCTGTTGCCTGCAAGTAAAGATGTAGGGCATTCAGGTTCTTCTTTAACAGTTTGTCTGCCTGCACGCCCTACCATGTAAATATTTTTCCTTTAAAATAGTTACCATAGACATAATGTCTCTTCATACCAATAGAAACCCTAAGACAGCGGTATACCCTAATTTGATTGAATAAAGAATATTGATTATTTTCAGGACACATACTATTGTAAGGCAAATGATCCTCAGATTTTTCAGTGGGATATATTTATAAGATGAGAAACAAGACTTTCAATGTCTGTTGTGACAAATACTTAGGCAAAAGCAAAGGTTGTTTCTAATAATTGACTGTTCACATCACTGCTGTGAGCTTCAGGACAGAAAAACAATGGCAAGCCTCACCTGAAAACACAATATAAACAAACTGTCATGTTAGTACTTTGGTAAGTCACTAGACTTTCATGAAATACATCTCCTTGTTGCAATTACCTGGACTTCTCTGAAGCAACCCGTTCATAAAGTTACAGTTCAAGACCAATGTGCAGGAGTTCTGAACACTTTCTCTTCTGAAATTCCAGGTAAAGTTTTCTTGAAGCAAGACTGATTAAAAACGCAGCTCTTCTATTGTATCTTCTCACAGAGATTTTATTTATAGCTTCCATTTTTCAAAAATTTGTTTTTCAGGTCACACGTTATAAAATAGAGATTTGACTGATACAGGAACAAAATGAACATGACTTGAGGCGGGCATGGTGACATACATGATGAAATTTGTGTCTGCCTTTGTTCCAGAGAAATTGTACTTGGCATACACACATAGTACATAAAAAAAAAGTTGGTCGATGTGGTGATCAGAAGTTTGAGGAAAAGGATATAAAGGTACTAAGTCATAAAAAACAGGTAGATTGAAAAAAGAGAAATGCAAACACAAAACTAGACACATGCTTCTTCATTGTTCTCCCTCTCTGTCTTTCCCCCAACTCAGCCTTCTGGATACCTCATTCATCCCCCATCCTCTCCCTTCTGCTGCGCTCCCAGTGTACCCAGGAAATCTTAACTATTTCCCCTTCTTGGGGCCCTCCATATGTTTCCCTCTTGGGGTCTTCCTTATTACCTAGTTCTTCTGGAGTTGTGAATTATACCCTTTGCTTCAGGTCTAATATCCACTTATGAGTGAGTACATACTGTGTTTGTCTTATTAAGTTTGCTTCACCTAAGGATAATTATTTTCTAGTTCCATCCACTTGACTGCAAATTCAAGATATTATTATTTTTTACTGCTGAGTATACACCATTGTGTAAATGTACCATATTTTCTTCATCCATTCTTCAACTGAGGGGCTTGTAGGATGTTTCCAGGTTCTGTTTAGCCAGTTTTTATTAACTTAAATTATCCCATCTGCCTTCTGACTCTGAACTTTCTCCTTTTTATACTTCTGTATTTTTTTTGCTTTCACTCTTATTCCATGATTGACTGTGTGGTTGGCCCATAGTGTCCTTCTCTCCTGGTTTTCTTGCTCCTCGATCCTTTTTCTCTTTTTCTTATTTTTATTCCTTCTGCCTGTCAACTTCACCCACTCTTTCTCTGTCAAGCTATTAACCATTCTGCTCTTTATTAGACCAATCAAGTGTTTTATATGGGCAAAGTAACTCAGATTTACAGAGTTAACCAAAAACAACATAAAAGAGTGTAATCCATCTTTGCATCATTAAACAAATGTTCCACAGCACCAACAAATGTAACACATATTAAAATAATATTCTACAACATAGGCCTCATGCTCAGGAGTACATAATCAACATGTAAGAGACTCCACAGTTTGTGTATGTGTGTGTGTGTGTATGTGTGTGTGTGGTGTGTGTGTGTGTGTCTGTGTGTGTGTGTGTGTGTGTGCTTTTATTTAGTGGGCTTTCTTTTTTGTTATAAGTTGGTAGGGATTTTTGGTTGTTTTTATGTTTGGGTGTTCTTCTCTTGAGGTTTTTGAGGGGTTGTTTGTTGTATTAGGTTTTTGGGCTGGGGGAATTTGGGTTAGTTTGAAGGGGAAGGGGATCTGGAAGGACTTGGAGGTAGGGAAAGAAAATGATCAAAATACGTTTAAATTAAAAAGTTGTTTTGAGTAGTGAAAAGTATAGTAACAATAAAAATAAATATTGGTAGATTGTACAGCTTTAACTGCTTTTAACATCATTGCCAGGTCATCTGTACTTTTTTCTCTTCATTGAGGATAGCATTCACCAGAGTGTTTTCCTATGTAGTTAAAACTCTCTCCCTTGTTGTCACTAATATGACTTTTGAAAAGTAATAGGGGGAAATCTTTTTTGGACTGAACCAGACAAATGAGTGCATATCAGATATAAAACTCCAAGCAAATTCAGGGTAAACTTCTACACAAATCCCACTTAGAGGTCACTAAAACTCTGAGATTGCTTTCAATTCTTAGAAATCACTTATCCCAGAGCAACTTTGATTATTTTGGAGGTGCTTAGAAGCAGTTTTGATCCAAAACCGCTTGTAAACTTGTATTAGAGACCCACAAATTTCATTCTGCGGGTTTGTAGTATTTTCTGACTTTCATTTTTGGAATTTCATACAAATAGACTAGCTTTCATCTGGGTATCATCTTAGACATAATTAGGAACTTCTATGTTCACACAATTACACTCAAAAGCATGGGGAAGTTACATGACATATGCCACAGATTTTTAGTTTATGATTGAAAAAAAGTGCATTTTAAATGTTTATTTAAATATCCATAAATTTGTATTATAATGATAACAATATTAAAGTCAAATATGTTTTTAACTCACATTGTTATTAAACGTTAACTTTTCAGTTATCAAAAGTATTGTGTTGTAAGGAAAAATGTGATTTGAATCATTTTCATCATTTCACTGAATGTCTAAGTAAAATTGAGAAGCCATAAGAAAGAAATTAGTTCTGCATATTTTGTAGTGCTCTTAATTTTAATTCATTCAAAACTTAGGGAGAAATAACATATGCTTTGAATAATAACTATTTGAGCAATAATATCTGGGCTTCAATCCAAAGTAAATAAAAATCTACAAGGAATGACACAAAATTTCGTTTTAAAGCACAATGAATCATAGATGATGGACATGTGGAATTTTAAATTATTTACCATCTTTTACAAATGACACATTTGAAAATCTAACAGTCGCTATCACCTCTGACAACTATCACATCCCTGTTTAGCTTTTTATTTGTCTCTGTCAAGCTGATCCATGGGTGTCATCCCTAAGTCATCCAAACGAGATTTGGCATTGATCACTGAAATTTATGATATTTTGAAGAGCACACCTGATTAATGGCACAACAATATTCCCTGTAACTCTGCAACCTCATTCATTCACAGTCAGAGCTGGTAACATGATGAAACTGCGGAAGAATTTTAGATAAAGTGGAGACTGGCATAAATCCTGAGGTCTTCCTGCCCTTGCAATTAGAAAGACTCATCATCTCTTCAGAGTACCAAATAATTTTTAAAGCATTCTGTCTAAATGCTGGCTTTTCAGGAGCACACTCATTTAATTACACAACCCAAAACAACTTGTAAAATGTTTTACAGTCATCAGACTCCTAACAGTCTAACAGTATCTAAATATGATAGTGTTTCATCAGTTAACTCCTTTTGATCAATTCTCCATCTCTCTTCTCTCTAACAATGCTAGTATTCTTGACCCACTTCATTATTTTGGTTCTCTCTCTCTCTCTCTCTCTCTCTCTCTCTCTCTCTTTCTCTGCCTCTCTCTCCCTTTCTCTCTTTCTCTTCCTTCTTCCTTCCTTTCTCCCTTCTCCTCTTTGGACTTTCTTTTTGGTATCTGTATACTCTTTTGTTTTTCTTATTGCATTAGTTAGGTTGGTGATAAGTGAATCCATGCCCAATTCTCCTAGGTGGTCTTTTTCCCCAGGCAACCTACCTTTGGAATAAACTTTTCTTAATCTAAAAATCTTGAAAAGATCACACTTCAGGGTGGTATAGCCCTGGGCAAACAACTGTAAAAGCAAAACTTCTACTGGGGAACAAAGTAAAATCAATTAAGTTAACGTGAAAAAAATTCGTGGGAATGTTGTCCACATTTCCTGAGATCCTTTTCATTTTGTCAATATTTGTGTCCTCATTTGTGTGTAGTTAACATCTCTCTTCTTTGAATTGCTGCTTCCCACAGCAGTCTGTGGACCTCACACATATTTCATACATGGGAAATCTGTGGTCTGTGCTCACCTACCTTATCCCTGTATTCCACAAAAAAAACGAATTCACTGTCCCCAGCTGTCGAGACATTTTGAAGCTCTCTCCATATCTCCCATTATGTTATTAATTTCTTTCCATTATTCAAACTACATTATTTAGCCTTAAAAATTCCACAAAACATAAAGGAATGGTTTTGCACATTTCAAAGACCTTTAATTTTATCACACACACACACACACA
>JAQHUG010000061.1:7187146-7197760 GCA_028555095.1 Dicrostonyx torquatus | reverse complement strand
GTCTTGTTTTCTAGAAGACAAAATTAAATGTTAAACAACAGGTTTTTCTGGGTAAAGGAATAGGCTAAGGGAGCTTGAAGCTTACACTTGCCTGAGAAAGCAGTTGACTGGTTTGCCATACCCAATCATAGAAATCGCAAGCATGTTTTCATTTAATGCCCGATTTTAATTTGTATCCATTCTAAACAGAACGGGGGTCTCCTTAGAAAGAAGACATACATTAATAATGTATGTCCTTTTGATATATTTCTGTCTATATGGAACACCTAAGCTAAGATTTTAATAGATAGTAAGTGCCCATTAGTAATACTTCAAGTAATTCATTTCTGGAACAAGCGTTTGTTGAGCAACTGTACTACACTGACGTCTGTTTGCAGAGATAATCTTTCTAGAGACTAATTTTTCTTTAAATTAGTCTATGATTTTTCTTACAAATTCCAGTCTTGAAATTAAACCTCTGAGGGATTTTTCAAAAATAACTATCTGTGAGTTCATTCTCAATTACTTCATCAAACTAATTCTTTCAACTAAAAGAAGTTGCCTTGTGTTAGTTACTGCACTATTTTTCCAGTCCTTCATTAGTGCCTGTTAAAAAACAACTCTCTGCCACTCCAGCAGCCTATGCCAAACTCTGTCCTTGTAAATTTTCACCTCTCCCCCTAGTGAAGCTTCCCAGAATGACTGACCTATGACCAATTTTCTTTCAAATCATAGTTACTACTCAAATATTCTCTCTTTGTCTTCCCTGCTATAATCTAGTATTTAGTTTAACCCCTACCTCTTACTCTTTTCACTCTCCGTTAAACAAGACACCATAATGTTTCTACATCATGCTTCCTCTTTTAAAATGGTTACCTCACAATTGAGATTGAATGTCTCGTGCCAAAGGAGATGTTTTGATGGGTTAGATGACCTTGAACTGCTTTCATATTAGATTACAAAATTATGAGATGGCAGTGCCCAGGTGCAGAGACTGTAAGATCATTCTTACATCATCCATACTCTTTTTAGTTAGAAGGTTTCTCAAATGAGATTCATGATTTGAACATGAAATCATATGAATCTTGTTTCCATGCATAATGTTGCTTTGCCAGAAACCTATATTCAACTTGTAGATGCTAGCATATCATTAATAAACCAAGGCTGCATCTCCAGAATTTTACTGCTCCCCTCTGCTCTTCTTGGCAGTGTTATGTGAGCTATGTGAAAATCAGCAAAGAAATTCTTACTGTTATGTTTTTCTACCTGCTGTGGGAAGAATTGGCACCTAAGGCTGTGTCTGCATTATTTATACCTCTTTGATAGATTAAATCTTTACTGTACCAGTGAGCTTTTAAAGACATGTCTGTAAACGTTTAAAGATTACACAGGTGTTCACCCTGACTGCAAACAAAGACTCCTATTCGTGGCTGAAAAAAATAAAATTAAATATATAGCAGTGTCCTGTAAACCATGGATTCTGCTTAAAACAGAACCTTGACTGGACATGTCATATTGATTTGTTACTCTTGACACGTTTTTGGAGTTTAACAAATAACCCAAATCAGTAGAGACATTTCTCTGATCCTGTACTTCTAAAATTAATCTCTCTTACGGTGCCTTTTCATAAAGGAACTATTGTGTTCGTAGTCTAACAATGTGACAATATCCTAAAGAACGTTCGTTGTGAAAGGCCCCTATGTTCACAGATATTCTTAAAGCTATTTTATTATCTTCTCTGCACTGTTACTCGCATTGTGGTGGTATTTTAATGTGGTACCAAAAGATGAGAGCTTTATTTTTGGAAAGTATTATCAGAGAATCCCTGAGGACTTTTGTTAATAACTGGAATATCTGATTCTAGTCTCTAAAACTCAAGATTTAAAGTTTTTTTTAATAAAGTGGTAATTCTTTATGAATTTTTACTTATAATCATCGATTTGGAGAACTATAATAATATGATACATCTTTAGCTTTCAGCTCACCACATCAGGGACTGTCATTTATTTATTCAGCATAATTGAAATTATGAGATAAGTTACTGGAATATTTCACAAAGAAAAAGTAAAATCTTGATAATTATGGAATATGAGAATTGTAATCATTTTCTGCAATATGATAAAACACTTCTATTTTATGCAGTTATAAAACTGTATCATAAGTTCAGAGTATAAGCCTAGTTATTTATTGGTTCACCCATTAATTCAACTTTGATCTTTCTCTGTTTGTTTGTTTGCGCTCTTGTTTTTCAACTTTTTCCCAGATATTACCATGGAAAGCTCTCTTCTGTCTCTCGGTGAAGCATGGTGCCTCCTATGGATACTGAATGAGAAGCAAGGGCAAGAACAACATAACTGAACATAATGTTCTGAAGCACATGTCACTCATATTACTCAGTGAAACTAAATTTAATTCATAACTGTTTATCAGGGTCACATATTTAAACTTTATAAGTTATGAAAATAGAACAGTATTACAGACTGGAAATTTCCATATATCATTAATGAATTCAAGATTGTCAACCCCACAGTCAACAAATGTTGAAAGGTTTGACAAAGAATCCAGCAATTTCTAATGTGACTCATGAATAAAATGTTATTTGGGATCAAGATTTTATTGTGCATTTTGCATCAGATGAGGAGATTATAACACACAAGTCTTGTTAACCTCCTCCTTTAATTTTTTGAAATCTAATGATTTCTGTTTTAGTACACAGACATGGAAAACAAGTTGTGTGGAAACCTTAGCTATTTTGTTAAATATAAGCTACTAGTACATGTGAGCAGTCATATTTAATCAATTACATTGAAAAGAAATAAAAATTAAATTTCTCAGTTGTATCAACTATTTAATACCCATAAATAGCTAACACCTAATAGAGTAGAAAGAAGATCTATAGAAAATTTCTACTATTAAATGAGGAGGTTTTAAAATTAATATGTTACTCAACTTTTATTTGTTTTGGTTCCATTGTAAGTTTTAGAGCAAATCAAATTGCTGAATTCATTTAAAACAAATGAAAACTAAGCATTACATAAAATATAATAAGAGTAAATATATTCATTATAGGAAAGCACAAAATAAGGTTTAATTTTATGGGAAAGTGGTAGAAACAAACACTAGCTAAGAGAATCCAAAAAATAAGAACAGGTTAATATACAAATAAGGAAGTAATAAATCAGATATTGTCAAATAAGACATAAATCTTCTTTAGAGAAATCAATAAATTTGGTTCTTTGGCTATATTAGAAAATCTACCTACATGTTATACTAGTGCAATAATGATACAGTTATAGTTGGAATAACCAACCACTTTCTGATTGAAATTCAGTCTCACTCAATGAGATGGAACCCATACCTGTCACAAGCTAAAGTAGTCAAGAACCTAAGACTAGATAAATCATGGGCATAGAAGAGTGGTTCTCAAGTTTCCTAATACTGGGACCCTTTAATACATTTCTTCATGTTGTGGTGACCCCAACCATAAAATAACTTCATTGCTACTTCATAACTGTAATTTTGCTACTATTATGAATCATAGTGTAAATATCTGATATTCAGGATATCTGATATGTGATCCTCAAAGGTCAAGACCCACAGATGGAGTATCACTGGCCTAGGGGAAAGCCAAATTCTATTTTTCTGCTGAAGAAACATAGCAATACAATAACTCTTAGTGACATGCTGTTACATCTGTAGATTGGTACCCAACTCAGCCCATATAAGAGAAGCTTCTTGTTTAGATGGGAAGTAACACAGAGTCCTTCAACTGGACAGAGTATAGATAGTGAGAGATATTGTAAAATTCAATTCTAAATTGGATGACTTCATCAAACCCCAAGATTCAAAGTTCAGGGATCAATGGGGAAGTGAATTCATGAAGATTTTGAGAGCTAAAGGTGATGGATGACTCCAAAAATGAAGAATGATTTCTAGACACAGCATATTGATGCACAAATGAACTCACAGAGACTATAGCTGTGTGCACAAGAGTTTCATATTTTCAAGTCTGACAGGCTCCCAGCATTGATAAAGAAATGAACATGAGATTCAACCCTAAAGAAGAAACTACATGCAACTGGTACTCTCTGGCAGTGGGCAAATGTAGTGTCACTGGGTATATCAACCACACTCCTGAGCGGGCCCTATGCCCAGGAGCAGGTGGCCAACACAACACAAACTGAACTCACTGGTTTTTGTTTTGTTTTGTTTTGTTTTTGTGTGTGTACCTTTTGCTTCATTTTTATACTTCTTTTTTCTAAATGGTCTTTTGCTTGTTTGTTTTGACTTTTTTGTATTTATTGGAGGATGTTTTTATTTTGTATTTTGTTTGTTGCTTTTGAAAATGAAAAAACATAAGTTGGGTGGGTAGAAAAGTAGCATGGATTAGGGATAACTTGGGAGAATAAGAAAAACAAGATCAAATTTATTTTCTGAAATATTTTAATTAAAAATATAGCAGGACAGATTGCATTTTATATTATGATATGGTCATATGCTATGTGGACAAGGGGTAGAAGCTTGTGGAGTAGACGTGATATATTTGGATACCAAGTTGTAAAGGGATAAAATTGTGAATGTTCTATTGCAGCAACAGGAAAAGAAACAAGAACAACTCCTAATGTCCAGTGATGGTGAAAATGAAGATTAGACATCATAGCATTTCTTAGGGCTATTGGAATACTCACTGAGCCAAGGAACAACCAATTCCCTTGGAAGTATCTACCAATGCTGAATTTAATGATAAGTGCATTGATCAATAATTCCAATTCAAGCATATTTTTGATAGTAATATGCACATAGATTCAGTAGATGACATTTACAAAAATTTGTACAGAACTTAGTTTTCTTGATGAAACCAGGGAATTTACCATTAACTTGGAATGCCTGAATATGACACAATTTAAGTTTCATTCCTTGATGAAGAAGAGATGCAATTCCCCCAAGCTATCATTAGACCTTCAAATGCATAGAATGACATATGTTTGCCGATATACACACAAAAATAAGTAAATGAATATAATTTGTATTATTAACTTGAGTCAATTACATAAATCATGCTTGGTTTTACAGATAACATAAAAAAGTCAGGAAAGATTTGCTTCGATCTAGCCTTCAGAGTATAAGTATTTTAGGTTTCTGCTAAAGGTGGAAAAATCAGAACTTCTTTCCACTATTGCTTTGAATGCCCTCTCATTGCTGAACACAGTAGGACAAATAAAGTCAAATGAAAAACCTTGAAATAAGGAGTTTTGAGCATGACATTTCTAGTGAATATAGAATTCAAGTGGACTCCTTTTCAAATTTAAAAATTTTTAGTTGTCATTCAGGTGTATTTTTTCAGGAAATTATAACATGTTTTCATTTTTACAAATTTAGTTTTGTAATTTTTATGGCTAACATATTGAAAAGAAATTGAGTGTTAACACTAGAATATGTAAAATACAACTTTCCCTCTTTTTACTTTTGTTTGTTTTATGAACATCATCAGAATTTTGGATGGTTGTAGTTTGAAAGCATTCTTCCACCTTATACGTGCATAAATTTTTGTGGAAATTTTTCTGAGAGGACACAAACTTCTCTTCACATACCATAACACATTAAAAAATAAAAGAAGATTGCACCTAAGTCTAGTTTCATGACTTGGTGACTTTATTGGGATGACTTGATGGGCTTTGTGGAAGGAGTAATTTTCAGGATTGTGGATTATTCAAAGGCAATTTACTAATCAAAAAACACCAACCCAGCTTGTGTGATAACCCACAAAATCTGCATGTCTGGAGTTGCACACATTACTCATATGAAGCTTAGGTGGTCCGAGAAGCTCTTTCTCCAGCTTGGAGAGGAGCCATTGTGAGTATTGTTAAGTTTCTCATATTGCTGAAACTTATGAGTCCTTTACCTCCTGAGTCTTAATGCTTGTTTCTCCAATAAAGAAGCTTCAATTCAAAATGAGTATTGGGGTGATGATGCAGTTCCTTTCTCGTAAGCCCCATCTAGGTTTTTTTTTTAAATCATCAATGGTAGTTAAGTCTCTAGCCCTCCAGCCATTTCTAATACACCTCTTCCTCAGAGATTATTAGAAAAGCCTTCATGAATTAAGGGCTTAGTTTTTCCAGTGTCTCCATCAGAGTCCTTCCTTGTAAAAAAAAAAAAAAAGTCAAAGATGTTTTAGAACAGACTAAACCTCCAATGCCCTCCACAGTAGGACATGCAGTTTAGAATCTATTCATGGGTACCTCCTCTACCCTAATCACGGAAATATCTGCCCTTACATTTATAACTTCCATAAATCTTTTTCCTTCCCAACATATAACTATTCAGAGTTTTCTAA
Organism: Dicrostonyx torquatus; assembly: GCA_028555095.1. Classification (NCBI taxonomy): domain Eukaryota; kingdom Metazoa; phylum Chordata; class Mammalia; order Rodentia; family Cricetidae; genus Dicrostonyx; species Dicrostonyx torquatus. Next base: position 7,191,447 of record JAQHUG010000061.1, on the reverse strand, counting down.
CACAGTTGAAACAGTCCAGTAGACTTTAGGCTGTGACTTTTATAGTCATCTGATTTGAGATGGATCTTTAGGAGAAGACCCTCTTGTTGGAAGGGCTGAGAACTTCTCTGTTGGGGATTTAAAGCAACCAGAGGGCAACCATATGCTTCATATTTAGACGTACAGGATTTTGACCAGAGCTTGTTTGAAACATTTAGCCATCTCATTGGATATACCCTTGTTCTGCATTGAGTAGTCTCTGTTAAAACTGCCCTGTTTGTTGTCATGACCAACAGGGCACATCAGACTTTAGGACTGTTGAAGAGCATCTGCAAAGCCTTGTAGGTGTACATCTGAGCCCCTCTGTCTTGACATGCCAGGATCAAATCATCCAGAGGAGCATTATATTTCACACCCATCTGTACCTCTGCTGTGACCCCTTCATGATTGATGCACCATATGTGAGCCTCTTCAGCAAGCTGCACTTTCCATTACATGAAACTTTGTACTCAAGGCAAATATTTAGTTAAAGGCTCAGTAAGTCTCTGTCTTAAATCTTTGAGACCAGCTGTGTCCCCTCAAGAAGAGACAGTCTTTCAAGCTCTTAGAGCACACAGACAAAGTTGGTCAAAATATTGAGGAGGTCCAAGAGCCTGTTCATCAGGCATTGAAAAAGCCCTTCTCCCTGTAACTTTTCACATTCAATGGTACACCTTTGAGTTTCAATTTCTCTCAGCCTGAAGTTCACACTTATTGTAATAATATGCTTTCCATTAAAAAAAATTCTGAGGGCTCATATACGCTTGGATCAGTTTCTTATAATCCCTCCTCTTTTTAAATTCACACCTATGAATTATAATTAGATTACATTTGGAGCCTGACATTGATCATCTCAACAAGCAGTCAGCAATTGCTGGATGGTTTTAAGGTCATGTGGGTACCAGGAACCAGGTTAAAATTCTTGCAGAATAGGATTTAAATTCACTTGAAAAGCAGAAACTTTGGGTAACAAACCAACAATCATCATGAATATCACAAAGTCCTAAAATAATATCTAAATATGTTGTTGGCTGAGATTCTTCCATTTCTGAGTTACATACAATGTTTAAGCAATGCATTCAAGGAAAGGGGTAAAGATATCCCTAAGAGACTTTACCCTGCCTTACCCTTCTAGTCCTTTACTGTGACTTCTTTCTTCTTGTATGAAGAGTGCTCTTTTGTGACACAGCAATCAGGGTCATCATAATCATCCCTGATTTTTTTTATTTCCTTATCTCTGTATGCCACTAGAAAAGCTGTGTCGCTTTAACTATTTTCCCCTCTTTGCCCCAGGAAGTAGGCACTGGTTTATAGCCATAATGAAAGAATAAAAACTTCAAGATAAAGGATGTCCAGACCAAACTTCCTCTCTCTTTGCACTATTCAAAGCTCTCTGCCATAGAACCAGATCAAAGAGTCCCTCTATAGAAAGGAAGGATTCATCTGTAGGAACTCAGACCAAATCATCTAACTCAGCATTTGTACTGTAATTCCTCTTTCTTTTAGCATGCACTATACCACCTACATCTGAACCACTTCCTGACCAGGTGGCAAATTTCCCTTTCTGTTACAAGGAGGTGCCTGCTTGTTCATCCTAGCTGCCCAGCTAGCTTAGTCCCAAAATAATCACACAGAAACTTGTATTTACTAAAACACTGCTTGGCCCATTAGCTCTAGTTTCTTATTGGATAATTCCTACATCTTAATTTAACCCATTTTTATTCATCTATGTATCGCCACATGGCAGTGACTTACCAGCAAGATTCTAACTGGAGTCTGTCTCAGGTGGAGGATCCATGGCTTTTCCCTGAGTCGGATTTTTTCCTCCCAGAATTCAGTTCTGTCTTCTCCACCTACCTAAGTTCTGGCCTATCAGGACAAGGCAGTTTTTGTATTCATTAACCAATACAAGCAACATATAGAAAGAAGGACCTCCTAAACCACCTTTCTGTCCCCAGTTAATGTTACCAGGATGATCCTATACTCTGTATAAATCATATGCCCCATGTTTGGTTGTCAAATGGCCATTTTCATCTGTACTAGTTAGCCTTACATCAACTTGACACACAAACAAGAATTATCTAAAAGGAAGAAACATTAAGAAAATAACCTTCCTAAAATCTATTTCTAAGGTATGTTCTTAATTTATTTATGGATGAGGGAGGGCACAGCTCACTGTTGGTGGTTCAATCCTGAGCAGGTGGTCATGATTCTGTAAGAAAGCAGGATGAGCAATCTGTAGGGAGTAAACCAGTAAGCAGCACACCTCCATGACCTCTGCATTAGCTCCTGCCTTCAGGTCCATTTTGCTGGACTGAAATGTGGAAGTATAAGCCCAATAAACCCTTCCCTCCCCAATTACTTTTTGGTCATAATGTTTCATCACAGCAATAGAAACGCTAACTAACACACCATCATTACAAGGGCAATCCCCAAGAAGACCAAAATGTCTGTGGGTCAGTCAGGGGCATAGAGAATTAACTACTCCTGAGATAGATTTAGGGAACAGTATCCTTTACTGCAGAAGATGCTTTTCTTCCATTGCTTAAATTGTGGAAGATTATTAATTATGATTGCTTAGCACATTACCTCAGATTGGACAAAGCACAAGAAATCCATAAAGGAAGACATGGAGAGTGTAGACACTATCAACAAGCCAGCTGCCAGCTACTCACACTAGTGTCCTGACATCTGGGAATCCTCAGGAGCGCAGTGTGCCATGCTTTTTACTTAGAATCACAGTGTGCCAGGTAAACTGATTGCCAGGTAATGACTGTATTTTTTCCATGACCTTTTTAATCTCAGATTTCAGATATAATGAAGACTTCACCTTCAATAAAGGCTCCTTCTGGCCTCTCATGGCCTTATGGTGTCAGGCCTTAGCTGTTCTCCATGACCCTTTATTGCCTTCAAAACAAGTACCACCTTGGAAAATCTTACCCATTGCCAACTTGGGCTGTCAGTACATGAGATGCAAACCCAGTCACTGTTGGACTACATCTTCTGTGTGCTGACCCTGAGAAATATTCTCAGATTAATGACCCTTAATGCAGGTCTCTTCTTAATCAGCACAAACTTCTCAGCTCGCACTAACTAGTCCACTTGTTCCTGTAAAATAAAGGTTTTGTTTGAGTCCTGCTGATCTCTTGTTAATCATGACTAATTCTTCAGCCTCACTTGATATTAACTATAAATTCTTAAGTCAAAATAACACATAAATGGCCCTAATAGAGTCTTTACGGGACTTTTATACTTCACAAGCCACATGTCAACCACCTACAGTGTTCTTAGGTTTATCTTCTTTGATTTCGTAACCTTTTGCTAAGCGCTGAACACTAAATGGCTTTTCAAAACCAAAGTTTAAAAGCAACTCACACCCTGCCACCCCAAAAGCCCCACAAAGTCAGATCATTCACAGCAATACCCCAAGTCCCATTCCCAATTTCTAGCATAGTTAGGTTTTCTATTACTGTGATAAGACACGATGACAAATAGAAACTTAGGGAAGAAAGGATTTATTTAATCTTATAGCCTGTAGTCCATTATGTGGGGAAGAAACTCATCAAGAACCAGTATGCAGGAACTAAAACAGAAGCCATAGAGGAGTGATTCTTACTGACTTTCTCATAATGGCAAGCTCAGGCTTCTTTCTTTTATACAACTCAGGAACGCCTACCCAGAGTTGGCACTGACCTGACAAAAGGATGGACCCACCCAAATCAATAATTAATCAATATAATGTACCAAAATCTTGCCTACTGATACATTTTATGATGGGATTATTTCAGTTAAGATTCCTTCTTCCCAACTGGGCTGTGGTGGCGCACACTTTAATCCCAGCACTAGGAAGGCAGAGATAGCCGGATCTCTGTGAGTTTGAGGTCAGTCTGGTCTACAAGAGCTAGTTCCAGGACAGGCTTCAAAACTACAGAGAAACCCTGTCTCAAAAGACCAAAAAAAATTCATCTTTCCCAATTATGACTATAATTTTTCCAAGTTGGGAAAAAAACAACAAGCACATTACCACATCACTGATAACTTAAAATAAATTACAGATTACAAATAAATGCAAAGTTTTAATATTAAAATATAAAAATATTCAGGGTAAACTTCACCATTCTACTTTAGGCATTCTATGGAAATCCATAATATTAATAGTTATGCTTCAGTTCACTTTTAAACCAGAATGAAGAGGCTATTTCAAGCAGGTAAAAAGTTATGATCCGGATATTAGTCCACAAACCTATGAACACCTAATATTTGACAAAGAAGCTAAAAGTATA
>JAQHUG010000061.1:7141994-7164442 GCA_028555095.1 Dicrostonyx torquatus | reverse complement strand
AAGAATTTATCTGCCAAGTCACTGGTCCTCATTGTGGTTTGAGCAATCTTATGCCCCCCACCAAAAAAGTTCTTTGTAAAGAGAGTCTCCTATCCAGAAACTTCCTCAAGAATTCTGAATGTACACCTTCAGAACTATTGAGAAAACAATTTTTAAAAATTCATAAGAGCTATCTGGAGCCAAACAGATACATAACAATTGTGATTGTCAGCCAACAGCCTGCAGACTCCATGAGAAATAAAATAAGCATCCAAAGAACACAGTCTTCTGTTTGTTGAATTAAAAGAACAGTTCCATTAACTCTGTGGCAGAGGGAATTAATAAACATTTGGTTCTGCTCTAACATTCAGCTCGTGGAAAACCACACCACAAAGCCTGTATCATTTCTAACAATACATTTTTAAACTTTTAGTTGGCAATATGAATGTGAACATTCCAGTCATCAGGACAAAATATTTCAGTTAGGATTTTTTTTCTCCCTCTTTTTTTGTGCAATTAATTTGGAAAAATTATGCTAACAATTCTTTAAATTTCCTGGGACATTTTCTAAGACTAGATGACTTTCAGTACACATGGAAGAGAAACAAAATGAAGAAATCATTTCTATTTGGAGAATGAGAAGTATTTGAGATATCTCCATGAAGTTCTCCCTCCACCACAATTTCTAGTGCTCAGGGAACCCCATGGAAGAAAGGGCAGAAAGAATATGAGTGAGAGGTGATGCAGGACATGAAGAAAACTGGACCCTCTAAACCAGCTTGATCAAGACACATATGAACTCATCAAGACAGAGGCAGCATGCAAAGGTCCTTCAAAGACCTGTACCAGTTGTCCTAGAACTAAAACAAGAAGTGGACACTAGCACCTTTCCCTAGGCCAGAATCTGTCTTCCAATGCTAAGTACTTTCCTTTTTTTTAAAAAAAAATGTTTTTATTGAACTATATATTTTTCTCTGTTTCGCTCCCTTCTTCACCCCTCACCTTCAACCCTCTCCCAAGGTCCCCATGCTCCCAATTTACTCAGGAGATCTTGTCTTTTTCTACTTCCCATGTAGCTTAGATCAGATCTTAGGGTCTTCATTGTTGTTGCGGTTCTCTGGGATTGCAAAATGCAGACTGTTTTTTCTTTCTTTATGTCCAAAAGCTACTTATGAGTGAGTACATATAATATTTGTCTTTCTGGGTCTGGGTTACCTCACAAATATCAAAATGTCATTATCTTTTCCACTGTATAGTACTCCATTGTGTAAATGTGCCACATCTTCTTTATCCATCTTCTTGACCAAGGGGTCAAGGGACATTTAGGTTGTTTCCAGCTTTTGGCTATGACAAATAATGCTATGAACACAGTTGAACACATGTTCTTGTCACATGATTGAGCATCCCTTGAGTATATACCCAAAAGTGGTATTGCTGGGTGTTGAGGTGATAGCTTCCGAATTTTCTGATAAATGACAATAAAATTTTCTCCAAGAGAGTCTTAATGGGAAACAAACCACTCTTAGAAGTCTGCATGCCCAAAAGTAGATGCCAACACAAAACAAACTCTACAAAACCATTGGAGGTTTCTTGTCTCATGGCTTGTCAGGGCTCTTCTTCTTCCTCTTTTAATTTTATCTAACATTTTTATATTTATTTTATATGCATATATACATATACATATTCTTTCTCTCTTTTAACACTGAAAGTCCTTTGCATATATATTATGTTCTCAATATAGTATTTTGTGGGTTCCCAAGTATGCAAACAAGAAGGTCTCTGTTTCTAGTGCCTTCTTTTGAGCTCTTTTTCTTTTGTTTATTTGTGTTATTCAATTCTGATGTGTTAGTTTTGCTTTTATCTGTTTATATTTGTTATATAATATTGCAATCATATAGAGTCCTTTTTGTTTACTAATGAGAGACAGAAAGGATGTGAATCCAGATGGAAAGGGAGGAACAGGTATAAATAGAGAGGAGAAAAGCTGTAATTATGATATATTATGTGAGGGGAAAATTATTTTTAATATATGGAAAAAGTACCAAAATAAAACTTAGTAACATATAAATTAGTAAATATCCACCCCCCCACACATATACATCTATATTTTTTCTGTGTTGAGTTTGAGTCTAACCACATTAGTTTTTTAAAAAGTGTTTATTATATTTTGTTATTTTTTTAAAGATTGCATTTTTAATTTAACAATATATTATATGTATGAAAGTTATAAATTTGAAGTGATTATAAAAGTTGAAATTGAGGTTTTTTTAAATATAATACAATTAATTTTATGTGATTTTCCTATGTTTATTGAAATAGTACATTACTTTATTTATAAAAATTGATTTGCATATGAATATGTGTTCATTTCTGATGCTCTTTATTCTCCTTGTTAACCCATGGTTATGAAGTTGTTATGTTTCTTCAATCTTTATTGTTTTAGTAACTTTGAACTCTTTGAGTACATACTGTTATATTCTATGATTCTTTCAGTAATAACTTTAGAGCATATCTATCATTAAAGTTAAATAAATTTTAATTTTGAGATGTTAAAAAAAGTAGAAATAAAGGTTGGGGTGTTATTATCTTAACTAACTTTTGTTTAGTATCAGTGCTGAAGAATCTCTCAGAGTCATTTATATGAAGACAAACTTCTGATTTTTTTTTCCCATTGAGGAGAGGAAGCACTTCTTGCAAATTCTGTGGGGTGGTCAAAGTTTCCTGGACTGATCATATAGCTCAGTGACCAAAGCATGTGACCTTCATCTCTGGAAACCACCTGGTAGAGGAAAAGAGCAATTATCGGTAAATTGTCATCTGAACTATGTGTACTCATACACACCTACCCACCTCCTCCTTACACACAATAAAATATATATAAAAAATCTGTTATACTCCATGGCTAAAACAACTATAAATGGTACCTGAAATGTTTAAATTGATTTTGTAATAAAAATTTGCATTGTCCCAGCTATTTCTAAGCTTTGTTAAGTATGCTCTCATTTTCTCAAAATCATTTTTGAAAACAAAGAATACAGAGATGAGTGCAATTAGTAAAAAAAAAAAATCAGAGAAATTGGGGTTCATCTTGAAGATCCAAAAATCAAAGCAGACTGGTTCTTACCTGGAATTCAGTCCTAAAATGATGATCCTGCCTCCAGGAATCTCAGAATGAGACTGTGTCTGAGAGCTGTATCCTCTCATTTTATAAACCTCTCTAGCTCAGGGATTAAAGGTGTGCACCACTGGGATTAAATGCATGTACCGCTCAGTTTCTATGGCAAATAGTGTGGATATTGAGATTAAAATTGTGTGTTGCCACTGCCTAGCTATAAGGCTGACGAGTGTGACTCTTTTATTCTCCGTATCCCCAGGCAAGCTTTATTCATTACAATACAATTGAAATGTTACCACATTAATATAAAGTTAGTGAGGTTATTTCCAAGAGAACATTGTAAGTCTCTCTTTTCCATTGTACACGTTTCTCATGTCACACTGCCTTACCTGCTGTGATATGACATAAAAAATAACTTTTCTTTTTGTGTTTCCTTTCTCTTTAGACTCCAGAAGTAGAATAAATAAACAAGCACCCACTATAAATCTCTATAATATAGAAACATATTTTATGTTCTAAACTAAATATCGCCTTGATAAATTACAGCCATTAGTAAGATGATTGTCTGTACAGAAATTTCCGACCATGGAGAAGTGACTAAGCAGCTGCAATCAATGCTGCAAGACACAGAGGACTTCAGTATTGGGCACTTTCTGGATCTCGAGTGTAGATATTTATGAACTAAGACTCTCTGCCTGACATTTCAAACTTGCACTAGAGAGGTTAGGTAGTGCAACAAGTGCCATCTGTGTTCTAGAAAGTTGGAGACCCCTGAAGCTACTCATTCTTTGACGCTAGATGCCCTACCACTCTCAATCTGGTGCCGAATGAAGGCTTTTAGCTTATACTGGAAGTCTGAAGAAGATGGTCTCCATTGTTAATCAAAAGTGTAGAATCAACAATGACAATGTGATAGATGCACTCATCACCAAGATGTAAAGGCAGACTAGCAAGCAATAGTGCTTTTTCTTTTGTTTTTGCTTTTGTTTGTTTGTTTGTTTTCGAAACAGGGTTTCTCTGTGTAGCTTTGGAACCTGCCCTGGAACTAGCTCTTTTAAACCAGATTGGCCTTGAAGTCACAGATATCCGTAGGCCTCTGCCTCCCAAATCCTGGGATTAAAGGTGTGCGCCACCACCTTCTGGCTCATGATAATGCTTTTTCTTTGGACCTCCTTAGATATGAACTACTGTGGGAAGGTGTCACTGTTGCAGGGTAGATCATTTCCATGGTGAATTGTGTTTGTAATGCTCAACTTTTTCCAAATCTAATCAAGATGATATTCAAATTAACCATTACACAACACTGTTCTGCAAACCCAGGATCAAGAGCTAAAAATTAAAGCTGGGCATGGTGATATACAGCTTTAATCCCAGCACTTGAGAGACAGAGGCAGGCAGATCTCTGTAAATTTGAGGACAGCCTGGTCTACAGAGTTCCAGGACAACAAAAGATACACAGAGAAACCTTGTCTCAAAAAAAAAAAGATAGATTGATAGACAGACAGACAGATAGATGAGTGAAGTTAGCTTAATCAAACTTTCTACTTTGCCTCCACCCAGACATCTCAGGATTTGTGGCTTTAACAAGCAGAGCTAGACAGTATGTGGAAATAATGAATCCTCATGTCATCCTCAAAATATAAGTATTAAGTGAAATTATCTGTTTCTTGAAATTAATTCTATCTTTTAAACTTATTTCTTAAGAACTTCTCACTGCTTTATGCCTAATATCAATTTATGAGTGAGAACATGCCATGTTTCATGTTTGTCTTTCTGTGTCTGGGTTACCTCACTCAGGTTGGTTATTTTTTTTTTTTTTAGTTTCATTAATTTGAACACAAATTTCAAGATGTCATTGTTTTTTTATTGCTGAGTAGTATTTCATTGTGTAAACATACCACTTTTTTTTTTTTTAACCTTCAGTTAAGGGACATCTAGGTAGTTTCCAGGTTCTAGCTATTATAAATAATGCTGCTAAAACACAGCTGAGCAAATGTTCTTCTAGTATGAATGTGCATTCTTTGTGTATATGCCCAAGACTGGTATTGTTGGGTTTTGAAGGAGGTTGTTTCCCAATTTTCTGAGAAACTGCCGCATGATTTCCAAAGTGGCTCTATATGTTTGCATTCTACCAGCAGTGGATGAGTGTTCCCTTACTCCACATCCTCTCCAGTATAAGCTCTCATTAGTGTTTTTGATCTGCCATTCTGACAGGTATAAGATGGCATCTCAGAGTTATTTTGATTTGCGTTTTCCTGATGGCTAAGGATGTTGAGCAGTTCCTTAAGTGCCTTTTGGCCATTGAGATTCCTCTGAATGGGCTCTTTGGAGCCCATTCCAAATGGAGGGATACCTTGCTCAGTCTAGAAACAGGGGTGGAGGGCCTTGGTTCTGTCCCAAGTGATGTGACAAACTTTATTGACACCCCTTGGGAGGCCTCATTCTCTTTGAGGAGTGAATGGGTGGTGGGGTGTGGGAGAATGTAGGGAGAGTGGGAGGATAGGAAGAAGAGGGAACTGAGATTGGCATGTAAAGTAAGATTGTTTTAAAAATTAAAAAATATAAAAAGAATCTCTCACTGAACTCATCTCCTTCCTCAGTGTTATCCCACTCTACTTTTCTTACTTTTAACTCAGCAATTTTAAACTAATGAGAGTCACCACTGGCAGTTTCTTAAAAGCTCACCCTAAGTGTTTGTTCTGCTGTGGTGGAACCTTTCCCTTCTAACAAGTCTGTTTAGGGGAAGCAGCATGTCCTGAAATCTCCATTTGAAAGGTACTCTACATACATACAGAGGAGCAGCAAATATGCCTAATTTCCCAGGAAATAATCCCAGCAACACAATCACACCATCATTTCCTACTTACAGTCCAGACTGAATAAATGGGAAAACTGTATTCTAAGATCTCTCCCATCTGTCATTTTGTTGGGCTCTTCCTTTATACACATTTTTTGAAACACTTTGCTCCTAACCAAACTGACAAAAATTACAACATTGTTGAATGTTGTCACTAATTCGTGTGTAGCATTCTTATGTGTGAATGAAGTCTGATCTCCTACTGTGATTTAATTTTAAAATTTAAAAGGCAGATGCTTCCAACCTCTCAGGTAGGAAACAAAGAAGCTTACTTTCTTTTTTAAAGCAATGTTTTTCAAATTTTAATTTTGGTGAATAAAACTTTACTTATATGTATTTTGGTATTTTTCCTAAATTCAACACTTATGGAACTAAATAATTAGGATTCTATGAAGTCTTCAGGTATTTATTAAGTACATATAGTATATATGCATAGAGGTAAATATAATACCAATTCTATGTTTTGCAGGGACTATGTGGCTGAAAATACACAAAAGCCATGACAGATGACAAAACAAGATAAACGCTATAAAAGGATGCACATAGGAGACCAAAGTGGACAGTGATCCCTTCTGACTAGACATTTATCACTATGTACAATCCATCCTTCAGAGAAATATGTTCTCTTGACAAAGTAGCACAGGTAGAAATGAGTAACTTGCAAAACAATGCCATATAACATGAATCTCTAAAAAGTACTTCCATTGTCTAGGAAGAAAATGAGCGTTTCCTGACCACCCCTAAAAGTGTGTCACAGCATCTTCCAGGAGAGACAGGGTGCAGAATCAGGGGTTAGGAATGAATGACTTAGTGTTAATATAATTCTAGGAGTGTTGAACAAATATTCATGGGCTGACATAAATATGAAGTGATGTATGAACTGTGAAGAATTTTGTAGTCTGCAAATGTCTTGAGGTCTCAATTGCTTAGTCAGGATATCCAGCGGTGACTTGAATTTTTAGAAGACAGACATCTATCTTAGTCTTTTCATTAGAAAGAAGTTCAGTTATCTTCTCAATAAAAAGAGATGCTGTTGAGCTACCATCCAAGAGCTGTATGATTGTCAATGAAAGACAGCAAACTGCATAAAACTTAATCTCCTCTGGTCATAAAACGCAGCTTTGCCTGTGACCCACTCACACCTGAGGGGACACAGAGAATGAAATCAGTGGCTCTCTTTTATTAAGTTTCGTATTACACTTTAAGCACAGCATTTCTACCTTCCCTTTCCTCCCTCCAAACTCTTCCTTATTCTCCTCCACACACTCCTTCAAATTCATGGCCTCTTTTTCCATGAATTGTTGTTGCGTGCATATATGGATATACAAATACATTCCTAAATAAAGCCTGCTCAGTTTGTATCGTGTTATTTGTAGGTTTGTTTTAATAGTTGACTACTTGACACTGAACAAATAATTGGTTCCCTGGGGAAAACCACCTTTCCCATCCCCAGCTTTATTCAGTTGACTATAGTTCTTCTTGCAAAGTGGAGGCCTCATGGGATTTCTTGATGTGGGAGTTCTCTCTGTATGTTGTGATTACCATTATAAAGAAACTGTTGAGCCAATAGCAGGACAGAGGTAAGCAGGGAAAACCAAGCTGAATGCTGGGAGGAAGAAGGGCGGAGTCAGAGAATCCATGTAGCCCCAACTGAGATAGATGCCGAAACTTTAGCCTGTAAGCCACAGCTACATGGTGATACACAGATTAATAGAAATGGGTTAAATTAATATGTAAGAGTTAGCCAATAAGAAGCTAGAGCTAATAAGCCAAACACTGATTTAATTAATACAGTTTCTGTGTGATTATTTCGGGGCTAAGTATCAGGACCAACAATCAGCTCTCTTCAACATTTTCTCTTTCTAGAGAACAAGTTTGGTGTCAAACTTGTTCAGCTCAGATTTGGGCAGTCAGGTTAGTGATACATCATAATGTAACTTCTGAAATTACTAGAAGACATTCTCACAGTGAACTCCCTCATCCTCTAACTTTTACAATATTTCCACTCCTGTTTTTGAAATGTCCCCAGAGCCTTGGGTATAGGAGTGTTTTATATACATTGGAAATGGCGTTCACTACTCTGCATTATGATTGGTTTTAATTTTCTCTGGTGTTCTCTATCTGTTTCAGAGAACTTTCCTTGATGAGGCATAATGAATACACTTAGCTATATGAACAAATGCTTATAGATTTTTGATAGGTATTGTGTTGAGTTAGTATATTGGTGATTGTAGATTCTCCCCCAAAAATCATGCCTAGCACTGAGTAGTTAGTAGGTTTCCAATCCCAACATGGTCTACCTCTTGTTAGGCAGATCTTAAATACTATTACAGAATTGTCAGTTACCACCAAGGTATGTGTGTTACCCATAAGTTTATATGCCGTGTTGGTGGCTGATCTTAAACTTCTCTCTCTTGATTCAATGTTTTTGGTGAACTTTTTCATGTCTGATTTTTTCTTTGTTATTTTGTTTCAAATTTTGCTATAATATAATTGCAACATTTTCCCCTTCCATTCCTGCATCCAAACCCTCCCACAAACTTCTGAATTTTTTTTCAAATTCATGGCCTCTGTTTTTCATTAATTAATATTACATTCATGTATGTATACAAATGTATATAACCTGCCTAGTCTGTAAAATGTTACTTGTGTGTGTGGTTTTCAGTGCTAACCATTTCATACTGAATAACCAATAGGTTTGTCTTTCTCCATTTTTTAATATTCCTTAGTTTTCTGCAGTTCTTTGTGCAGTGTTAAGTCCTCATGGGCTTTTCTCTGTCCACTTTGTAATGTCTATTAATGCTGTTCTTGAAACCGACCTTTGTATCTCTGATTTCCAACACTTGAAATGTCATGTAGTCCTTTCATTGGTCATATTCCTGCCTTGAATACCCATGGCCACTCTGTCCCTCATAGGACTCTTAATTTACTGGATCCAGCCTCATTCACCTGGTTTTTTTCATTCCTAGCTTCTAGAATTTATCCTTGATAAACTGTTCTTTAACTTCTAGAAACTGTCCTTTATAAACTCTGTTGTCTAACAAGTTCCTAAATTCCTGGTGTTCAAAATAAAATATCGAACAGACAGAACCTGAATATTCTTTGTGTGTGTGTGTGTGTGTGTGTGTGTGTAAAAACAAACAGTGCACAGAATTAGAAGACCTGCTGAGTATGTGAACAAGCAGCTATGATTCCAGAATTTGGAAGGCAGATGAAGGAGAATTTCAAGTTCAAACTATCTGCGACTACACAGTGAAATTTTTTTCTCAGGAAAAATAAATTTAGAAGAATTAAAAGAGCACAATTTTTAAAATTTTATTTTTTGTGTGTGTGTGACAGGGGAATATAGGGTGAAACTTGACCTGGAGTCAAAAATAACCCTCTTGCCTCAGACCTCTGTCTGATGGGATAATACACATATGTCATCACATCTGGTACATTATGTGCTTTAAACAACAACAAAAAAGTAAAAGATCTTTCAAACAAGACAATGAATGTTAAGTCACTTTGTTAAGGTGAATATTAAATTATCAAAATGATAACAGCTGTTTTTACCATGCTAAATTAACAAGAATTTCAATGCAAATATCAAAAGCAAGAGCCATGTAGCAGGTTAGATGGAAAATTAAAAAACCAGGGGGATGATTTGGAATGAAATTAGAGGAAACAGCTGATACCAAGGACCTGAAACGGGAAGTAGCATCGAGACGATTATAGAAGCAGATGACTTTTTTGATACGGCTCATCTGCTGATGATGAGCTGTGTAAACTCATCTGTCAAGTCTCAACATGATCAAGTCAACAACTCAGCAAGGGGTCTTCTTGCCCATGGTAATGACATGAGAGGCATGTCCTTGTGTTTAATATAGGTAAAATATGCTAACATGCCTGCTATGGAAGATTTGATCGTAAATAGACAAGAATCTAATGTTAAGCACGTTCTGACTGATGATGATTGTTCTGATCTGTACCAAATAGTGCAAAACCTGTTACTGTTCGGTAGTTCACAAACTACTTCCACGAGCTCACTGAAGCATTTACCTGTTAGAGGATTTACTGATTCATTTTGACACCTTGCCTAAGCTACATGCTCTTTAAAAAGGATGCTATTGTTGTCTTTTAAAGGAAAGAAGTTCCCATAATTGTCTCTATGGTACTTGCTCTATAAGTATCACATCAAAATTTAATCTATGTGGAGGACCAACCAAACCTGATTGGTTGTGCTGGGCATGGTGGTAGATGCCTTCATACCTTTACTTGGAAAGCATAGACAGACAGATTTCTGTGAGTTCAAGGCAAGCCTGGTCTGATAATGAGTTCCAGGCCAGCCAGGGTTACAAAGTGAAACTCTGTTTCAAAGAAAAAACAATCAAAAATCAAAATAATCCTGGTTTGTGTATAAGCATCTTCCTGGAAGCTGTATATCTTTAGGGTGTTTACATTGCTATTTCTCTGCACACCTTTTTATCTATTGATCACTAAGTGTTAAGTAAAATTAGTTAAATAAAAGATGGATGCATTTCTGGTCATAGGGCAGATGACAATGGTGACTGATTTTACTGTAAAATGGTATGAAGAGGACATTAAATCAACATGACTTTCTTCCTTTTTACTATACTACTCTAGTTCAAAGGAGAACTGAGAAATCTGTCCTTTCTTCAATGCTAGGGGTTACAGAGGACCCATTGTCCACACACTATTCCAGCATCGGTCATAAATACTCAAAGTTTGCATGAATCTAAGTAGTAGAAATCACAGGTAGACTTTGTGGGGCAAAAGTTTTAATAACTCTGGAGAAAAGAAATACTGTGAAAAAAATATCTCATGGGGCCAACTGTCAGAAACAAGTTTGCTAATACAGCAAATAAAGTTTTAAGTTTTATACTGTTCCACTCTCTTTGTAAGCAGACTAGACTGTAAGTAGCTTTCAAAATTAATTTTAGTAACTTACTGTCAGAGGCTTAAGGCTAAAGCCTTGGGACTCCAATACTTATAGTTATACAGTGTGAAGTCCATAGAAGATTTCTGTTGGGCTCCAAGCATTATTGACAGTTCCAATTCTGAAAGTATCTTGTGATCATTATATTCCCTTCAAAGAGGAACTGGAGGTTAAGTGACCAGGACTGGCAACATTTTCAAAACATATCTTGCCAAGATCTTCCTCTCCTAATAACAACCAAAGAAAAAATAATTAAGACAAAATATATAGTTGGGACTATTGAAATGTCTCAGTCAGCTAAGTGTCTTTCACGCAAGCATGAACTTGGAATTCCAGAATGCACATAACCAAATACCTCCAAAGGCACATGTTCTGGGAGGAAAAGACAGAGACAGGAAGACCCCTATAATTCATTGGCCAGGTAACCCAGCCAATCAGTGAGTTCCAGGTTCAGTGAGTGACGCTGTTAAAAAATAAATGTGTGTATTCAAGAAAGACACTCATCAACAACCTCTTGCCTCACATAAATATGTATTCATACCCATAAACCTTCACACACAAATGTACAGAAACCCACATTAATGTTACATAACACACATGTGCAAACATATTTTATTCCTTTAAGATATGATTAAGGAATTTTGGATTAGAAAAGCAGCCAGTAGTACTGGCCCAGGAAAGAGACTGGTGAGAACAAGTAGAAATTAGTAGCCAGTGAGCAGAATGTATCTGTGCATGGCACAGGACAGGAACTGACTGATGAGTTACATAAAAACAGCATCCAAACCTCATCTCTCCATCCTTTCCATGCCAACACATGAATTAGATCAGCAGGACTGATGGACTCAAGCTCATTGCCATTGCATCGGTAGCTGAGTTGAGGAGACCAGGTTGGAAGGGGCCTCTCTCCCTGACAAAGGTCATTATGAATATAGGAAGCCAATATGGTCCTGCAATCACTCTTTCATCTTAAAAACATAGATTGAGCACCAACACTGAGGCTTCACCAGATCTCCTCCCAGTTATCCTACTGTTGCCCTGAGTCATGGAGATCCTGCAACTATGGTTCCATAGGACCAGTCCCTTTAAGCACTCCATCAGCTCATAGGTGGGGTAGATGTTGGGAAATGCCAACTCAAAGTCTTGGATATGTGCCTGGGTGGTGGCTGTCTTGGTCAGCCCAGGCACTGGAACCACTCCCTCTGGTGAAAGGTAATGCCAGCTTTCCCATGTTCAGGGGGGTTTTCAGGGTCCACTCTCCCAGGTCTGGTCAGCTCAGCATGGCCGTTATACACATGGTTCCACACATGGTTTGTATGAGCCCCTGTAGTAACATGATGAACATTAATATAGATCCTAGCTGCAACAGGACCATGGAGCAAAACATGACCAGCAGCAGCAGCTTGGGCCTGAATGTCACGATGGCCCTGGGTGGTAGTGCAGGCCTCGGATATTGGCATGAACTCAGCAGCATCTTGAACCTTAGACTCCAACATGACCCCAGGTCTAGGCCTACATCACAGGCAGTCACATGACATTTGAAGGTAACAGAAGGCAGACATCAATACAGACCCTTGGGACACAGCTTGGGTCGGATATCACCATGGCCCCAAGAGGCAGTGCAGGCCACCCCAATCTGTATGGCTCTGGCAGCAGCACCAACATGGTTTCAGGTGTAGGCACAAGACCTGGGCATCTTAACAGCCTTCAGTGGTAACAGGAGCCATGGACAACAGTGCAGACCCTGACTGCAATATTGGCCAAATTTCATGTATAGTAAAAGAAAAGATCCAAAGAGAGACAGAAAAATCAAGCTCACCAATTAACATAGAACATTAGGTACAAATGATATTCTGGGAAAGATATTTGTATTTCACATTGCAAAGGTCTAACTTTTGCATTATAATAAGAGTTCTGAATATTCATTCCAAGATAAGATTTTAATATAAAAATAAACAGAGGAGTCTTTCTCCTGCCATCCTTGTCTTGTATGTTCCTGCTTTGTCTTCTCTGAAAGCCTAGAACTCATGATCTCAAACAACAAAACTAAAAGATTCCAAAGTCTTTGCTTTCAAATGCCATTCTACACTGAAAAACCTTGTCAGAGAAAGAGTTCAGTCTAGGAGATAACAAGGAAGCAAGATGAGCCAAGATGAGCCTTGTCTTCCCAGAAGACAAGGAAATACTTGAAATAATGCTGAGGAAATGGCTAAAGAATACAAGAGACAGAAGAGTTCTTTGTTATTGATATTAAAACACGATTTCAATATTCAATAACGCTTTGAATTAAATAAAAATCTGTGGATTCTTAGTCTGGTGAATCCTATGATGAATTTGTACTGCATCCATCTGGTTAAGCTATAACATTTCCCCAAAATCCTGTCCACTCATATTTCTGAGCTAGTGTGAGACAAAGATGATAGAGTATGAAGGGGCATCGGTATTCCCTTGTGTCCAGCAGAATACCACAAAACAAAGGATATTTCTGAAGCCTGCTTAAACTATTAATTTAACTTGTCAGGAGAAAAACAACTGGATCTTCAGGTCACCTCCTCCATAATGAAGAACAGTAGCAATTGGTTCAGGACACTCCAATATCTAAGCTGAGACTCAAAAATGATAAAAGAACAGATGTATTTTATTCTATTATCACAGATGATATTGATCCTTGCTTCTATTGCCTGTTCCTAACAGTCTGTCTTGTGGAGCCCACAGTCTGGGTCCTAACATAGGAAGCAAGACTTTCAAGACTATGTGTGCAACCGTCTTCTACCTATGCATTAGGTTATGATCTTATAATAGATCCGTACTTGTTCTACATTACACCAGTAGTCTTGACTCTCAGCCACAGTTCTTGTTGTTAGAAATACATAAAGAAGAAAAGAATACAGGATGTTAATAAAAAGGTATTGGTTTATTAATTAATCTGAATTTATCTTTATTAACAAAAGATGTATTGAATCTTAGCAGGAAACTTGTTATCCATGTAACAAAATTGACCATTACCTGTAATTAATAATATTTTCCCAGTGAAAAGAGTAATGTTACATAATTCTGTATGGTACAATGAGATAAGCACAATATGACATTTTTGAAAATAAATTTATATGTCCTGAGAAAATATGGAAAAAATTTAAATAAGGATCACCTTAAAAGTCCTTGGTATGCATTCTTCTAGAATACTGAGGACTTTATAGGTATTAAATTTCTGAAACAACTCATTTGTAATGTAGGATGTCCTAGAATTTGAATAAACATTATCTCTTGGTATGATTGTGAGGACATTTTAAGACTGACTTAACATTCTAGTTGGTATATTAAGAGCAACACTGGCCAGTGTGAAAGGCTATCCTCCACTGCGATGAGGGATAAAGTGAACAAAATTATGGGTCTCTTGAATTTTCCTCTTTCTGGAGGACTGCTTGAGCAGAATCAATTGACCCTTGACCAGGGTGCTCCTTGTTCTCAGACTCTTACATTTAGACTAAAAATGGTGCTATGGACACTCTTACTTGAAGGCTGTTAAATAATACCTCATGATTTACCTCAATCCCAGATACAGAGAAGCTGTAAACTTCTCAGTCTCCTCCATCAGCATGTCTTTATATAAATATCTTAATATTCCCTTTATCTGGAAAACCTGCACAATGAAGAAGGAAGAAGGACTTTGAAACTGATTGAAAAGGTTGCAAAAAAGTGTAGACAATAGAAAAAAATGAATGTAGTTGAGGATTATATTAGTAGTAAAATAATGTTAATTATTTTATATTGTACTGTGGCTAAGTGAAAAAAATCTTTAACTTCAGAAAACTCTCATTTAAATGAATTGTGTTTGCATCTGATTTGCTAATGATTCTATATACAGTGATATTTATGATTGCTTATATTTTCATGTAGATCAAGCAAATTATAATTTACACTATGTTAAGGGACAGAATGAAAGTGATGAGGCAAGCTCCCCAAAATGTTATCAACTTGAAGCTATTTGGGAACTCTAGTATTTGCAATTTCTGAAATTAGGAGTCCTTCAACTACAAAAAAGCAAATATATAACTTATGTGAATCTATGTAATCAGAGAGTAGAAATAAACACCACCTAGAAAAATAAAACACTGATATTAGTTTTTGTGTCCACTCCCGGTAAAGGAAATGTGTGTGTAATATCTCACTTTTCAGATGCACAGATGAAAACTAAGGTCATTGATCAGTGTATTAGTAAAGGGGAGAAGTCCATTAAGCAGATACGTCTTTACATTCAATCTGTGTGTTTCCCCTGTATTGGATTTTATGAAGGGTCTAGTTTGACTTCTCTCCATCTGTTGAGCTGGGGCAATTAAGGAAAGCAGCCATTCTTGAGAGGGGAGAAGTTTGGTTGAATTATTTGCTCCTGACTTTCTTTATGATAGTTTGCTCCCTGCTGGATGTCTTCTAATCAAAGGTCCAGACCATTCTGAGATCATTCTTTCCATATAACCTTGCCCTCCAGGCAATAGAATATGATCTCTCCCTTTTGCCTTCAGGTGTTGTGGTAGCCCTTCACTCTTCATCAGCCTGAAAGTACCAAACATGACATCAGGGTTCCCTAGCATTTCCCTATTTTCAAATGTCTTGTTTATTCAATCTTCTATAAATAAAGCAATTTGTACAATGATGTTCTCAAATTTTTCTATTTGAAATATAACGGTGTAGGCTAATTGATGAAAATCAGCAATGTCTACTAAGCCTCTAGGCATATAAAACATTGGCCAAGAACTTTTGTATTCTCATCCTTTTCATACATATATACTACTATCGATTCTAGGCCTTTTGACTAAGCAAGTGTAGATATATACTAGGAAGCTGAAAAAAAGATAAATATTCACTGGAGCTCTGCTGGAAATATTAAGAACACTCTAGATATTCATCAATTTAATACAATACTACAAGTGAATATACTGTAGTCATTGGAAGACTTTTTAGCCATTTGCACATGATATAACTAATGTTCAAAGACTAATGTTGAAAAAAACAAAATAATGCTTCAATTTGTGTAAAATGTATATACATATATATGTATATTGTTTTATATCCATAGTTACCAATAGAAACAGAAACACACTCCCAAGCTTACTTGTTTATGTGGAATGCATAGGAATATACTATTTGTGAAAGGTTGGTTTGTCTAGAGAGTAAACTGAATGGCAAGCAAGAAGTGAAATGAATAACAGAATAAAAACTACCAATCTTATGAAACTGCTGTCTTATGTACATGTGTTATCTAGTAGCAAAATAACTACACTGTAATTTTGTCTACAGAGTACTTAAGTGCTTCTTTTAGGATAGGATGGATAGGATGTTCAAGTTAACCACTGATTATCCTCTCATACCTGGTTCTGTTTTCTCTAGAAACAGTGGTTCTCAACCTTTCTAACGCTGCAACCCTTGAATATGTTCCTCATGTTATGGTCATCACAGTCAAAACAATATTTTCATTTCTACCTCATAACTGTAATTTTTGCTACTTTGTGAATCGTAATGTAAGCATCTGATATGCGGGATATCTAATATGCAACCCTTGTGAAAGGGTTGATAAACCCTGAAGGGGTCACAATATACAGGTTAAGAAGCACTGCTATAGATGAATCCAGTTAAGGGCTGATCACTCCAAGCACAGCTTTGTGGTGTAACCCAATCTCTAAAAGGTGTAGTATAGAATTTTGAGCATAGTTTGTATTAGAGAATAATTCTTGCCATGTGGATAAGGTAGAAAAGGAAGCAAAGTAAATTAGAACAGATGAGCAGTGAAATTGGAGATATTTGAAAGCTCAAAGTTAGAGCGAAGTCCAAGAAAACCCATCCATTCATGGCAGAATGTCAGCTGGTAGTTAGCATTGAATGTGTTGAGAAAACAGAACCAGGTATGAGAGGAGAACATTGATGAGAACAGGATACTTTACCCAGAGTAAAAATGTTTGAATGAGCAAGGCATAGTGCCAGAGTACCTGAGACTAGCACAGTGGTGTTCTGCACCAGCATTAACCTAAAAGATACTTCGGAAACTGCGTTTGTCAAGTTGAATAAAGTCTTGTCACATAGGCATTTGAGTCAACTGGACATGTTCTCTTAACAATAAAGTCATATGGCTTGCCTCCTCCTGCCTTCTGTGTGCCAGTCTTTCAAAGTAAACATCTGGTGGTAGGTTGTTCACTGAGAAGGTAGGCAAACAAGAAAGGCTGCATTGGGACTTGGTCCAGACACAGACTACATCTAAAAGTACTATAAATGGGCTCAGAGTGCATTAGTCTCCATGAAATGAGTGTGCAGATGAGAACAGATAGAAGGAATGCACTCTCACCACCTCAACCTGCAGAAACTATATGGCTCTTTTTTTTGCTACAGTTTAACATTAACAACTTATAAAAAATTAAAATCTAATTTGAGGGGTAAGTGATACCAGCTCTACAGTTAAGGGTGCTTGTTGTACAATCACAAGGACCAGCATTCAGATCTCAGCACCTGCTTGTTTTTCCAAGCCAACTCTAAGGAATCTGATCCCTTCTTTTGGCCTGTATACCAACAAGTGTGTGTACCCAGGCACTTACAAGAACATACATTCCCATATGCATGTGGGCACACACACACACACACACACACACACACACACACACACACACAGAGGTACCCAGAAAGACATGAGTAAATAATAAAATTATAAGACACAGTTTAGAGTTTAAAAATAGATATTTTTTACACTCTCTCTTTGCCACAAAGAACTGTTATTTCCTAGTTTGCTGGTAATACATATATTCTGCATTTGCCTGGTATTTTGAAACCCAGTCTTAGAATCAAAGCAAGAAGGTCTCCCAGGAATTGTTCTTAAAGCCAAGGCTCTAAAAATAGCCTAGTGCGATATCTCAGCCTTTCCCTCTCATTTAGAAATCTATACACAAAATCTACTGCCTAAAAGGCTGTAACGGTTCAAAACCTTCCAGTGCTTCAGCCAAAACTGCATTTTGATCTGTGAGTGCCACCTTCTTTTTTACAAAATTTTATAGGCTTATTTTCCTCCTGACAGTTTCATTGCATTTGTTGGGTTGTAAACCATGTTAAGCTCAGCAATAAAATGACTGCAATCTGTACAAGTAATAGCAAGCATGTCTCATAAACAAGATAAGTTGTGCCTTGCCAATATTGCTGCACTTCATAAATATGAACTCAAGTCTGTTTTGTGTTTCCGAGATCAGTGGCATAGTTTTATTTTAATTAAACACAACATATAAAATATTCATTTATGAAACAAACATCATTGTTTTTAAAAGATTATATTAAATTAAATTATACTGTTCTTGCCATAATGTCATGCACAAAAGAACCATTTTGAATTTTAAGTGGATTGATACAGTTCAAGTGTCCATCAATAAAAACTATATTAGGAATACAGTAATGCTACTGTGAATAAATGAGCTATTTATATTTTCTGATAATGTAAGTGCTTATATGAACTAATTCCAGTTTCCAAGCACCAGGCATTTCAGCTGTGTAGTAATTAAGAAACTAGTCTGCAGAGGAAAGGTAGGCTCTGCCAGAGCCATTGCATACAGTAGATTGTAAGCATTTGCTTTATCGATGACATAATTCCTTGTCATACTTTATTAGATCAGATCTGGATGATTTGGGTGAGCCAATTGAAGAATACTTGAAAGTGATTCCTATGCAAAATTTGCTGTGTAACAGAGTGCAGAGCTGGAAAAAAGAGGTCGAGGGTTTGTTCTTGGCCATGTTGCTAGCAGTTATGAGTCAGATTCCTCCATATGAGCAGAGGGAACTATATGAATTAAGCTTCACATTACAGATTAGACCATTGCATGCCAAATAAGGGTGAACCCAGCTTTTTGAAAATCTGATTTCTACGAGTTCAGGAACACTTTATTATAGAGCACAAAATTGAAGATACAGAATAGGCAAAAAATGAATACTTACTTTGAGGCAAATCAGAAATAAATAGCTGGAAACCTTTGCTAGCTATGGCTTTCTGTAAAGTGTCAGAAAGGCACATAGAGATGTGTAGTAAGAAGGTCGCTTGCTTGTTCCCAGCTGCTTAACCCCAAAATAACCACACAGAAGCTCTATTAATTAAATCATTGTTTGGTCCCTTACCTCTAGCTCCTTACTGGCTAACTCTTACATATTAATTTAACCCATTTCTATTAATCTGTGCGTCGCCACATGGCAGTGGCTTATGGGGTAAATTTCTGTCTGGCTCTGGCAGATCTACATGGCTTCTCTCTGACTCCATCCTTCTTTCTCCCAGCATTCACTTAGTTGTCCACACCTAGCTCTATTCTTTTACCTTATCACAGGCCAAGACAGTTTCCTTATTCACTAGCCAATAAAAGCAACACATATACAGAAGGACCTCCTCAACCAGAGATGGTTCTAGCTTATAAACTGATTTCTCCACACTTGGAATGCTCTATAAATCCTTGCTCTTAGTGGCCCAACATGGTGAGCACCATGGATATTCAGATTTGTTATCCTCACACTAAATATGTCTTTATCCCCAAGTGATTAGAACCTTATTATATGTCACTAACTTGGAAAAGTTTATTTAAATTCTGGCTTAGGTTTTCTCCAATCTGTGAACTTTTCCCTGACTCATTTTTTTCCACCAATATCTTCTTCTTACTTCTAATCTATAGGGCATATAAATAACTGTGTATCCATACAATGAAATTTTATTTAGCCATATATAAGAATGGATTCCATAGTAACTGTAAGTCATCTTTTATAAACATTAACAAATGTCATTGAATTGTTGACTATTATTTCAAGTATCATCTTCACAATAGGGAGATATCAAATGTATGTATTTTATTATTCTATGACACTCTCATAGCCTTTTCTACCAAGTGAGTTGTCTTAAAATCTAATTGAGCAATTCTTTCAACTAAAAGAAAACCTACATAAAGACTATTTTACATTGCATATTAGGCCTCCAATTAAACATCTAGGCACAGTTAAATTTTGCATTGCTATTATATTATATTAATGGTGATGATAAAGGGACACCATGGAAGCAGTGTAGAGCAGGTAGATACATAGGAGAAATGGCGATTTCCTCATTATTTATTTTCCTCTAAGATCAAGCATTCAAATAAAATAGAGAGGCAAAAAGATAGTTTTAGTTGCTTCTACTGGATTTCTCTATAAGAATAGCTTTGCAATTACAGGAAGAAAAATAAGAAATTACAAAGAAACTACGAAACATTTCTTGGACCTAAGGTTCTTGGAAAATAGCAGAAGAGGGGTTAGAAAGATTGTGATAGCCAAAGGGTCAGAGAGTTTGTTGTGCTACTGAATCTTATAGTAATGTTAAAAGCTATATCCATAAAATCTCATGAACATAGTTCCCAAACGTGTGTTGAACAAGGACAAAAACAACACACAAGTCAAAGTACATGGGGAAGACCAAAAGGCCTCAATTTCTACACAAAATCTTCAGACAACTAAGAAATATTGAGTAGGGCTAATGGTCTTCTCCAAGCATTTTCACACTTCCAGCACCAAATGGTCTATCATGAGAAAACACATGCAAGTAGCATGCAGACTGAGCAGGATATATACATACGTGTATGTATATATGCCTGTAGCAACAAATAATGAAATAGGACGAGCATGAATTTGAAAGAGAGGGCAAAGATTTTCTTTTTTTATTTCCTTATATTTTAAGGCATTTTTATTTTGTAATGTGCTTTGGTGAATCTACATCCACTGATAATATCAGTGGTTTGTTTTCATTTTCTTTTGTTTTGTTTTTGTTTTCTTTGTTTGTTTCAAAACAGGATTTCTCTATGGCCTATCCTGGAACTTGCTTTGTAGATCAAGCTGGCCTCAAAGTCACAGAGATTCACCTACCTATGCCTCCCAAGTGCTGGGACTAAAGGCATGTACCCCCACCACCACCTTTTAAAAGGAAAGGGGGAAATAAGGAGTTTCAGATATACATAAGCTGAAAGAATTCAACTTATCAACTTAATATACAAAATACTTCCTAGATACTACTAATAGTTCAGAGAGATGTCACAGCATTAAGGATGCATATAGCTAAGTGGTGAACCCAAGTTAAGTTTCCATCACTCAAGTATGTCAGGCAGCTCACAACCCTCTTGATCTCCAGCCTCAAGACCTCTATCATGCACTTTTGAACACCATAGGAACCAACATGCACATATGAAAACACACATCCAAATAAATGTAAAATCTTTTTTTAAAATGATATCAGATGGAAATATTGATTCACAAAAACCATGAAGAGTAATAGATGTAACATCCATTTTTACCCTATTTTGAATTAATTTAAAAGGTCACTGATTGCCAGTTTCTGCAAACTCTGAAATTCCCATGTAATTTTTCAGAAAACTATTTACAAAAGCAATCAACAATGATTTCAGGTTTTGCTTTTATATAAAAGAATCAAAACTTTCGCTGGGCGGTGGTGGCGCATGCCTTTAAACCCAGCATTTAATCCCAGTTTTTAATCTCGGGAGGCAGAGGCAGGCGGATCTTTGTGAGTTCGAGACCAGCCTGGGCTACAAGAGCTGGTTCCAGGACAGGCTCCAAAGGTACAGAGAAACCCTGTCTCAAAAAAAAAAAAACCAAAAAAATAAATCAAAATTTTTAAAAAGGCAAACAATCATTTTATGTGGGGTGTGTAGACTGGTACAGACTCTGTGGTAGCCAGTGTGGAGGTTTTTCAGAAACCCAAAATGAGACTACCATATTGCCCAGCTATACCATTCCTGGGAAATGTTCAGAGAATTCTGTATCATACTGAAGACATACTTGATCATCCATGTTCATCATTTCTCTATTCACAATGGATAGAGGGTGGAATCAACTCATGTGATCGACTAAGGCATAGTTAATGAAAACAAGGTATATATAAACTATAGGATTTTACTCAATTGCCAAGAAAGCTTAAATTATGAAATTCACAGAAAAATTGATAATTTGGATAAACTGTCTAGGAGCAGAAAAATAAAGACTGCATGTTCTCTAATATAAGCAGACCATGTCTTTGATTTTTTTTTTTTTGATTTTTTGAGACAAGTTTTTGCTGTAGTTATCGAGCCTGTCCTGGTACTAGCTCTTGTTGACCAGGCTGGCCTCAAACTTCAGTGATCCACCTGCCTCTGCCTCACGAGTGCTGGGATTAAAGGCATGTGCCACCACTGCCTAGCATGTCTTTGATTTGTTTATGTCTATATAAGAATGTATGAAAAAATACTACACGTCAAAAGGTTTAAATGGGGGTAGGGGATACACATGAAGTGGGGATGGAGGAAAGTTAATAAAAACTAAGAACAAGTGAAAACAACAAAATGAATTAGAACGGAGGTATACTGTAGTGTTGAACAATGCTGCTTGCAAAAGCCTTGGGTTGTTAAATGAATATCACAGTGTTTGGTGTCACATACCACCGTATAAGCTATTGACCTGGAGTAAGACCCAAAGGGCCCAAAATACTACAGTTTTCCACCTTTGTTTTTGGTTGTTTACCAAAGCTAGATGGTAAGACT
>JAQHUG010000061.1:7036347-7067808 GCA_028555095.1 Dicrostonyx torquatus | reverse complement strand
CTAGTCACTCTGCATGTATGTTACAGTTGTACAGCTTGATACTTTGTGGGACTCCTAATAACGAGAACAGAGGGAACATTGAGTATCTTTAATTCTTTATTGGCTTTTGGGACCCTACTACTCATACTGGGTCACTTTGCCGAGCCTTAATGCATGTGGTGGGTGATACTTAGTCTTACTGCACCTTGATATACCATGTTTTACTGATACTCATGGGAGACCTACCCTGTCCTGGATGAAGACAGAAGAGGAGGGGTTTGAGGGGGAGTGGAGAGAGGATATGGGGAGAGGGACTAGGAGAGGAGGACAGGGTAGGCTGTGGCTGGAATGTAAAATAAACAGAGTAATTAAAAACAAAACAAAAAGAGGTATTTATTCATTTATTCAATGTTCATCATAATCCAAAAAAGCTATGGGGCATCATGATACCATGGAAAGGTACCTGCTTTTCCTGGGATTGATTAATTTAGCTTTTTCATTTAAAAAGTACTTTAGAATTTTTCTTCTTTAGTTTTGTTTTTTGTTTGTTTATTTAAGAATCCATCTTATTTACAAGTTGGATAGAGAAACTTTGAATTGCAAATAACATTTTTACTTTATTTCAGTAATAATAAATATTCATTTGGTTGCTATATAGAGAAACACGGATTTATAATAATGTTTCTTGTATCGAAGTGGTCTGATGAATTTCAACATGGACTATTTCATGTGTAACCTCAAACTTTCAGTATGTCATCAGAGAAAACCTACATATACACACATTCTTTAACATTAAAAAAAGTCTAAAAATGTGAGCTAAGAGATATCCATAGAGATGGCTCAGTGGTTAAGAACACTCGTGCTTTTAAGAAGATCTACATTCATTTCCCAACTTCCAGATGTTGCTTCTCAACTATCTGTAACTCTAGCTCCCTTTGCTCTGACACCCTCCTCTGCTCTTCTGGCCACTGCAGGTACTGCAAGTACATGATACACAGACCTATTCAGATGAGCACTGACACATAAAATATTACAAAAAATTAGATAACAAATATGTTTATTGACACACACTGTCCCACTCTATGCACCCAGTGGTATAAGAACTCCTTGAGTCTCCTCCTTCTCCTGTTGAGATGTTTCCTTGCTAACAATGGTGAGTGTGTGTACATGTGTGTGCTTTTTAGCATACTACATCAACCTGTAAAAAATTTCAAAATATCATGTGTGTGTGTTTATCATATTGTATCTATCTATAAAAAATTTCAAAGGCCTTTGATAAAAACACAAGAATTTGTATATCTTCATCCAAGTCCCCAAGTTGCTAATATATTTTCTCCTTCAAAGAATATCTTATAAACTTCATGCAGACAGGACCTTATTCAGCATTCTCCTGTTACTATCATCAGGATTGCGAAGCCTGACTCACCTCCAGCCAACAAGATAGCTTGCCATTCAGTTATTCCAGCACTCTCCCATTGCCTTCAGCTTTTCCTAACTGGGAAGATGCTCTCTGATTGGTAAGATGATGGCATGATAAAAGAAAGCAACTTAGAGGGTTTACGAAGAAAAAAATACCCAAGGTTGCTTGAGGATGGAGATACATAGCTCATTTCTCTTCAAAAAAAAAAAAAAAAAAAAACCATGCCTTCAGTAACCTGAATAACAATGCAACGCGTGAGTTGGGAAATGAACTTGGCAACTAACAGTTAAAATAATTTTGATAAGTAAAGATAATATTCTTACTTAAGTATTCTAGATAACCTTATTGGTAAAGGATATGAGTTTCTCAGGTAAACACAAAGTCAGGAGTAATCAATAGAGGGATTATGACAAATGCCAAGAAAGTAAATAGTACCATTCTTTTTTTTTTTTTTTTCTTTTTTGGTTTTTCGAGACAGGGTTTCTCTGTAGCTTTGGAGCCAGTCCTGGAACTCTTGTAGACCAGACTGGTCTTGAACTCACAGAGATCCGCCTGCCTCTGCCTCCCAAGTGCTGGGATTAAAGGTGTGTGCCACCACTGCCAAGCAATAGTGCCATTCTTGAGGTGATTAAAAATTCTGGTTTAAATCTTAAAACTGGAGTAATTAACAAGCAGTACCCTACTGACTCTCAGAGGAGCGCTTTTTCATGCAAAATTTTAGCTCTGTAGCCCTAGAAGACTGAGTAATCCTATTCGTTTACTTATCACAGGGGGTGGTTAGAGGATATATGCCAAATATTTGGGCATGTGCCACTCTCTTCATTACAGTTCATTTCTAAAAGGCAGATGTGGCATTGACCTTAACTAAACTATGTTTATTTATGAAATTAAGTAACGATTCCCAAACCTTTCTGAAATAGTGGAAGTCAAGATATTTCAACACAAAAATGAGGGAAAGCAGAGAAGAGAGACAAACTTGGCAGCCTCCTCTGAACTAAGCTGAAAACCATGTTTCAGCAAAGGAAATACAGAATCCTCACCCAGTGCCATGGCACGGAAGAGCCTTTCCACATGCCAGACAAACCATGCGAGAAGAAGCCTGGTCCAAACTGGGATTGGGAGTATATTTGTATTTTCCCTACTTTTTAAGAGAAGACTAGCAGAATTTTTTCTTGTAAATTTAGGGATGCATAATCACATGTTGTTTTACATAAACATGTATTCCAATTTACATAAATTTGCATAGCATTTTTCCCAAAATTCTAGCTCTGAATATGTAAAACCAATTAATCTGTGTTCTCTAATATAATTGTACTTAAATATGAAATCCAGGCATCATGCAAGGGGTGGACTACCGAAGACAGCCATTAATCATTCTAAACCTCTATAATGAAAGGAGATAGTAGCTGAAAGTGAGAAAACATCCTCGACTTTTCTAGAAATTAATTAAAAGTTCTTCCTTTAAACTACTGATAAAATGATTTCAACTCAAAATAATCAAGTTGAATAGTTGATAAAATTAATTAAGGACTAAAAGGAGAGTACTTATTTGTCTAGACCAGCCTAGCTAAGCCCAAGTCAAGCCTGCTTACTCTTGAGTGGACATTTGAGGTAAAAAGGATGTTTTCAATCTGTAATTGACCCCCGAAGTACAGAAGCTAATGCTGTGATAGCTCATACCAGTGACAACGGGTTTCTTTCTGATTGCCCCCAATCTGTTTCAGGATTGGTCTTCTGGTCTTATCACGCAGACACGGGCGGGAAGACGATTAGCATTCTTCATAAATAAACCAGCACTTGGCAAATAATTTTTTCTGTGTTGTAAGGTAGTCTGCAGCTTGTTTTCTAAGTATTTTCTTAAAGAGGATTTCCATAAATGAATATGAAAAGCACTGTGAAGGCATCAATAAAACCCTTTTGCACAGGTGTGGGATTTCTAGCTACTTAAGTTCGAGCCATAGCTGGCAACTCTTACTATTTTAACATGCAAAAGAAATGTGCTGCATTAAAAAAAAAATGTCAGTGAGAAAAATAATGAAACTCGAGACTGCAAACCGCCCAAAAAGGATCATAGAGAAGTTGCCTCATTAGCACAAAATTTGGACTATGTCCATCACCTACTCAAGAACCTCTTCTTGATTTTCACAACCCTGGAAATATCCTAAATATGTTAGGACCCTGACAGTCTATATTGGCTTCTTGCTTTGTTTTGGGTCTCCTTGAAGTCTTCCTCTCATTCATGTCCTGGTGCAGGACAATTCTGTATCCTGTCCCCTCAGCACAAATCTTCCTTTCTTCCTGTACTTTGAGCAGGTTAAAAAGACATACCCCAGGGTATTTGCTCTGTTGTTTACCACTGTCAAGATTGGGATAGGTTACTTTAAAACACATAAGGTTCTCATTATTCAGAACAGAAAATATGCTAGACCATAAGCATGCCTCAAATAATTTTAAATGATTAAAATCATACAATTAATATCAGAATGACAATTCAAAAATTCTAATTTTTAAAAAGCAAATTTTTATCTTAAAATATTTATTTGCCATAATATATGATGTTTCAGTTAGCATGAAAAATTCATTGCTGATAGTTGTAAATTAAACATTCTATATGATTCCTTCATAATTCTACCATCCTAAATATTTTGATTTATAAAATCAAATAATTTCTTCAGAAATCCTCAACAATTTTAAGAAGATTTTGTTATTATAGTTCTAATTGTAATATCTCTTCCAGACTCATGGGCTGAAGATTTGGTCCCTAATGCAGTAACATTCAGAGATGGAGGCTTTGAGAAGTTGTTGAATCTTTGGATCCTTAAGGCTCTGACTTTATCAACAGTCAGTCATAGCCAATGAGCTATTGTGAGGCATTTCAGAAATGAGACTCTACTGGATGTAGTATCCACTGAGGGTAGCTCAGCCTCAGATCCTCAGCACCACCTTACCTTTGGTTCCTCACGCTTTTCTGACTGCTGCGAAGTTGAAGTTGGCCTCCTTTATTTATTTATGTGTTTATTTATTTGTTTGTCTATTTATTTGTTTATTTATTTTTTGATGACACTTTGCTTTGCTGTAGGCACAAAGCAAAGAAATCAGTGAACCATGGACAGAACCCTCTGACACTGTGAACCAAGTTAAATTCTTTCCCCTTTAAGTGCTTTCTTAAGTGTTTTGTCATGGATGCAGGTTCATGGACAGCACAGAATACAGGAATGATTAATTTCGACTGGCAACTAAGGAGCTGTGATCAGGAGCCCACCACAATCACCATTGTACACACCAGACAAGAAACTGTTTGCGATCCTTAAACTGAAGAAAAGAGGAGAGAGTGTGACAGTGGGAACTTAATACACTTCTACGTTTTCTATGTCTTTTGAAGTCCCAAAAGTGAGACATAGCAAATCGTGTTTAGGGGACTGCAAAAACTACATCCTGACTAGAGTACACAAGGGAATGTAAGGAGGGAAGAGAAAAACAGGAAGTGTGTTGATAGAACCTAACATGTAGGAGAGACAGAGTAGATTAAGACATCTGCAATAAGAAGCAGTTACAAATGCGTAAAGCACATCGACTAAATTCAGTCCAGAGAGCAATTTCTTGACAATATCCTAGAAGTCCAACATGCTGCAACTGTCCTTTCATAATGCAGAACCAAATCCCCTGAAATATTATTAACAATTTCAGCGGTTTCATGATATGTACCGTATCACGTAAGCTGGGTATATTATTCAGCTCCTTCAAAATGAAAGCTTTAAGATTGTAAGTATTTTTAGTGTAGTCAAGTAAAGAGAATTTATGAATGCATTGCTGTAAGCCCAGAAAGGAATTGCCAAGAGTTGGAAAGGGGGGGGATCCTCTTCCAATGAAACACTGTGATTCCCTGACACTCACTTCCAACTTTTTGAGCTTGGGAAGACCTAGCCCCCACCAAGCACTAATCTTCATCAGGGATTTCATACCTCACAGCTGCTATTTAGGTAGCCCCGTATGCTATGAAATTTAAACCCTCATTTTATCTCCTTTCCCTACAGCAAAAATTGCAATATCTCACACCGAAGCTCCAGCTGTCAGAATCACACACTATTTCTATTTCAATGTCTAGAATAATCCCTTGCTCCCTTGTTTTCATTGAGCAAGAATGTGCCAACTTAAAAAAGAGAGAGACAGAAGGAAAGAAAGAAAGGGAGAAAGATAGAGAAAGAAAGAAAGAAAGAAAGAAAGAAAGAAAGAAAGAAAGAAAGAGAAAGAAAGAAAGAAAGAAACAGGCAAAAGCCGTTTATCTAAACTCAAATACTCCAAGTGGAAAAACAGCCTTAAGAAATGTGATACTTTGTTATAGACATTTTATGTTTGCAGCATAGGTTTTTATTTCCTTCTTTTAAAGTACATATATTCTTGCACATGTATAAATACACATAGAGGGACATGAGAATCTACAGCCCCTTCTTTTTCAGAAAGCATTACATAAGTCGGAGAAGATATACGCATATTTTAATGCCAGGAAGTTAGTCAGTGTGCTCATATCTATGGCAACCATTCTTAAGTTAAATTTTATTTTTTTAAACAAGAGGGGAAAAATGTTTCCAAGTGCCCAGTCTTTCTTTATGGTAATCATTGCTTAATATTAATAGAGTTAGAACCTCAAATTCCAAAGCTGCTTCAGAACTATGGTGCTCCTAGTCAAAATTAAACTAAGCAATTCGTGAAGACGACATTTATAAACTGACACACAGATACAGTCTCAGCTGTCCCCACCCTAAACAGAAGGAAAGTAACTGTCTTCAGAGGACAGAAGTTCATCTGGAGTTTGATGTCTGATTCTGTGTGAAGAGATAAGCGAAGAAGCTTGGAGGAGTCTCCTAACTCCTCAGACTCTGTGCTACCACCAGGGCCACCTGAAACAGGAATGACCTTGTTGTGGCAAGGGATAGAGAAGGAAGAAGGATGAGCACTTTCCCACACTGGATTATTTAAATTATTTATCTCGCAAATTATTTCATAAAATATTTTACAGGTATATTTTATTATTTTTGTGTCTGTAGAAAGGAGTGCCCTCAGGTACCAGAAGAAGGTGTCAGATCCCCTGGAGCTGGAGCTACAGGTTGTAAGTTGCCTGGTGTGGGTGCTGAGAACTGAACTTAGGTCCTCAAAAAGAGCTGGAAATGCTCTTACCTGCTGAGCCATCTCACAAGCCATCTCACAATGGATTTTTTTTCCCTCAGTATCAATTTCAATACACACTGCTGAGTTACATTACTGGCGGCATTACAGCTGGTCTCTATAACTCAGTTACCCCTCCTCTACCACTGGATTGGGTATGTCTTCTCTCGATTCTTCATCCTAAAAGCTTCTGGTGTCTTTCTATACTGTCATTCTAACATATTGAATCTACCAATAACTGTTTAGTACAAAGTTCACCAAACACAAACATCCCTGGAAGTTTTAATGAATGGCTTGGAATGCTTCCTCATTTATCCTCAAGCCACATGCTCACTCTAGTCCCAATACAGCAAGTTCACCTTCAGCAGGAAGAGTGTGGTAAGAACACAGTGCTGTTTTCCATATTCCAGATGCTTCCTCATCCAGCAATAAAGGTCATGCTCCACTCCCTCAGTGCTCAGCAGGCACAGCCTAATATCATCAGCTCTCCCTTCTCGGTCATCCATGTGATATTTCGCTTGATTATAGACAAGCACAAATAAGCAACAGTGTTGAACAATTAAGTCAATAATAACATGCTGTTTTCTAAATATACAGATTTAGATGTTTATTTAAAACTTGAGAGAATATAAAATTCTTGAGAAAGTCATTATTGTATTCACTCTTCAAAGCAGAATTGTAACAGTCATAAAGCCAAAAGATTTAAAAGGCAAAAATTTCTCTTCAATCGCTTATACCCATGACATTATCCTTTTATAAAATAAAGTACCCTTTAAAATGCTTAGAAAATATAAACTTTTAAAATATTTATTTACTTGAGACAGAGTGTTTTCTTGAGCCAGCTGGCCTAGAACGTGCTAAGTAGCCAAGGCTGGCTCTGAACTCCTGATCCTCTGTCTCTGTCTTGAGGTAAGGAACTGTCATATGCTCCCTTTTCTCCCTTTACACTGGAAAACTTAACTTTGTTAAAGCCCAGATTCCATCTTCACTTCTAAAAGTTAGAGCTTGAAGCTAAATGGAAAACAGATAATGTTTTTACTTTAATGCACTTTGCCAACACTAGGAAAAAAATATCTTCAATTCCTCAAACAGATGGCAATGCCACCTTTAAAAATATTAAGTATGTTAAAATAGATACAAACTGATAGTTATGCTTCTGATAAATGCTGCTGTGGACAACCGAATGCCTCCCATTCTGTTTCAGTAATAAATCACGTTCCTGAGTTGAGTTAGTAATGAGATTTTTAATCATGTGGATTGAACATATCCTCCAGTTAATAAAATACGTATAACCTCCTTTTTATCTTTAATAAAAGATTTTTGCAGTGCTCAAATGATTGGTATTACATTTTTAAAGAACCCAAGGTTGATGTTTTTCAATTCTCCTTTCCATTTTACCAGGCTTTTATAATTCAAACGTAATATGCCCTGTAATTAATAATTCATAAGGTAATTTTAAGGCTTTTATTCAGAAACCTCTTTCCTATTGACTTTAGAATGTGTCATAAAAATGCAGGTATTAGTATTTTGGCAATTCCCAGTTCTATATGGATGAGGTCCTTGAATTTAAACAAGTCAGAATCAGTGTTTTCCAACCCAGGTGATATTACTTTGAACCTGAAGGCACAGAAGAGAAAAATACTATTTTAAAAAGCTGCTTACACCATTATATTCCTCTCACCTGACAATTAACTACACACCAATTTTTTCCTGTTATTCAGGTAATTGTCAAGGATATATTTTTTCAATGTTAGAATTATTTTGAGGCATAAATCAAAGGCAAACAGTGCTATTTGAAAGCAATTTTTTTAGTTGCTGCTCTAAATGTGGCATTTAAGCATCTGGAATTTCTAAAAGATTCATTCATAGATATTTTTTACCTGAAGGTAAATCTTTTATTCTCATTATTATTTTTTCAGGAACACACACATACATCTAACACCTTTGAGAAGAGCACAAGTATGTAACATCCTTAAATACTTCTCACTTGTTAATTTTTCTGAATACTTTTCTGAAAATTCCCTAGTCAGGGGTATGTGTCACTTAGCCAAATTTATTAGGTGAGCCTTTTACACCACAGAGTCTACTCACACAGTATTTTATGGTATTCTCATAAAACTACCAGGCCGTATTATTATTTATGCCAAATAAAAACAAAAAGAACTCAAAGAATGCAAAGAGTCTAACTGGACAAATACCTACCCTACATAACTTCCAAATATTTGGTTGTACACAAATGAACAATATGAACGTAAAATTATTCTTAAGTGATTGAAAAGCAACCTAAAGTATATCAAGACAGTGATTAAGCAGACTTTCATGTTTACAAAATAAATCATGCAACAAATGATCATTATGTAATTATATCTCCACACTACTTTGGCAACAAGTGGTAGACTCACCCTGCATTCCTTAAGCAATTCCTTAAGTAATTGGATATACTTCTTGATAAGATCTTTTTTGTTCATTCATCCATAAATTCGTTTTTTTTTTTCAAGTGCAGGCATGCACCGAATTTCTCGGAGGATCAAGAAAATCTCTGTGTCCTGAGAATGTATGTGGACACATACAAGGGAGACATACAAGTACAAAATGTATCCAAAGGGTAATATGCTCTATTGAGAAAGCACATGGCAATAAAATGACACAAAGTAAATAAGTGGGTTGGATGTGGAATGAAAAAAATGCATTCATCACCTGAATCAGACTAGAAACAAGAGGAAACAAGAGACATCCTAGTTATAGGAAGGAGTAGAAGAAAGGGCCCCACAGATGAAAAACAAAGGTTAACTTAAGGATGATTTTCAGAGTGCTGCACGATTAGAGGAGATTCTCTAAGAGAAATGCCAAAAGGACCATAGCATATAACTTTACTCAACCATTCCATAAAACTTGGATTTTGTTCACTGAGGAGTTTTGAGTCATTAAAAGAGTGCAATTGGAAATTTTAATCTTTCTCTTTATGGAGAACAATTGGAAACATGTGAAGCAAAGATTGTCAGGGGAATATTGAAACACTGAAAATAATTAGAGTCTTTAGAAATAGCCGGCAAGGTAAGTAATGGAGCTGATCCTAGGGCAGAGCAGGAGAGGTGTGCACACTAGCTAAGGCGAAGCAACACCTGGATCCCGTGGTGATTCAGTGGATCAGAGGGAGCTTATAGGGACTTAAATTCCCTCTTTGCTAAGAAGGTGACACTCACTTTTCATGGAAAGGGAGGATGAGGAGAGCGATGTCAGGCTAAAATGAAAGGCACTGCCATTTATATCGCATGTCTCATTTCATGTCCCCAAATTTGGACTCTTCAGAGAAAGTTTTAATGTATAACCCAAGTACATCAGAAAGATTGGAGGGAGGGAGGTACACTCAACTCCTAGGATGATGGTTTGTTCTTTAGGACTGGCTGAGAACACCCCCAGGGCATTTGCTTGTGTTCACCTGTGTTCATATTCAGAACTGCATGTTTATAGTCTTTTCACAAATGCACTGTCAGAATCTTGAATCTTTAGCACAATAATTTGCATCTCAAGAAAATATTCATAGTCTCCTGTTCTTTACTAAAATTTTATACCAAGATTTCTTATCTCTTTTGTTCATTCTCAAATCCAAAGCATCTGGAGTATTTGGCACTGAATTATATATACATTTGTCAAATAGATGAAGGAAAGAACACACCTAATAAATTTTCTACAAACACCCCAAATTTCTTATCTTCTATTCATTTCTTAAATAAAGAAATTCTTACATCCAAGCAATATATTTCTCTTGACCTCTTTTGTTCCATGCAGTATAGTCATTACTGAAGTAGGTATATTTTACTTCCCAGTGGTATCATTGGAATAATAAGAAAAATGTTGAGAGCACCTTGTGTGAAGACTTTCATAAACATACAAATATTTTAATTTTTAATGGATAAATATTTGTACATGAAACATATCACAACCACTAATAATTTTTGAAGTCTATTCTTTTTACCTGCACAAGTTTTCTTGGTTTTGCATATTTCTAGTTGCTCTTTGTCTCTGCCGTTCAACTTCAAAAATTTACCTGTAATATTGCTAGAACGTTCAGTTGCTAACCCCACCACCCCCCACCACCCAATCCACAGCTTTAAGTCCAACTCTACTTGTTTCTTTCTTCCAACATTCTTTTATATCTGTTTCCTTTTCTCTGACTGAGGGTTTTTGTTTCCTTTTTCTTTTTTTTCCCTGTTTCAATGCCCACCAGCTTTCCCTGCTGTTGAACTCAAATGGGTTTTTAACAAGTAAAGAGATGAGAGACCTCGTTATCTGCTGGAAAAGTGTTTTGTAGCGGTCTGGATTGTCTGCCTTCAGACTCCGGGTCACATCAGACCAGCAGAAAAAGAAATGAGATCCTTCATTCTAAGTAGGGAGGTATTTTGTCTGAGAGTCAGAACCTCAGTCAAAGTCCAGGCACACACTGGGGACACTGACAACTCTCAACCTCCCTGCTTTGTATCTGGTGCACACAAAGAGAAAAGGAGACCTGCTTTTGAAGGGTAACCTTCTTGCTGAGTAAATCATACCCAGAATCCTCCCTGACACCAGGTAACTCATTTCCCAGCTTTATGCTGGCCAGGCTGTTTGACCCTGCTTATTGGGGGGGGAGTCCTAGGGAGCATCATCTCCCATTGTATCCAGCTGCAGAAACAGAACCAACTGTCCTTCCAGACTCTGATCAGGTCTCTACAGAGGCCTGGGCAGAAAGCCCCAGGATTTTATCCAGGATCCCATGCCTGAGTTTGTTCTAGTCTGCCATGGTACTAAGTACACCCATAACAGATGGTGTCTTCTTTTAGATGAAGATGAGTAGGTGAGAAATTGTCTGGCTACATAAAAAAATTTAATTAAAAAAAAAGAGAAAAATAATCTGCAGCTGGCATGTCATTTTAACCCCCTAAGCACACTTTCTCTCATTCACTTTTGAAATCCCAGAAGACAGGATCAAACTATCTTGAGTTAGGGAAAAACCTCAAATTTCTGTTTCCCTCTCACGTGGATATGGAGTTAGCAAACTGTGCCTTTAGAGGGAAAAGCAGTCACATGTATTTGTTATTCATTCTTTCATTCAAAAGGGATGGCTGCAAGATAAGACTGTGTGAAGTAGCCCAGAGTTCGAGCCCTGCACTAGTCCTGTGAACTTCACTTGGAAATGTAGTAATTCCACACCAGAGTTAGAATTCAGGTGGAGGGACAGATAGAGCATTTCAACAAACCCTCCAGGTAGGTCTTTACACATTCAAAATTAGAGAACTACTCATAGAATATTGAAAACTCACTATACTGGTTATTTTTTGAAAGGCCTTCAGAATCCATTCATTCATCATTTTGAAATATTTATCAACT
This sequence comes from Dicrostonyx torquatus, assembly GCA_028555095.1. Lineage (NCBI taxonomy): Eukaryota > Metazoa > Chordata > Mammalia > Rodentia > Cricetidae > Dicrostonyx > Dicrostonyx torquatus. The sequence goes on along the minus strand of JAQHUG010000061.1, from coordinate 7,055,879 downwards.
TACTGCCCTAAGGGAACTGAAGGATGGAGAGATTGGGATACTTGTGTCATTTCATATAGCTACACGAACCTAGTTCCAGAAAACATACTCACAACCACCCTTTAGGCTGCAGAGTTCTCCTGTATAGTTCACCACAGTGGTGTGTACGGCTTGCATACATTGGAACCATGTTGCTAGCAGGTCAATTTTAGCATGGCTGTCAACACATCTTTTCTCCTCTCGAATTCATACTAGGGTTCCACTAACCTTTTTATACTGTCTGTTACACTATATATATTAATTAGTTATGGATTCTTTCCACTCTGTTAAAAAAGGTCCATTCAAAAAAGCACAAGAATATATGAAAATAGAGAAAAATAGTAAAATTAACCCAATTAATCTCCCACTGTTCTCAAAAAACAGTGAATCTTGTTGCCTCTCAATTCCCACCCAATGAATTACTTTATTGGAAAATCTAAATGCTCTATACTTACTTTTATTAACATTTCAAGTTCCATACGTTACAGATATAAGCTTCTTAAAGCCATATATAATAACAGTGATAGGAAGAAAAACAAAACTTATTATGATCTTGATTGTCTGAGTAGTGTTTTGATTTTGAATGATTTCCTTAAAATTATTTTAAAGGAGGCCAGAGAGATAGCTCAGTGGTTCATAGCACTTGCCCAGGTTCAGATCTGAGCACCCACAAGGCATCTCACAACTTCTTATGACTCCATTTCCTGGGGATCTGATGCCCTCTTCTGTCTCTGAAAACACCAGGCATGTTTGGTGCAAACACTTACGCAAAAAAAGATAAGCATGGCATCTTTTAAGAATGGTTGCTTTACAGTTTGTGTATTTGAATCAAGACTGAAGTTGGTGTAGGAGGGTTCTTCTGTATTTGTATTGCTTTCATTGGTTAAATAAAGAGACTGCCTGGCCTGTATGATAGGTCAGCCCTTAGGTAGGTTGAGTGGACAGAACAGAAGGCTGGGGAAAAGGGAAGACACCAGACGCCATGGTTCTCCAGCTTGAGATGGATGCAGGTTAGAATCTTACGATAAGTCACCACCTCGTGGTGACACAGAGACTATTAGGAATGGGTTAATTTAAGATATCAGGGTTAGCCAAGAAGAGACTAATGACAATGGGCCAGGCAGAGTTTAAATGAATACAGTTTTCATGTGGTTATTTCGAATGTAAGCTAGCTGGCGGCTGGGAGCCAGGTGCCAGGAAAATAGCCCGGCTCCTCGGCAGGGAAACAGTCCCGCACCTCTTACAACAAAAGTAAAGTCCACAAGTTGTGAATGGTAGACAAGATAGACTTCTCCATCACCATCTGTATATAATGCTCTGGGTTTGTCTTTCCTGAAGTATAATTTTGTTGCTATTGTTGACAGATTAACAAATTTTATCATATTCAGCAGAAGCTGGTACCCTTTTTCTACATAAGACCAGATGCTAAATGTGCTTTGATATCCCATATGATCTCCCTTGGATTACTCAATTTTCTTTTTCAAGAATAAAATCAAAGCAAACAATATAAAAACAAATGAATAAGGGTATGTTTCAATGAAATGCTATTTCTTCTTGTTGTGTGTGTTAGGCTTTTGCTGTCGCACAAAGGCCAGATGTGTTTGGGTGTCCTCTTTTATCACCCTCTGCTTACTCTTCGAGTAAGGATCTCTCCCTAGGCTTAGCATTCATGGAATTTCCTTTTATCTTAAGGCTAGAAGACAACAGGAACAGCGGTCATTCTACTTCTGCCCTCCCCCACCTCAGTGCTGAGACTACTGGTATGTATAAGATATCCACCTTGTTTTGTAGGCCCTGAGATCCAAACTTTGATCGTCATCCTTGAGGAACAAGTGCTATTAACCTTGGAACCATATCTCAAGCCCTCAATAAAACATTTCTAATAAAATTGAAAACAATCTAATGTGACCCATTGGGTCTCATTTCTGTTCATCTTGTGGCATTCCATAATGTGATTCCATTACTGAACACCCATGTGTCCCTTTAACACAGTGATTCTCAACTTGTGGGTCACAACCTCATTGGGGGATTGAACAACCCTTTTACAAAGGTCACCTAAAACCATCAGAAAACATAGATAGTTACAATTCATAACAGTAGTAAAATTACAATTCTGGAGTAGTAACAAAATAATGTTATAATTGCTGGGTGGGGGGGATCACCACAACATAAGGGACTGTATTAAAGGTTTGGCATATTAGGAAGGCTGAGAATCACTGGTAAAACAGGTCTTATGTCTTCTGTAATTTCTCTAACTTGGTAATTAGGGCTTGATCTTTATCCAATTTGTGTGTGTGTGTCTCTTGTGTGTTTTTGTGTGTGTGTGTGTGTGATGTGAATACATAAAGAGAGAATAAGAAAAAAGAAAGAGACCAACAGACGGATGAATATTACCTTCTGGGTGCATTAGAGCATACAAATGTAAAATAAACAAAAAAGTTCACTTCTCTCATCATTTATGTGATACTTTTAGTTATTTATGATCATAATCTAGATTCATTAATACAACTGTGTCTGGGAGACAGTGGTATTCTTTTTGTTACTTGTCAGTTATTAGAATGGTGTTACAGTAGGAAACTTATTGTTGCTAATTCTTTGATTACCATGAAGTTCAGGCAGTACAGAAAATTCTTGAAACTTAGTTTTGTTTTGTTTTTCTTTGTTTATTTTGGTCTTTCATTCACAATATTAAACTTATTCTTTAGATTTTGTTAAAGATATTTGAGTTTTGAAAATATTAATGTAAACTTGTGTTATAACTATATCTGAGCTTGTTAAATCCATTGTAATTATTCATTCTCCTGCACAAATTTTGCTTCTAGGATCAGTGGAATCTTCTCAGATTGGCTCTCAATTCTTGGTATGGCCCAATGAGATTTTGAAAGTATCACTGTTTTCCATGAGGCAAAATATTCAAAATTATGCTATGAATTTACTGCTCCTAAAGTCTGATTTACTTATTTTCCTACCAAGTCTTAGTTTCTTTCAATGTGAAAAGATATTAGATATTCAAGGTGAAAGAGTAAGGATGCAATTGCTCTTGACTTGGTCATCTAGGCCTTCATAGTGAACACAATTGGAAACTATTTTCTTAATAAAATTTATATGGCATTGTGATGCCATAAAAATGCTTCAAAACTTTTTAACTTTTCAATCATCCTCAAAATCTACAATCTCGTATATACCAATGTAATTAATTACTCACTTGGATTTTTTGATAGTATATATCTAATAAACTCAAAATAAAATACAATCATAGAAATACTGTTATAAAAAATTGATGTTATTTTTATGTTTCTTTAACCTTAAAGTCTTAGCTCACCATGAATGTACAATCAAATTATTGCAATTTAAATTCTCCCTATGTGATAATTCTGTTCCTGTGATACTTTAGTATGGTAGCTATTAGCAACATGTGGCCATTAAAAGTTTAATTTGAACTAATTAAACAAAATTTATAATTTAAGTTCTCAGTCACACTTTTCCAGTGTTCAATAACCCTGTGTGGCCAGGGGCTACCACACTGAATAATAGGGACACAGAACATTTTGTCAGTCCTTCAAAATCCAATAGGCAGCACAGACTGCTGGGTACCTGATTAAATACACGATTTTTTTTTCCTTCTTAATTTTCAAAAATCCATTTGGTACATATCTCATTTGTTTTGTATATTAGGCAAATACACAATTCTAAAGACAAGTCCTTTATTTCTTCATTGATGTCCAATCACTTTCTGTCTCCTCTCCCTATTCTTTCCCTTCTCCATAATTAAACTGAACAGACTTAAGAAGCAAAATTACAAATTTCAAACACTATACCAGTCAAAGTTTAATAAAATATTCTGATTAAAAATGCTATAAATTCTCCTTCCACTGATTATTTTTCATTTAAACATATATATATATATATATATATATATATATATAATTTTATACACAATTACATGCGTAAATGTCATGTAATTTTCTTAAATAAATGACATGTTAAGAACTATTTAGTTGAATAAGATTTCTCCAGCAAATTTGGTGAATGCTTTAATGACTAATCCTTTAGAAGTAAATCAATGCTGACTTTCCACAGTAGTGACTTTTCTTTTAAAACAAATGCACCTGGAGAAGGGCTAAACCCAAGGGAGATTCTGTAACAGGGTACTTATTAATACAGTAACTTAAAGATCAAGTTCAAATTTTGAATATCCCAAGTGGTGAATGAAAGGTGCCATGCGTGTGGGAACAAAAGATGCCCGAGAGTGATCCTAGCTAGTTCTCTAATAAGAAAATTTAAAATCCATGGTGTTGGTTGCCAACAAATGCAATTTTTGAAAGGGTGGAACATGTTCATATTTCCTTAGTTTTTGTCAACAACTTAACAGCTGTGTTCCAAATGGACTGAAGTTGAGCCAAAATATTGTCTGGCAGCCCTGAAAACAGAATCTGACAATAATTGATTTTCAGAGCATTCACAGTATGAATCCCAACATTCCACAGTCTGGGGAGACAGTGGAAACAGGAGGAGGGAACACAGATACTTATTTCTTCATTTTGTGGAGAGCACATAAGCAAAGAAAGTTTGAACAGGATATTGACCTCATTATCGTGCTCTGTTTCTCAAGGTACAATGAAATATTTATGAGGGAAAATAATAAGTCTCTGTTGGATGTTATCTTTAAGTCTAAGTGCAGTGTGGACTGCCATTTTGCTACTGTTTTACGTATGAATCAACACAATATGCAGAGAGACTCGCTTTCCCCATTTGAAAGTAAGAAAAGCACCAAGCATGAAACAATCCCAAGGAAGATGAGGAATGTTACCTACTCTCAAGTCTCTTGGAAACATGATTCTTTCCAAGTAGTAAATGTGAACGAAACTCCAAGCACGGCCTTGTGTGCTAACTTTATAAACTTTGTTAACCCACAAGCAATACTATTGAAATAATTTCAAAAACTGTATGATGAATTTTCTATTCTAACTTTTAGCATGTGCCCGGGCCAAACAATCAAAAAGCAAACAACAAATAAAAATGTAAAAGTAGAAGAGCAAGCTCTCCAGTTTTAGTGCAAAACTTAGGAAATAAAAAATAATGAAGTCACAAAAATAAATTCAAAGGTCTGCTTGTCAATCATTTCCTTCACAAAAGAGTTAAGGTTTTAAGAGTTAATTTTGCAAGGTTTAGCTCTCACACCATAGGCAAAATCAAGGTAGACTTTATGGTTTCTGTGTTCCTGTCCAAAAGGATTCCAGAAGTTTCCAATTATGCATTTTCATCTTCACACATGTCACAAGTATCTTCTCATTCAAAACACCATAAAGGATCATTTTCTTGAGAGTGTTAGCTTCCAGAATGGCACCATCTCACTGATTCACATTTCCTGATGCAGAGAGCACCTGCTCTCACTCCTGGCATCTCAAAAATCCCAGATGGTGTAGCTGATCTGGGCATAAGGGTCATTGTTTCTCAGACCTTTGGCTCCATGGATCTGTTGAAGGGCTTTGATCTTGTAGTATATTTACTTTGCTTACTTCAGCCAAAATATGTTTCTAGCTGCAGAAGTTTGCCTTTCAATAATCTTTTCATCAGAGCCTGATGTCCATCCCACTTTTAAGAATCTTTGTCTTTCATTTAACATCTCCACCATCACTTCACCACCTACCACATAGTTCATTGGGACTGAGCTCCCATGATCCACTAATCTTTACATTGTGTCCAGTTATGGTTTCTTGTTGCTGAGAAGAGGAACTTCTTTGATAAGGAGTGATAACAAGAAATGGCTCCATAAAAAAAAGACCAAAACAATGGCAATATCAATGAATATGTTAATATGGAAGGGGGTCACTTTACAGGGTCCCACCCTAGTCCAAGAATATAGACAATGAGTTACAACTAAGAGAGGGAGAAATAGCCTCTCCTAGGGATGGTTCTCCCTATTGGTTATATATGCAGAGGGGTCAGTCCTAAAATCAAATACACAAACAACAAAAATAGACTGTGTGTGCATACACACACATATGCACACATATATATTTATATGTAACAATATTAATCAAAATAAAAGGCTATGAACTTGATAGTTACTGGAATGCACTGTAGGTTGGAAAGTGAAACTTAATGTGCCTCTATTTTAATTAAAATCAAATTTAAAAAATAAAAGAAATTAGAATTTCAAGGATAAGATGGGATATCCACAGTAAGGAAGTCAGAAATTACTACAGTAATTTATCTTATCATCTCACAGAACTCCTCCCTCTTAAGCTAATTTATGGACATTTAACTCTTTTAAAATGTATAATGTAAAGTTCGTTATAGGCCATGTTTCTCGGGTCCAACCCCATCCTTGAAATTCTCATTTTTCAATATTCCATAGTTGTTCTTTTAAAAAATATAATCTTAAACTACTCTTCCCCAAAACTAACTTATCCAGTCTCCAAATTTTGGTTGTACTTTTTTCCTTAAGTTTGCTTCTCTTAAGGAATGTACCTGAAATTAGAAATCTAAGTAGCTGATCACTGTTGATACAAAGTTTCAAATTATATATCTAATTTAAAATTAAGGTCTATTTTTAAATCCAGAAAGAATTTCATGGGTGTCATTGGGCATGCCTGTAGTCCTAATACTTGGGAGGCTGAGATTTAGTTTGAAGTCATAGACACATAGCAAAACTGTTTACAAATTTAAAGGGGGGGGGGCTGATGGGAAGAATTTTATTGAAGTAGAAGAATACAAAGCAACACATTACTAATGCACATATTTATCTATTTCTTCATTTTCTAGCTCATTATTTTATTATCTGTGCTACTTGAAAACAGAAAACCTCAAATATTTCAAAGCTCATTATAAAGATGAAAGAAATAAGAATTGCTTTCCAGAAAATGTATGCACACTCATACCACTGCTAAAAATAACTAAATGAGAGATAACAAAATGGTCCTTGTGCTTTCCATTCAGTGTTATGACACTGAATGTGGATTGACTTTATTGAAAGAAAGAACCATACCTCAAGGGATTTACAGGGTATCCCTGTCCCAGACCGATCCCATTTTTGCTCTTAGCTTCAAAACACCCAGATGAATTATATGTCTATCATAGATGTAATATGGTGATAAGGTTTTCTGGATGGGGTGACAGTTCAGAACTTTTCCCTGTGGTCTTTGTGGAATCTGTACTTCTCCTCCACTGATAGGTATCAAACTGACTGCTTAAGAGGAAGACTTCAGTTGGCTTCTTTCGTTAAGGTAATGCAGGATTCACTAACCCCACTTGATACAATGTGCCTCTGGATTACTTTCATCTTGTCTTTTTCTAGGGAACTGAAGCCTTTTATGTGACTATCTATAAGAATGGACAGTGCTCAACCTCTTAGCATGTTTCTTGACTATTTTTTATAGTCATAAGTATGCCAGGATTCACATTTTAATCAATCAGCTTATTATATCTATATAAGTGCTTATAACCATGTTAATATCACATTCCCTTAAAATACCTCCTCTGAAAGCTAAAAATTTATTAAACACATACTCATCCTAACAGGAATCTTCAGGAATTAAAGTCAAAAATGATTGGATAAATCAGAGTCCAAGTACCTCCTCAAAATATTGTAACTTACAGACCATGTCTCGGTAACCTGGGGCACATACAATTTCTCAAGAAAACAACCCAAAAGTTTCAGAAACAAACTAATAATGAGAAAAAAGGCAACAGTTTCTCAAATTAACTGCTATGAAATAGCGAAAAAGTGACATCAAGTATTGTGTCTAGGTATAGAACCTCCTGATTCCAAGCAAGTGGATGTGATGATACCAGCAGATGTGTAGAAGACAAAATCAACTAATCCAAATGGACAGAGACTGTGCCAAGAGTCTTAAAGGAAAGAGAAGAAAAAAATCAAGACTCAGCCCTGGCAATGAAAAAGAAAGCCTATGTAAAGACTGCAAATGTGGGAAAGATGCTGAGACCACCTGTACAAACACATGCTGCTCTGTTCTGGGAAAGAAAGTGGAATTGTTTCTCCATTCCATGGCAAACAGAGGCCCTTGAAGGGTAATGCCTAAAAAGTAGAAGGTTGATTCCTAAAATGGGCAAAGACATAAACCTACTTACCGCTGAGGATAAACAGAGAGCTATATATTGTTAGAAATATGTTCTGATCCCAACACTTGACCACAAGACAACTTTCTACTTCCCAGGCTGTTTCTGAATCTACCTGTAAGTGTGAGCACAGAGTACCATGTCAAAGAACAAAATAGTTAAAGCACTTATTCAGAGGCACCAAGGATTGAATCCATTTGTGAAAACCCTGCTCTAGGACATGGCTTTGAAATACCTGGTAGATTAAGAGAATTTTTGAATAATTAAACAAAGTACAAATAGTTTCATTAAATTTGCAAGTATTTCTTTTGTGTGATCTGACACAAATCTTCATTAAATAGGCCAGGGTGTCCTCCAACACATGATCTCCCTGCTTCAGACATACATGTGCTGAGATTACTGTTACGCTTTCATGCCTGGCTCAGTTTGAGTTCCTGCTGCATACCAAGTCAAGGAAAATTGTCTAGGAATTCTCCCATAGACAGTATTTCATCCAAATAAGTTTTTACAAAATTTGAACAATATTAAGTCCAAAGTTTTGTGCCCCATAAGTTAACAAGAGGAAAAAGATTGTATGTTGTTTACAGTGGAAGAAAGTACCTCAGACCTCAGTACCACCAGCAGAAATGTGAAAGAGGCAGAGGTAGACAGTTAAAGAGTCAGGAAAATAATATCTATTTCATCAGATGGCAAGCTTACAGATACTTAAACATATTTCATCGTTTAAAATAACTTTTATTTGGATTTGCGTTATATGCATGGGAATACATATGGATTAATTTGCATTCTTCTATATGTCAACATCCAGTTATGCCAGCACCATTTGTTGAAGATGCTTTCTTTATTTCCATTGTACAGCATATTGGCTTCTTTGTCAAAAATCAGCTGTTTATAGGTGTGTGGTTTAATATCAGAGACATTTACAAAATGGATTATTCCTTATTGGTAAAAAAAACAATGACATCTTGAAATTTGAAGGCAAATTGATGGGACTAGAAAAAAGTCCTGAGTGATATAACCCAGACCCAGGAAAGATAAACTCAGTATGTATTCACACATAAGTGGATATTAGACGAAAAGCAAAGGATAACCAGGTTACAATACACAGCCTCAGAGAAACTAGGTTAAAAAGGAAGACCCTAAGAGGGACACACTTGGAGGGTCCCAGGAAGTGGAAATAGTTAAGATTTGCTGGATATACTAGGAGGCAGATAGATGGGAAGGAGTAGGGGATAGAAACATGAGGAATATAGCTGGCTGGGTTGGGGGAGGGATTTATGGGAGAGCAATGAAGAAAGCCTGTTTGTTGAGGGAGCCATTATGGGGTTAGGGAGAAACCTGGTGCTAGGGAAATTCCCAGGAATCCACAAGAATTATCCCATCTAAGACTCTTAGCAATAGTGGAGAAGGTTCCTGAATGCATCTTCCCCTATAATCTCCTAGCTGGCATCATAGAATCTACATCCAGTGACTGGTGGAAGCAGATTCAGTGACCCACAGCCAAGCACTGGACTCAACTCCTGGAGTTCAGCTGAAGAGAGGGAGGAGGGATCATATGAGTAAGGAGGGAGGTCAAGATGCTGATTGGGAAAACCACAAGACAGCTGACTGAGCTACTGAGAACTCACAGACTCCAGACTGACAGCTGGAAACCTGCATGGGACCAAACTAGGCCCTTTGAATGTGGGTGACAGTTATGTGGCTTGATCCATTTGCCCTGGCAGTGGGACCAGGACTTATCCCTAGTACATGAACTGGCTTTTTAGAGCCCATTCCCTATGATGGGAATCTTGCTCAGCCTTGAAATGAGGGGTTGGTGGTGGTGGGGAATTTAGTGCTGTCTCAATTTTAGCATGTCAGACTTTTCTCATTTCCCAAGGAAGGCCTTACCAGTGCTGAGGAGTGCATGGGGGTGAGTGAGGGGGAAGGGAGTGGGAGAAGGGAAGAGAGGGGAGACTGGGCTTGTTATGCAAAATGAAAAAAAATTAAATAAAAATAAGTAACTTTCAAATATGAATGGATAATTATAAAAGAAATCAACAAAACCATAGTAGAATTCACTATGTAATAAAACGTATTTAAGGTATCAGGGCAGACAATTCACCTTGACTTAGTGATGCAGCAGGAACTCAAATTGAGTGAGTCATGAATGTATAACTGTAATCTCATCACACATATGTCTGAGGCAGGGGGATCACAAGTTGGCCTATATAGTGAAGACGTGTCACGCAAAAGAAATAATTATAAGCTTAATAAAAACTGATTGTACTTTGTTCAATTATTGTTAAGTAAGAAGAAAGGTGAGCCAGTAGCAAAAATTGAGCATCTTAGTTACAATGATATGTCTGAAATAGATATTGAAAAGAATATAACATGTCATCCCTCTCATCAGCCAAATTTACCCTAAATATTTGCCAGAAATGTGAACACAGCATTAACAACTGAGAGTGGAAATTAACATTTAATCAGTTGTCGAAGGAAACCTGGGAGACTGTCCTGACCATTTCTCCAGATGTCTACATCCATTAGGGTTGAGATATCAGACATGGCACTTTCAACCTAGTGAGATATGAACAAGAAAAGCTGTTGTCCAGAGAGTCTTAACCCTGTAGAATATCCCAAATCTATCTCTATTGCCTAATGCCTGTGTGGAATTCAACACCTTCCTTCAAAGTGAGCTTTGTTTTGTTTTTAACAAACTTTTATAGGGAACATCTTTAGCAAAAACAAGGCTTAGAAATTAAGAAATCAATCTGGAACTGGTCCACTACACAGCAGAGAGAGAGAAAATAGAACAAGGGAAGGGACTTTAGTATGCAGAACTGAGTAATAACCTCCAAGGATATTCTAATGTTAGACATGAGGGTTAAACTTTGTTGCTATTTTGTGGTTGTGGACTCATCTAGGAAACACCTTTCTGGATTGGGAGTCTTCAGAGAGATTTTAACCAAGGAAAGAAGATCCATTCTGGATGTGGGCAACAGTGTTTATCCATGGCTGAAGTCCCAGACTGATAAAAAAAAAAAAAGCAAAGATATAAAGGGGAAAAAAGAAAGAAGAGAAAAGGAGAGAAGGGAGGGGAGGGAGAGAGGGAAGGGAAGGGAGAGAAAACAAAAGGAGAACACCTTGAACACCAACATTAATGTCAATTTCTTGATTCAATGTGACTTGCCAGCTCATGGTGCTGACTTTATGCCTTTCCAGGCCTGATAGACCTTGTCTCCTCAAATTGTTAGCCAAAGAAAAGCCTTTCTTCTTATCTGGGGTTTCTTGGGTCAAGTATTTTGTCAACTAACAGAAAAAAGTATTGAATACACTGGAATTTATTAATTTTTTCTTACATGGCCAAAAGGAAATTTGGAGATTGAATGAAAAAGAAAATTGAGATAGAAAGACTGTATGGATTATCAGGGACAGAGTGAAATGCAACCTTAAGTGTCCTGAAAAGGGAAGCAAAAATGTAATCATAGAAAAGAGAGGTCATGTGGTGCTCCAAGCAGGAAGCTACCTGTATCATGATGTAGGCGGTATCAGTAGCTGTGGATGCCAGTAGGCTGCAGACAGTGAATGAGGCAGGGATCTGAAGCCTCCAGAGAGATCTGTCTGCTGACACTTTGATTTTAAAACACTGACATCTACTTTGGAGTTTCTGTGTTCTAAACTGAGACACAATACATTTCAGCCATTGAGATGATTAAATCTATGCTGATTCGTACATGAAGCAACAAGAAGTTAGTATATGTGGTAATCATGAACAGGGATGTTAGTTAGATTCAAAGGCCTGAAGTAGAAAACTGCCCCTAATAGTTAGTGATGTCCAATAACCCCATATGGAGAGGGAGGATCTGACAACTGTTGAATCCAGCTAAGTCCCAGGTACTACATGGCTTGCTCCTTTTCAGCTCCAAGAACATTTTGGAGATAAAAATTTCTGATTATAATCATGATTTTCCAAATTAGGAATCTGAGATTTACAAATTGTGTTGTGTCGTTTATTATTAGTCCATATTAACCTCTAACATTAGCCATGTCTTCTGGTAACATGGGAACAAATATCAGAGAGTTCTTTTGAAATCAATGCAAATTTAAGATTAATGTACCAAATAAAATTGATAGAAATGCCTTATCAGGAATCTGTCAGATATTGTCCCCAGTCTCAGATTCTTCATGAGTAAAAATAAATCTAATCTATTGACTACTAATAATAGACTAATATTCTAAGAAAATTATCAGAGTCATTATTTTGTTCAATAAATCTAATATTAATTTTAATAAAATATTTTTATTTAAAGACAAAATAATTCAGCTACCTTTGTTACCTTGGTTTTACAAAACAAAAACATCATAACATCATGAATTCCAACTGAGTTGTAATACCCTTACTGAATATTACTTCAATAATATAACATATAATTCCAATGTAATCTTAGAATCTGCCAAAGTCTTTTTCTCTCTTAAAAATATATATTGATGAGTGTGAATGACATTAAAAGAATTCTATTTCCTAGCTTTACATGAACTCAAGTTTAAAAAAGAAAACCTTAATGATTACCATGCAGGCATCATTTGAGGATAACAAGTTAATTGGTTATAAAGTTTATTCACAGACTTACCAACACTGTCTGTTTCTGTGGCAACACAAAGATAGTTGTGGAAAATGAATCTTGGTCTGATCATAATTAGACCCTCAATATAGACACAATTCATATCTTCAGAATACTTTCTGCCATGGCAACCGGGACTATTTGGGCTCTGTTTATTTCTGGGGATACTGCAGGATCCAAACCCCCCAAACAGCAACGGCTTACAATAAGACTCTACCACAGTAGATGTATAGAGGACCTGTCACATAAACTTCTGTGACACTGTCCTTTCTGTCTTCAGACTCATCAGTTAATTTGATTTATATTCCTATAGTAGGTGCTTATTAATTACATAAGTTTCCAGAAAAAATATACACAAAAAGCTGAAGCTCAGAAAGGGGAAGTGATTTCTTTCGGGTCATATATCTTATTACCTGAAGACAAAATATTAGAACTCAAGCAGCCCAGATCTTCACCCCATTTTTCTCCTTTCAAACCACCCAAGACAGAAAAGAGTCTGACAGTAGACTCTTTTATAAGCTGAAAATATCAGAATTTATATTTTATATTTTATTTAAAATGTACTGTTGCTGGTAACCCAGAGGAATGAGTGTTTACTTGTCGTATTATCAAAGACATTTCCTAGTTCATCTTAATGTAGAAGAAAATAGTGATGCTCAAAGTTTCTGCGAGGTTAGAGTTCTACAAAGAAAAATAAAATTAGTGAAATGAAGCTACCATAGATGCGATCCCAATGTTCATTCCTACCCTATGTTCTGGTGCTAACCTTCTCTGAACTGTCGTCTTTTACTTTCCTATTATCCATGATTCAGAGATTAACTAGGAAAGCTCATGAGAAAGCAATCAGCTCTGTCTGCTCAAAGAGGACAGGAAAATCCTGAAGGCAGAAACTGTGGGAGACTTTTTTTTTGGTTTTGGGGTACTATCCATTTAAAGTCATACTCACAGTGAATATTCAAAAATTTTGCTGAATGAAGAAACAAAATTAATAATTCATGCCGACTATGACACATTTGTGTTTCTTCTACATGTAAACTACTCAAAATACTGGCAAAAATTAAAGTATCAGTTTGCCCAACATAAATAGAATGGATTTACCAGACCCTGGTTCTGTTTTTATAAAGCAACAACCAGACTGTATTTCTTTGTCTCATCTGTAGTTAGGAAGGATCATAGGTAAGCCACACCAGATCTTATAAGCAAATTTGGTATACACTTAAACTCTTTTTCCTTCTCATTACATTAGGACACCAAGAGTGTAGTAGTAAAATCCAGAGGCTTGGGATGTGGTAAAGCCATAAGCAGAGAGTACTATGAGTCCTGAACACATAGGATAGAACTCCTCCACCACAACCACAGCCCTCATCACTACCATTGGCTCACATTGCAATGACAGATTATGTGGAAAACTTTCATTTTTTTTAAGCATGTGAGTGCCTTTGAGCCACTGGAACAAAACAATAAACAAAATAGCTGACAAAGAAATTTCGTTTTCACAGTTCTGGAAGCTGAGGACAAATACAAAGTGCTGACAGGTGATGGCTGACTTCCTGTTTCAGATATGGTGCTTTCAAATGGGCTAATCATGTGGAGGAAACTTTCTGGCAATCTTCCACGGGGAGCTTAAGTCAATTCAGGAGGACAAAGCTAATTACCTCCCTAAGATCCACATCTGGTACCATCACCCTGAGAAGTCAGCTTTAGTGTATTGAGTGGTGGCACGGATATTCAGACTACAGCGTTAAGCCACTTAAAGATTAGGAGTTGCTGTGACACACTCAGTCATATACTCCAAGACTGATTGCATGTTTCTTATTTTTCTCAAATATCGCCTATGGATATCATTTGCCAGACCCAAAGCTTCACTGTTATTCATAATATTTAGGCTGGTAAGAAAGTAAAGGAAATTTACTAGACCTTAGATCTCCTGCAATGGTATCTCAACAAACAAGTCTGTCTCTATAGAGTTTTTATTAGTTAAATTTATTCTGTTAAATGTATTAGTTTCACACATGTACATAATGCTTCTCATTAATTCATCCCCAAAGGCAAAGTGAATCGGCATTCCCAATTTCGTGGTGTAAAGGTTAACATACAGGCCTGTAAAGGAAAAGATAAATCTGCAACTTCAGCCTGGACCCCAACTACTAAGGAACTGCACAGTAGAACATGGTGTGCATTAGTATCCACTTGCTTTGTTTGCATAGCAACCAAAGCCTGTGGTTCCAAATGAAGGCTTTTATTTGAAAAGACAACCTGGAAGTAAGCCTGATATCTTTGGGGAGTAACATTTAACAATGTTTAAATATTTTAGGTAATTACATGTAAATCCCTGACACACACGCAAGGCTATGTTGCTTTATATCTTTTATTATATTTTGTGATGGCTCATCTAATAATTTATGTGATATTTCCCAGTTGTGAAATGTCACTGATTGCCAGTGATTAAGATTAAATGAGAAGATTGCTCTCCTCCCCCAGGTGGTTGTTAGGAAACATCTGAATCATAGTGAGTTTCTGGGTGAACTAAGAGAGTGCCCCTCCCTAGCAATCTTGAGGTTGCATAAGTAAACATCCAGCATACACCACGTCAATACACTTATTTGCACTACAGGTTTTCTATGCCAAAGTTTGTATTTCATTTACAGTTTTTTTACTTAGGGAAAACAATAGGCTTCAAATTCTATAGTTCCATAGAGATTCAGTCAAATGGTGTTGTACTGATTTAGACTACAGATATCTGCGCTTCATAAGTTTCAGAACAGTACAACTCTTCATTGATGTTAAAATTAGCTAGATTTATCACATCTCATTTTGGACCCTATCAAAATATAAAAGCAGGAACAAGACAATAATGATGAAGTTAAAGCTAACAGGAATAAAGAGAAAGGAATTTCAATTCAAGACTATACCTAGCTAGGGCAGCTGTCAAAACGGAGATGGGTCCATAAGGTACTCAGTGGTCAGCAAAGGATGACTATTAATACTGCATCAAAATTCTAGAATAATACATCATGGAAACTTCTATGAACTTTAAACAGTATTAAAATGGTGTCTTTCACTGTTTTGAGATAACTGTATCTGTACAATTCCTGAAGTGTTCTTCCAGAGTGGCATTTTTGTTCCCTCCCCCTTGGACACCTACTTTCATTATTTTTAGCTTTTGGGCTTCAAAGTTGCCTCAAGAATCTCCTTCCTCGTAGGAACTCTCTGATCCTTACAGCCAGAAACAAACAAACACATTCCACTAACTCAAATCTAATAAGGGGTTAGTTTAGAAAATCCTTAGCCATTCAAAAGCAGTTGTTCAGTGCTGTCCAGACCCATGGACAACAAAGGTGCACTGGGGTTAGTCAGTTCTCAATAAATACTTGATATTTCCATAAAGTGGCTCTCCAAGTAAGTTCTTTGAAACTCAAAATATTCTCACCGCTTTCAAACCACCAATGAAGATAAAATTATTTTTATGCCAATATTCTGGAGACATTTTCTTTTTTGTCATGTTGTAACAATACAGAGAAAATGCCATTGTGGGTGAAATCTTTGGATTGAGAGCAAGAATTGGGACAGTGACAAGGAACATGACCTCTGCCACTCTCCTCACTGCTACTCTCTTTCAGGAACTATAATGCTGAGCCTGTTGAAGAACACCCTTCATAAAATACAATTTTATTAAATCTTTACCCTGAGTGTATGTCATTTTAAATATTTTAAGTGGTAAAGTCATCTGTTTAGATTTAAAGATACTTCTTCAGTACAATAATTTTCAGATAAAAAAATAGTCCTATTCTGATTGAATGAACTTCAAACTAATCTAGTAGTAGTTGTCTTGGAATGCTGTATTTATTGAAAGAATCATCACCAAGTAAGCAATAAATGTTCAAAACCAGATTTCTAAAAAAAAAAAAATTCTCATTGAAAAGAAGCAACCTGTCCCTTCAAGAATGTTGTAAAAGTCAGGCGGCTGTCTCTTGTCACTGAGAATTGGGGCCATTTGTTCCCAGTGCCTGGCTCCTGGCCGCGGCTGCTTGCTTATGCCTGAAATGATTACACACAGACTGTATTCATTTAAACTCTGCCTGGCCCGTTATCACTAGCCTTTTCTTGGCTAGCTCTCACATCTAAACTAACCCATTAT
Organism: Dicrostonyx torquatus; assembly: GCA_028555095.1. NCBI lineage: Eukaryota > Metazoa > Chordata > Mammalia > Rodentia > Cricetidae > Dicrostonyx > Dicrostonyx torquatus. The sequence continues at coordinate 7,039,037 of JAQHUG010000061.1, read as the reverse complement.
AAAAGTCTGCATGTCACCACGAGGTGATAACTTACCGGACGATTCTAAGGTACGTCCATCTTGGGCGGAAGAATCATGGTGTCTCGCACACTTCCTTTCTTCCCCGAACTCTTTCTGTCTACTCCATCCACCTAATGGCTGTGTCCTATCTTACAGGCCAGGAATTCTCTTTATTAACCAATGAAAGCACACAAAATAGAGAAGAACCCTCCTACTCCAAAGAAAAGCCACAAATAGTGGGGGAGCGGGAGGGCCGGGAACAAGGGGAGTAAATGTAAATTTTGCTTTTAACAAAAATAAATGAATAAATTAAAAAAAACAAAAAACAAAAAACAAAAGTCAATGTTTTGAATGGAAGTTAGAATTTTGGAAAACACATAACTTCTATTATATGCCTTACAACTTCAAAATAATTGAAGACTTTTTACTATTAAATTCAGAGGTAATATTACAAAAGTGATTTTTTTATATTTGATTTTGAATTGTGTTGATGCTTATTGGTATTTATTGATCCTCAGAAAGTTAAATGCTAAGAGTAGACATTCAAATGGATAACTGATGGAAACACCTGTGTAAAATAAAAAGCTAGAAATAGAGAATACAGAGACTGCCTTAGAACCAAATCCCAACTGTGATGGTCAATGCAAGAAGCAAGGAAAGCAGAGGGGTTTCTTATCATCTAGTTCCAGAAGTGTTCCTGCAAGACCATGGCAAATGTGGAGTAGAAGTCGGCAGTGCAGGAGATCTGCTTCTTGTGGGGCTGGGATGGATGATTGATTTTGCATTCATCCACCCCTGACTCTGAGCAGGGATGGGAAGTAATACCTCTGTACAAATGTGCTAGATCTGGAAGGTAGTAGCATATATTGTCAGTCGATTAGAACCTGTGTTAGGAGAATTAGTCCATCAATTTCGATGCAACCTTAATGCTGCAGTGCAGTGAACTGAAAATTACAAAAGAATTCAATGCATGATCAAACAGGATACTCAAATGACAAGAAAATAACATTATGTCAGTGAGAGGTTTAAATTTCACATTAGAATGACTTTCAGTAGCATTTACTTTTTAAGAAGCCACTATATTGTTGGAGCTTTAATAAAAAAAAAAGATAATAAAAATATTCTTGACTTTTTGCAACTATATATCAGGTAACAAGATTATCTTCAAATAGTATACTTAAATAAATGAATATATATGTATATATATATATATATATATATATATATATATATAAAAGACTTCATGTATCACACACCTAAAGGTATACATACAGCCAGCCCTAATCAGACTAACTGAGCTTAAACAATAAACGAGGACACAAAATTGTGCAGGTATGAAAGGGGGTAGATTTGAGAGAATATAAGGAAGAGGAAGAAAATGATCAAAACACAATGTACGAAATTCTCAAAGAATTAACAAAAGCTCTTTTGAAAACTTCTCTAAGCTACGTAATAAAATAATTTGGAAAAAATGGTAAAACAAGACCACCATTCTTAGTAATTATTTTTTTGGAAAGTAGAATTAGTTTTCATAAAAACATGTTGTGTTACCACATAGTGAATTCATTGCTATTATTTTTTAAATAAATTGATAAATATTTTATTTCTAATGTAGTAAGTGTAAATAAATAATTACTCCTTTAACAAAGTGTTTTCAACAATTTTCAGGGTAGAAATTTTGCTTGAGCGGAAAAGTTTTGATAACATTTCAAAGTAATTACAAGTCATTAACAGTGGCAACCATCTGTAATCCAAACAGTGTACAGCCTAAGGGTAAGGGATTACGAGTTTGAGGTCAGTCTGGGCTACACAGCACCTTCAAGTCCAGCCAAGGCTAAACTTTCTCTTTAAAAATTAGAAACAATTTTAAAAGTGGAAGATATGGCTCAGTGGCAAAGCACTCAGTTAACTTGGGGGAGGGAGTGAGGAACAGAGAAAGGGAGTAATGGAGGGAGGAAGGGAGGGAGGGAAGGAGGGAGGGAAGGAGGGAGGGAAGGAGGAAAAGAGGAAAGGATGGACTGTGTTTCAGTCAGAGATAGACACAGAAGATGAGAATCATTGCTTTCCGTTATCTACAGAAAAGACTTTGTACCCATAGTGGGGAAATAAAAAAGAGAACTTAGCATGGTAGCAGAGAGAGTGGCTCTGCAATCCAAACTCCAGAGTTCAGAATTTATTTCCAATATTTGCTAAAGAGAATCTTTAGATAAGTTATAAAGCTCTCTGAGCATTGAGAATTTCATATGTCAATAACAAAATCTACTCCAAAGGTTTTTAAAGTTTAAACCAAATACAAATCATTTATTAAAACTTAGGACAGTGACAGAAGCTCAATAAAGCTTCCTTTACCATAGTGATTGCTGATAATACAATGTTCAGCTGAGAGGGATTTCCACCTAAAGAAAGGATAATAACCACCTGCTCACCTTTCATATGATGTGAAGTAAATAATCTTTGAATATTTCATATGAGAATTGTAAAAAGTATTTCCTTAAACTTAAAGAAACCTGTGTCTGGTTAAGTCGAGTCATTTGTGGGGGAAATCAAGAAATATTTACATGGAAAAAATTATATACCTCAGCCTCTATTTCATCATATAACCATGCTCACAAGTTTGCATACACACATGCACATACATGTTGTAAGTGGGGGAGAGGTGCTGGTTGTTTGTTCCCAGCACCCAGCTCCCA
>JAQHUG010000061.1:7006457-7025489 GCA_028555095.1 Dicrostonyx torquatus | reverse complement strand
CCAGGAGAAGTGGAGAGACAACCAGCTTTGGAGGTGGTTCTGGCTTCCCACAGCCAACACATCCTCCACCTGCATTCAGTGGGTCACATATGACACTCGATATATTTGGATCAAGAAGTTGCCTTTTTAAATAGTTGCAGAGAAATTGTTGTGATATATATATATATATATATATATATATATATATAATGTTGACCTTGTCAGTGCCATTTGATCTGCTGTTAGCATCTACCTGAGAGAAAATTACTCAGAAAATTGGAAAGTGAAGATGAAGGAAGGAGGATCTTTAAGTATGGAAATGGAGGTTGGAGTGCTTGAACACAGGTGCATTATCACAAGCAGGGGGTGAGGAAAGTTATAAAAATTAAGGCTAATTTTGCAGAAAAAGATAGTGAAAAGGATTACAGAAGGAACTGTTGTAATTTGGGTGGAAAAGGTCATGTATTTGAATACTTGGGAAGAATTTTACACAATTTTTTTTAGTTTCTTCAATCTAACTCTCAAGGTTGCTTGATATCTATTCCTAGGTGATCTGGTAATGCATTGTGAAATTCTACAGTAGTTGAGTTAGTTCTGTGAGTCAGTGGACACTGGAATCCCCAATCAATACACCATCTTAAGGAAAACTTTGCGAATTCCAAATAAGCAGTGATGAAACAAAATCAGGGCAAACTCACCCTAAGAGATGATATTGCTTGTTTTGTTGTTGTTGTTTGCTTGCTTGCTTTTAGTTTTGGGAGGGTTGTTTGTTTTTGTTTGTTTGTTTTTTCACCAGCAAGAATGGTTACACTTCCTTGCTCATTTTTTTTTGTACTGATTTAAGTCACACAGATTTCCTTCTGCTTTACTTTCACTTGACATTTTCTGTTTTGATGTATGTTAAAGCATTGCTTGGAGCAGGGAACAGGGTCTGGTGTCCAGGTGTGCCTCACACTCACGTGTTGTTTAGGTTGGTTTTTAACCACTGATACTCCTACAATTTTGTGTGGACCATCACACACAAACTTTTGCTAAAAGTTTAACCTTCGGAAAAAGCAATGTGAAGATGTTCTCTGTTGTGAGTCAAAAAGTTATACAAGTTAGCAAAATTACAAAAATTAAAAGCAAATTGTTACCATCTAACAAATACCTGAGAAAGGCTTGTTTATCAAGTCTCTCTAAGAAGGAGACTGTAAACCAGTCACTATAAAGGCTTCCTCTTCAGGGATTTCTTCTCCTCCAGAAGCACCCATGAGAATTACCTCCTAAGACTAAGTTAAAACCACATATTAAAAATAAATAAACAGAAGATGTGCAGCAGGGTGTGGCATATGGATAACGACCTTTAGCCCATCCCAGTGCTATAAACAAAGGACAATAGCAAGGATCTCAATATCTAAGTAGCGAGCCCAAGCAGGCTTTACACATTTCTGAAAGATCTTTTTATTGTTTCTCTCAGTACCAGTGCCCCCTTACCTAGAGCAGCTGAATAGGCTTCTTCAGCTCACTCATCTTCCTGCAGTCATACCCCCGAGTGTGGTCCAGCATTATCACTCCTGGACCTCACAATGAGTACCAAGGCTTTGGTTCATGAGAAGTTCTTCATGAAATCATGAGGATGTAGTTGGTAAAGTTTGCCACATGTACTCAAACACAACTGCTGTACTCAAAGATCTGAGCACAGAAGTTTAACTAAGTTTGCTATTGCCTTGAGAATAAACTCATTTTCGTGAAACCTGACCCTTGATTGAATTCCTTTGTCACAGGTTTCAGTTTCTTTCCCGGATTACAGTTTTTATCTGATTTCCCTTTGAAAATAGGACTCTGCTTCTTATAATAAGCTTTTCTTTCAGGCATGATCCCGAAGTGGTAACTGTGACTATTCCCTTTAACATTCAACTTTCACAGCCACAGTCTTCGTCTTTGACAAGTTAGTCTTAAAAATAAATTACACAAATACCTGAATTGATGCTGTTATATTCACATATTCTTTAATGTTATTTTAAATAAGGTAAATAAACAAGTAGGCATTAATCACTTAATACCTGACAGCTGATTGGGGAGAGTACAAAGTGTACAAACTCACCTGTGCCTTCAAATAGTTCAGACAAACAGTGGGAAATATATTCTAGCACAAAACCAGAGAGAACTGGCCAATAGACTTCAAAATGAGTGAATAAAGACCTCTTGAGTGAACAGCCCTTGTAAGGTTTATTGAAAGAGGTTGTCGCAGATCTAGTTATGACAGAATGGGTAAACAAAGTAGCCTGGAATTCAGGAAGAACATTCTGCTTATGTGACACTACTTTTTATCCACAGGAAACACCTGTGACTCCCTAATGGGTGTCTGTATATGCAGAAACTCAAATTTGAATGCAGAAACATCACAGTGTTCCTCACATTGCAAACTTTGTATCAAGGAAGATGATACCTGCTCTCTACTGTGCTCTATTCAGAGATCAATATATGCTTTAAAAATAGTCTATCTTTTCTAGGATGAATCGCACTTTTGGTTTAAAATGTCATCATGTCATTTGTCATACTGACTCGAGAACAGCATCTTATATTTCATGCCCAATTTCTCATACATTAACCACAAGAAAAATACCTTTTGGAGATTTTGATTAGACCCATTGGGAAAGACTATTTGCCTGTCTGCCCCTTCCTTCCTGTAGTTTATTCTTTATCAGAGACTGTTCCTTCTGGTATTATATGACTTTTTAAACTTGTTGTCTGTTTAGTTTACATTGCCTTTTGCTACAAATAGGATCGTCCTCTGTGCATTCTCCCACTCCACAATCTGTCTCAACTTTTTTTCAGATATTATTGCCATAATAGTTGTATAGTCTATATGAAAATATGCCGTAGCTCTTCCTGTTTCTGTTGTGTTATTCTGTTAGAGACTCCTGCTAAATATACTTAGGGGTGCCGTTTGACATAAAATTCAATACGATTGCTACTAGAGGAAAGCTGTGCAAAACAAAACTTTGTGCACTTTGATCTGAAGATCTGGTGTAGGTTAAGTGGTCAAATAGCCTCTTAGAATTCTCAGCCGGAACGTTGATTTAAATTCCATCCTAAGGGATTGCACTTGTGGGGTAAGGACCATGCTGAGCAAAGATACTAAGTAGCCAGAGAACATGTTATGTCATATGGCCCCAAACCTCTTTCTGGGAGCTCTAAATATTGGAAGAGGTGTTTGTGGCTTTGAGAGTATTGCCTGCTAGTCTTCTTCTGCTGGCAAGCTGATTAGTGCCCAATGTCTTCAGCCTACTTTGAGAAAAATATAAATATAAGGAGGAAAGAATTAAGCTGTATTAAGACTCCTATTTTTTAAATCTGTGTGTGGGATAAGAGGAGGCTTGTCAGTGGAATCATAAAAGATCACACTGTTCTTTTAGTTAGTGGGACACTGCAATTGTTCAAAGAGAGAAGTCCATCTCATGTAGTTTCAAATACTACTGAATACAAGCATATCTGTGCACATAAAGATCATGCTGGGCTTTGAATATAAAACCTATAACCACAGTATTTTAGTAGAATGGATAAATAGCAATAAGAGATTCTTGGCAGTCTCTGCTTTGAGCCATAGCTCACTCAGGTCACTCACAAAAGCAGGGAAAGATTGAAAAATAGCAATCCACAAGATGTGATCAAAAATAAACCAACATAATCAACCAAATTGAGAAAAAGACCGCAATTCACAGGCAGGCACTCAAAAAGGGACAGTACTTCAGTTTACAGCACAAAACTGGCACTGTTTTATTTTTGAGGGAGTAAGGTCAAGGGGATCAGAGAAACTTTGTTAGTGTTTATAGCCGGGTTGCAGCATACATAAATAAACTGAGCTTCTCAATCAGTATGCATTCCAAAGGGGCTGGAAATGGCTATTTTCATACTTATGTACAGGTTCAAAAACTGCAAAAAAAAATCCCATCACACTAAGCAATACACTGCAGAGAATGTGATGTACTTTTCTGACTACCTTATTCTGTTGCCTATTGTTTAGTGTTTGGATGGAATTTATAGGTTGATTTAGCTGAGAGTATTCATAAGCAAAGGCAACATTTTTTAAAGCCCACGTCTTCTTTTATGGATTTGCACTTTCCTAGAAGAAACACTCACATATTCTTTAATATTTTCCTCCTGGGGAAAGAAGGGATAGCATGAGAGAAAAATGCCATTTTATACAGAGCATGAAATCCGGTTTCTTCAGGGATTAACCGGCCAGACTCAACAGAATTTGTAATGGGAAAATTTGCATTTTCACAATAGGAATTTCTAGAGGAAATACTGGAGGGCCAGAACTTGGGTGCGGGGCAGAAAAACACAAGTAGTTGCAGCCTCTACAGCCACAGGATGTAAGCAAGACAGTGCCAGCACCAGCTGAAAGGACTGCATGCCTTTCTTGTTATTTATTTATTACTTATTGTTTTAGTGAGAATTCTCTCACATGCAATTTATTATTACCATGTTTGCCCCCTCACTCCTCCCAGATGCACATCTTCCACACTATTTCCCTCCCAACCTCACAGTTACATTTTTTGTTTGTTTGTTTTGACTTGATTTGATTTTTTTAAAAACTAACCAGGTCTGATTTGTTCTGCTCATTTACACATGGGTGTGGGACTATCTATTGAAGTAGGATGAGCTTACCAAGGGCCACTCTTCCATTAGCAGCTATCAGCTGCAAAGGGTGGAGACTCATAAGGCCCTCCCTGATCCGTGTTAGAATCATGGCTGACTTGATCTCAAGCAGATCTTATACAAAGACGCACAGCTGCTCTGAGGTTCTAAGTGCAATGAAACCAGAGATGGCCAGAGATGCTGTTTTGCCCAACCATTTCCAATCACTGAGTTTTCAAACTTTTCTGTTCCCTCTTTCACATTTGTCCCTGAACCCCAAGGGAAGGAGATGGTATATAAATGTCTCACTTATGGCTGAGCAGATACTTCTCTGCACTAGTGTCATGAATGAGAGTCTATGTCAACCGTTATCCACCAGAGATACTTCTCTGATGAGGTCTGAAACCTGCACTAACTATAGGCATAGAGATTGGCATATAAATGGTAGTTGGTTAGCAAACTAATGGTAAAAGCAGGTTGACACTTGTGGCCCCTGAGCTCCACAACCACTGGTCAGATTAACAGTAACAGGTATGTGAGTCCTCTTTTCGAAAATGTCTTACTTACAATCAGAAAGCAATTGGTTATCCCTATAATATTTGTGCCATGACTGCACCTATTGACCAGTCTGTCCAGGCTAGTTGTTAATGTGTAGCTCACAGAGTTGACAACCGGATAAGATATCAACAGCGAAGGGAGGACATCCAGGTCTATGAAAACAAACTGGCAAGGAGGGAGCATCCTGGTCAGCACGAAATCTAGCTGTTCGTGATCTTTAACCAAAGTATGTGGTGTGTCTAGCACTAGGTCTTACCATGAAGTTCTGGTACACAAGTAAAAACAACGTCAGAAAGTTGTGTAGTTTTGAAAATTTCCAGCATACTCTGATCCACCTGGCATGGGAAGGAGGCAAGTATATATGTGTGTATTTGTGTGGCGGTCTACTCTTTCATACGAATATGTGTGGAATTCAGTGTTAAATATTATGCTTCATCTTATTTTCTATTAGTTAATTTTGTTCTTTCACAACTTTACAGATGCCCACTGTGTGTTATGTTCACATTATTTTTAGAGACCACGTCTCTTATTGAGTTTGGAGCGCACCATTTTGCCTAGAGTGGCTGATCAGCTATCCCTAGACATCTGCAAGTCTCTACCACAACTCTTTGAGCCAGAGCTGAGGTTACAGGCTGCACTTAGATTTTCACATGGGCTTAGGTTCCATACTTGCCCACCAAGCTCTGTGACCTTTGAACCATCTTTCCAACCTCTAATATCTTCTTTAGCAATGTCTTCGCAATATTTTAGCTGGAAATTACATAAAAAAATCTGAAAAATGTCTTGTAATGACAAAACAACAAGTCAACATCTACAGCTATCTATCTCTATGTTTAAGAAGAAGCTGTATAGATGGAAGTTTTTGTGCCACATGGTCCCACAGCCACTCAGTCCCAAAGAAACACACAGAAGCTTATATTAATTATAAACTCTTTGGACTATTGTTCAGGCTTATTGCTAACTACCTCTTACAACTTAAATTAACCCATAATTCTTATCTGTGTTTCACCATGTGACTTGGTATACACACACACACACACACACACACACACAGGAAACAGAGAGGATAGAGGAGAGGGGGAGAGAGAGTGTGTGTATGTGTTGTATGTTTGTTTATTTTGCTGTATAGGGAACCATACACTTACATACTAATTAGTTAAAGAGAAATCAGACAGAGAAAACACAGGCAGAAATATGTGAGTTAATTATGAAGTAAAGTATCAGGCCACCTTTCTGAAGATGTTATTGTCATCTTACACTTGACTTCCATACCTATTAGAGAATGTATCATTTAACTTATGTTTTGTTTTAAAAAAAGACTTTGATATTATGCCTTTACAAAACATTTACATTGATTAGTAGATTTCAAGATTTATTGTCATTTTGATTCTTCTACCTCAAACTAAAACCTTAAGAAAAACCCTAAAAAAAATAAAGATAGCTATATCTTCAAACTAAAGGAGATGTATACTTTTAATCACAGGCAAGTCAGTATTTAGCTAATGCGGTTAGAATAAAAACAGAAACAATCAAGGAAGTAGTGGAAGATGTCAAGTTACCAGACATAAGGGTCTTGGTCTGTAGACCACTTGCAAAAGTTTTCTTGTACAGAAAAGAAAAAGGTGGGAAAGATTGTTGCTATGGTTTCTATAAATGTGAAAACAGACAGTACAGAAGAGAAATAGAGATTTAAGAAATCATATGGGTTTCTCAAAGTATTATAGAATTAGATGAGTTAATACATGAAGTCAGTTGGTGGAGAACAGCACACATTAGGAATTATGTGGGGTTAGCCTATTTTCATTTGAGAGAAAGGATACCCACAGGGTTAAGTGAACAGCTGAAGTGTCAAGTTTGGATCAAAATGAGGTTAATAGGCTCAGGGACGAGGTAAGAAGCATAAACGGGGGAGTGGGAGAGGATTCTACAGATATTAGAACAGCTTTTGTTACATGCATTTATGATGATATGAATGTCTGATGAGTTTAATGTTTCTAGAGATAAACTGAGGGGGAATGGAGGGAATCATAGAATATTCTGGAAAAGAAAGATCTGTATCATAAAAGGCCTTGCATACAAGCAAAAGCATTTATATTTATCCAATATGGATGATTGATAGAGAGACACTAAAGAGCTCTAATCAGGGAAATGACGTGATTCATATCAGATTTATTTCTGGAAATGAAAAGATTGATTTTTGAATATCCTAACTAGATGATATGGAAAGACCAGAGGCCTATGACTATTTCTAAAGTTAAATGACTATTAAAGGTTAATGCATAAATAAAAAATTAATTCACCAAGTTTAGTTTCTTATCAATAAATGATAATTTAATGGCTTTTTCTAAGTGCCTCTTCTATACCAAGGCACTACAGTAAAAGACCCTGGGAACCATTGTGGCAATAATTTTGTTCAAATCTAATAAAAAGGTTTAATAAAATAGGATCTGAACGACACACAGCAGTGTGAACCAAATACCAAACAGAGTGTTTAATCACTCAGCACAATTTATAAGTCATCCACAAATTGTGTATTTAACTCTGGGCACAACAAGCAAATGATGAGCCATGTGGGCTTCCATGGGGAGGTGCTGTATCAGTTGCAAGGCTTCTGTACCACCTCTCTTTCCTAGTAAAGTTCTAGTCCCATCTCCTGGAGAGGGTTATAAGTTATTCATTTTCTTATTACCTAGCAGATAACACTGTACTTGCTTCCAAATGTCTGTCTTTCAATCCACACAAAAGCTTTAATGGCCTGTTTTAGCCCATATATACCTTTTGCTTGGGGTTCCCATATAGCACCCACATTTGGTCTGTCCTCATGAAGTTGGATGCCAGCATTATACCCTTAGTCACTACAGGGCACCTTCTCTTATATATGAGAAAACAATATTCTGGGGGAAATCTGAGAAACTTGGAAAACTCAAAAAAGGCAGTATTTTCCCTTCTTTACCACTTGTTTCTAATCAGACACTGCTACAGATTTTCATGAGATAAAAATGATTCAACTTGTTTGCTTAATGGTTTAAAAAATGAGTGAGGCAGTCTTTCAGCTGAGTCTTCCATTTGCTTCACAGTACATGGAGACTGGTCACTGACTGAACCCAACACAGCTCACTCAGCCCCTCCTCCTTGCTGCACAGTAAGTGGAGACTAGTCACTGACTGAACCAAACACAGCTCACTCACCTCCTCATTATTGCTGCACAGTAAGTGGAGACTAGTCACTGATTGAACCGAACACTGCTCACTCAGGCCCTCCCCCTTGCGTTCCAACAAACATGGTCCCTGTTTCAAAACCAAGCCATTAATTGACAAAAGAACACCGCTAATTCTCAGATCCAGAAGGCAATAACCAGGTGAGGTGGTGCACACATATTCTAAGGATGAGACAGCAAAAGCTCCTGTTGTGAGCTGAAGGTTAGGGAAAGGCTATGAAGTGAGCAAAGATCAAAGTTCATAGTCATTCTTACAAATCCCATTAGCAGTAATGTGAGAAAAAGTGCTGAGGCTTGGCATCCTTAGAAGTCTTTTTCCTTCACAACCCTTTTGATGCAAACACAGAAAAGGGGGCTGTCAAAGTCCCATTAAGAGGCCCCAGGAATACTGGTTATCACTAACACCCATTACTCTGTCACAATTTGAAATCACAGAAATGGTAAAAATATGTTTAATTACTTTATTAATCATTTCTGAAGATTTATTCCAGAATAGAGATGACAAATCCAGTAGACAGGAAACATCCACACTTAAGCCAGATCTGCATCAAAGGTAACTTCCAAACCATCCTCCTTTATAGCTATGTTTAAGAGGGAGACGTGGAAAAGAGTCAGTGTTGCTATTGCCTACCAGGCTAACAGTCATGACTTCACTGGCTTTAAGCACACTGAAGACAAGGAGAGTGGAGGCTGTTGTAGCTCATGTTGACATGCTACAGAACCTAGGGTACTAGTTTTTGACTGCCCTAAAATAAACTAATTTACAAGGATACCTCATCTCACAGTGTCTTGATTATCAGGGTTCTGAATTTGGGCAGCACTCTGCTTGGGAGATGTGCAAAGTCTGCTTTGTTCAAAAGTCAAACTGCTCAAGTGTGTGTGTGTGTGTATGTGTGTGCTCACTCTCATGTGTAGAAAAAGACACCGGGGGGAAAGAGAGAAGAGCAAGAGAAAGAAAAAGGAAAGGGAGAAAAGAAGGAAAGGGGGAAGGAGGAGGGGAAAAGCAGATGTATTCATCATAAATTAGAAAATAGAAATAGAGTTCACTTATTGGGAGGTGTGTTTTCTGGGAAGGATCTTGACTTCCTAGTATTTTTATCACAAAGTTTTCATTTACACTTTAAAGTTCAAGGATTTCAGGAGAGAGGGAGTTTAAGAGAGGGACAAAGAGCCAGCTGTGTGCATGATGATAGGATATGTTGATGGCAATACAGAGTGAAGAAGGGTATTTTGTACATATGTATGTATTGTTTTATATTTATCAAAATAATATGGGCGGGTCTACATGAGCTATGTCCTCTCAACTTTTTATCCAAATACTCAAGAAAAATAAATAAAGATGATGTAACAATCCAATGCCCTCAATATCTATATTTAAATTTAACCTAAAACTTTTATAAAATTTTAACCTTGACATCCTTGTCATGTCCTCTCATGATTCTCTGGAAGTGGAGTTAAGGATCTTATGAATCATTATATAGGAGCTGAGAATCAAACCCCAGTCTTCTGCTATTTCTTCTTTTGAGAATATTTTTGTATCATACAAAGAATTAATTTTTTTAAAGATTTTGCCTAAAGATCACTTCATGCATGAAAAACTTTACTCATCTTTACAGATATTTCAGAATATTTGAAAAAGATATGATCTGTAGGACCATAATTTTCTTTATCTTTAACCTATGTTTCTTGGTATTCTCTGTAGATTATAAGAAAAGAGGAAATGGGAAGAAGAGGACAAGGAGGGGTATAAGAAAAAGTTAAGGAGGATGAGGAAGAGGAGGCAGATGATGAGAAAGAGAAGACACAATAATAAAAGCTCTCATCCTTGGTCTCCTTGGGAAAAAAATCATAAATAGGAAAATCAGTTCAGGAAAAAAATGCATGCTTTTCAAGGCTTCGTTAGTGTGCCAGATAAACAGGAAGACAGAAGACTCTTGAGTGCATTCTTCATTACCAGGTCATGTCCACTTCATGTTTAGGGACAGTTGAACTAAGATATTTGGTGTACATAGAACGTAGTGCATGTATAAAACTCTTGAATTACAACAGAAAGTATTTAGTCAAATTTAAGGAGATCCTTGATTTGGACATCTGGATAGCAGAGAGTCTAAAGAAAGCTGTCTTCCAGATGTGCATATTCTTTAAGAAAGGACAAGCCATAGATGGAATTTTTTTCACAACTGTATTATCTGTATATCTTACATAATTGATAGCAGTCTCTTAAAAGTCAACAAAATAGGGACAAGCGAGAGCTTGTTACTAAGAGGGTACAATGGTCTTCTGGAGGACCTGAATTAGCATCATGGTGCCCACATTGGGCAGCGAGCAACACCTCTAGCCTCCATGGACACCTGCACTCCCATGCGATACTCCCACACTGGCACATGCATATATGCACACAATTGAAAATAAATCTTTAAAAACTGAACAATAAGAAAATTGAGTAGTTCAGATTACAAAATGGACAGGTGACCTGAACAGACAGCTTCCAAAAGGTGATAGAAAATAACAGAGGGTAGACAAGGGGTTCATCAGCAAATGCCAGTACAACAGAGGAGTCAAGTCCAGTGTAGAGGATGCTGCTGGGGTCTTGAAAAAGGAGGGCTGGCTCCTTCTCCTCCATGGAAAATAAAACCTGTTAAGATCTCTTTAAAGAGAGTTTTGCAGTTTCTCACTAAACCAAACATAATCTTGCCATATGCTCCAGCAAATCTCCTGGTGAATGAAATTATGCTGTTGGCAAGAAAATGGACGCAACAGGAGATCACCACGCAAATGAAATAAATCAGATTAAAAAATATGTCACTTGTGCTCATATCTAAGTCTTAGATACCCAAAATCACACATAGATGACATATCTATGACACAAATTTAGAAGTGAGACTAGGGAAATGAACAGGAATGGCGAGAGGGGATAAGATAATGACGGGGCAAATATTCTCCAGGTACATTATATACTTATGTAGAAATGTCTCTATGAAATCTATCATTGTGTGCACTGAATAGAGACCAACAAAAAGGTAAACTAGAAATACTTACAGTTATATGAAATAAGTCACACAAGTTTTTCACAATGTTGTTCATTGCTGTCCCTACTTGAAAGCAACTGAGTCACTTTTTAGTAGATGAGTGGATAAACACTCATTATACACTCAGGAAATAGAATACTAGGCAACACTCAAGAGAAATAAGCTATCAGACCATGAGAAGTAATGAGTCTTGAATGTTCATTTCCAAGTTAGAGAATTCTACCTTTAAAGGCTTCACCCCTTATAATCCACAGCCTCATGGAAGTTGGAAAACTACAGAGACAATGGGCAGTTACAGGCTGTTGTGGGCTGGAGGGAAGGAGGGTGAATCAGCTGTCATCAGACCATTCTAGAGGCTGGAAAGCTATTTTCATGATGTAATACTACAGTGACAGATATTTGTCAAAAATTAATTTACCACAACCTATGGAATAAACAACACCAAGAATGAGTCCCACCATAAATGTAGATGCTCAGAGGTAACAATGTGCACTGCGGGATGATACTGCATAATATGTGTACCACTTTGGTATGGAATTCTGTAGGGGAGAGAGATTGTGTGAACATGGTCAAAGAGGACATATGGGAAATCTGTACTCTGCCCAGTTTTGCTGTGGATGTAAAATTCCTCTCACAAATTGGTCCTGAAGGTTGTTTTAACAAGAGGGGCTCAAAATTGAGTGGGTACAGGGGTGGATCTTGGAAGTATTGGAGAGTTGAAAATCAAAGCATATGAAACTTGAAACTCTTTAAGGACTAGAGAGTTAATCAATGTTTTCAAGACATGTTTATTTCCCCTGTTTTTCAAATGTGAACATGTTCAGGTCAGCTAAACATTTCCTTTTAGCTACATTTACTTTAACAACATTTTTGTTTCCTGATATGTCTGTGTGCATGTGTATGTGTGTGTGTGTTGATGTATGCATGTCATACATATATGTATGAGTATATGAGACTATGTGCATGCAGAAGCAAGACAAAGATGTAGTATTCTCCTCCATCTCTCATTGCCTTAATCCCTTGAAACAGAATCTCTCACTAAACTTTTAGCTTAAGGTTTTGTTTACTTGTTTGATTTTTTTGTTCAATGAACTGGCCAGCAAGCCCTAGCAAACCTTTCTGCGCATAGCCCCACTCCCGTTCTGCTCTATGATTTATCAAATTTGTATGTGACTATACACAGCTGTTACATGGGTGCTAGGGATCTGAATTCAGGCTCTCTTGATTGCTCACCAAGTGCTTTTACCCACAGAGTCATTTCTCCAGCCCCATATTTCTTGTTTTACGATAGTAAGAGCAAAGGTTAGTGGAAAGCCCCTTCTGTCCAGGCTTACACATGGAGTAGTAACTAAACCCAGATATGGCCACGGCATCTCCAAGCTTTAGGGGATTATTGAGCCTGAGACCCATCAGCCTTGACAGTTTCTGTAAGTCAGAAGTACTAGCAAGAGTGAAAGCATCATATCTGCTGATTCAGACCACCCTTTTAGTCTTTGGCTTTGATTTTGATCCCACTTCATGTTTTCTAGCCCATGGGAGAGTGTATGAAGAAATTGCCTTCACTGCCAGAGAGGAACTAAGATGGACAGAAAAGTGATTGACACTAAGAGTACCAGAGGCGAAAAGTGCCCCTGTATATGTATATACCTAATAGTGGAATACTCCTTTTAAACATGTGTGCTTTCCAAAAGACCTTAATCCACACTCTATTTGCTTTAAGTTTTTGAAAGAAAGTTCAGTCATGATGTAGACATTTTGTAAACAAAGGAATAAAGGGGTAGGAGAGAGATTCAGAAGGCATCATCACTTTGTTAAAAGTAGTAATCAAATACTTTGATCATCAAAAAGAAAAGTTATGTCTGAGATGCTGGAAATTTAGTAACCAAGAAGAGCTTACCATTTCATTACTATTTTACTGTCAAGTTGGAAACAACATTGTGAAGTCAAAATAGCCAGTCAACCATGCTTATTGAGCACCATGCCTAGCTAACATGACAATCCAAAATGAAATGATAAAACCTGAGATGTCTCTGAAGAAGTCTATGGCACAATGACAATTTAAGACCCCCAACAATGTGGGAAACTTGATGCCCTCTCCAAGAGGTTCAGTCAGTGTTGAAAAAAAAAAGGTAATTAACAACATAACATGAAAGGACCACAGAAAATAAAAACATATTCTAAGAATCATATGAATAATATATACAGTAAATGCCCTTATTTAGGACTAGAGAGCATACTTTCTGCTCAAGAGTACTGGCATCTCTAATAGAGGGCCTAGGTTCAACTCCCAGCACCCCACCGTGGAGCTCACAACTACCATTAAACTTCATTTCCACAGAACAATGACCTCTCTTGTCTCCACAATCATTAGATATGAACACAGTGCACATATAGGAAAAACATTCATATGTATATTAAAAATAAAAATAAATAAATGCTGTCATTCTGTGTGGGCTATCATAGCTAATTACCGATGTTTGTTGTTGTTCTGCCTCTCAGTATTTATCAAGTTTCCTAAATCAAGCATGCATTCTGTAGTAACAAGCAACATTATATTTTATTTTCAAAATTAAACCAAAAAGAATTCTCATTCTTATGGACCTAATACGAATAAATATATATGAAATAAAAATATATGTTGTATTTTATATATCACATAAATAATATGCAATATAAGTGTGTATAAATAAATATTTATTGTTTTATAATGTATTGTAAATTTGCTCTATAATATATATTGCAAATATATAAATATGTATGGAGAAATTTGATAAGCTCAAAAATATTAGTAAAATAACAATGGAAGAGCATCAAGAAAATATGGAGATACAAGAATTATCTTTTCATTCTTACAAGACTGACAATTCAATACTATACAGGTTTGATAAACCCTGGCTGTAAAATGAAGGCTTAAATGCAGTCTGGTCCAGGAGGGGGCAGCAAGGAGCTATCCATGAAAAAAAAAACATAACAAAACAAATCTACTTTTGAGGCCTTTGGACTTGAAAGCCAGAGGAGATATCAACCAGGAGTGGAGGTAAAAATCTATAATCCAGGAAACATGGAGAAATGATGGGGCCACAAATAATCTAGAATAGGGAAGACTCTACTCAGGAACAGAACTTCAAGCATGACAGAACAAGTCAAATTAAATCCTATGGCAAGCTTGTGTACCAAGAAAGGCGAAAACACCTAAACAGAGATATTGAAAATAATAATAAAGATTGATCTATGATAGTATTTAGCAAAGGGAACCTAATGATTTCCTTAGTTCAGATGTTAGGAGGGAAGGTAACCAATCTCAAACGTGGATAAACAGAGCATCTCACGTTTCATGAAACCTTCTTTTACATACATAGACAAAACTCTCATTCCTATTCCAATGTTCCTCACTGTACATGCAGGCAATCGTGTGATTCCAAAGCACAAACATGGATGCTCACACATAGTTCACAGTCCAGAATTCATCCAACAACTAAGAAGCATATATTTATTTTTTATTAATTCTTTTATATACTATATTTAACACTTTCCAGATCCACCCCTACCTTCTCACTCCATTTTAGTATCTTCTCTTTTTGTCATAATTTAATGCCCCGTCAGTTCTAATTTGTGTTCTCCATACGCTTATGAGTGTGAATTTGTCTACTGGAGCATGGGCCACCTAACAGAGGCCTCACCGGTGCTTAAAGAAAATTGGCGCTCCCTCCCTTAGAAAGCATTAACTATCCATAACTCTTCGGTTGACATAGAGGGTCATGAACTTGTTTCCCATTCTGAGCTAGCACACTGATTTGTCTTGGTTTTGTGCAGGTCTTGTGCTGTGAGTCTCTGAGTTGATAGATGTGGCAGTCCGGTCACACAGAGAAGACATTGTTTCCATCCATTTTCATGCAGTCCTCCCTAAGACCTGGCTCTTACACTCCTTCGGCCCTCTCTACTTTGGTGGTCCACGAGCCTGTAGGAGGAGTGTGACATAGATGTCCTATTTGTGGGTAAACACTCCACAAGGAATTATTCTCTGAATTTTGACTAGCTGTGAGTTTTTGTGATAATCAGTGTCCTATCCACTGTACAAAATAAAAGATCTCTAATGAGATCTGAGAGCTGCACATATCCGTGGGCATAGAGATGAATTTAGAGGTCAGTTTGATTCTATGACCTTTTATCATAATTACAATAATTGTTTCACCCCGATGTCTTAAAGGTCTACAACCATAGGTTCTTGGGGATGTTTACAGTACCAGGCACGTGTTTGAACCTGTGGCGCAGCCCTTAAATATAATCAGAAAACACTTGGTTATAGCCATAGCGTTTGTGACACCATTGCGTCCATAGGCACACGTTGCCAGTGTTGGGATACAACCCTTGGAGTTGTTGGTACCAGAGACCCCAAGATAATACAAGCTTTTGTCATAGTTCTTGTTTTTTTTTTAATTTATTTATTACGTATGTAGTGTTCTGGGCACCAGATCTCAGATCTCATTACAATGGGTGTGAGCCATCATATGGTTGATGGGAATTGAACTCAGGACCTCCAGAACAGCAGTCAGTTCTCGTAACCTCTGAGCCATCTCTCCAGCCCTAGTTCTTGGTTTCTGAACTTGATAGTAAGACCCTATTGTTCAAGACATCACACACGGTGGCCACCAAACTTCTTTCACAAATAAATCTCTCTCAGTAATCAAATAAACATTAGATTGTGAACTTGAATAGATACAAATCATTTTAATGCCTAAATTTTGTTTTGGACATATGTAAAACAGGTTTGTGTTATATGTATTTTGAAAATACATATTTTATTTTGGCTCATTTTCCCTTTCCCTTTCTGTTCCCATTTAAAGACTATGGTACCTATGGTGGGGGCAGAAAGATAACAGAGGATGAGTGTAAATTAAAGTCTATCCAGTTGCAATGCCTAAGCTTTCATTATATAACCTCTTTGAGTTTATTACTCTTCCCTAAGCACAATCCAAGTACAAGAAACTTTGCAAGATGATTCATATGATTAACTTTGATTGTAGGCACTAAAAAATGTTAGGCACAATTGTTTAACTTTTATGGCATATCCAAACAAACCAAAGAAAAGTCATAGTATTTTCATACAGCACTTTAAAAGACTGTTTGTCGTATTTCCCGTCTACCCTTCTATCTGACCAAAACCCACATTTTAAGTACTTATAATTGCGTTTCAGATTGTTGATGAATTCTATCACACAAACTGACTTGTCCTCCAATGATGCCTAACGTCCTCTGTAAATAATTCTTAAATATATATATTATGCAAAACGCCTCACTAGACATATGAAAAGAGTAAACTTTCAAGTGACTTATGACTAAATGCCATGGTGACTATTGAATATTTAGCCTTTTTCCCAAGGAGTCATAAAATTGCATTACCTGAAGTGGGTTAATGAGCCTGTTTATGACATGATGCACAAATGTCTCTGAAACAAATGGGCAGATGTTTCTGCCATCAAAAAAAGGAAAACGCCACCACAGGGCACAGCACTAGATAACAATCACCCACAGAGTACTCTGCAGTTGTGTTTGCTTCTCTTTGAAAAGTTTACCATTTAGATCCTTCAACTATAAGTTTGCATGGTTTTGTAAAAAAAAAAAAAAAAAAAGAATACTAAACCGATTTATAGAGAAGAATGAATTGAGAATAATAGTGGTATAGCACTTTGCAAATGAAAGGTAAGAGCAACTACTTGCTGTTGCTTCCCCTGTCAAGTACAAAACTGCAGCTTTTAAAGCCCAAATGAAGACTCTGCTGGGGGAAAAGGCCCCTGGGTCAATTTAATATTGCCAAGGAAATTACGACGGTAATGGGAGTGCTAAAGGGACAATTTGAGCTTACTCAAATTTGTGTCCTGAGAAGGCAACAAATACATTTATCATCTTGACAGGTAAGTCTGCCTCAGGTGCTCTGCCCAGAAATAGGCTGCTATGAGTGAATGTTCCTCTCCATGTGTCTGCAGCATCACTGAATTCCAAAGACATTTGTTTTATAAAAAATAGAAAAGAGGCCCCTGATTCTGGGTCTCTGTTTTCACTGGTGTCCTAGGCGTTTTTCCTCCATGAAGGAGCATGATCAAAGTCTTCAGTAAATCATCACAGCCAGGTAACGAACATGGGTTGGGAACCTGATCTTAAATTCATGATCAAGGCGGATCAAATGCTTCAATAATTCTTTAGTGGCTTTGCTAAGGAACAAGGAGAAAGGAATTTCCTCCTTGTCCTACCCACACCCAGCTGTTTTAAGGCTGATCTGGAGGACACTATTCCATCACCATTAGGACAACAGGGACAATGTAACTGGACACAAGAGTAAAACCATTTATATCTGTGAACTGAAGCACATGTTTTCCTAATCACCACAGCTGTCATAAAGCTTTTAGGGTTTAGAGTTTGTGATTCAGGAACTTGTGCAGAGGGTAATCAAAGGTCCAATTCACAGTGACTGACACCATGTTTCATTTTTTAACTACTGAGAAGCATCCAGCCAGTGACCTGAAGCCTTTCATATAGGAGGTTAGAAACAGGAAGTCTGAAAGTACTAACTAAAAGGGACAGTACCTGCCATCCAGAGTTTCAGCTGAACCCAAGAAAGTTTGTTTAAAATGAAGGGCCAATGGTCAATTGACATTCAACTATATAATAATGAGGTTGTGAAGCTTTTTTTCTTTTATTGAAAATATCTTTTTCATCCATATATTCTGACTATAATATTCCCGTTCCCAGCTCCTCCAGTTCCTCCCCACTCCTTTTCCATCATTTGTCACACCATTTCTGTCTCTAGTTAGAAAACAAAGAGAATCAAGTAGAGCTATAACATAAAAACGAATAAGTCAGATAGGAAAAAAACAAACAAGTAGGAGAAAAACGTACAGGAAAAGCAGAAGAAACGCATACAGATGTAGACGCACACACCGACTTAACCAGGTTTCCTTATGTTTTGTGCTGGGGAGGCCATCTCAGTTTTGCTTGCTTTCTCAAAACATTCTTTCTTTTTAAAGAGACTTTGTTGATGACAGTATAATCATTGTTATAGAAGGCTAGGTATGGGATTCTCTTGTATTTAAATCATATCATTTTATCTGAAATAAACAATAACTTTTATGTAATAGCATCAGAATTGATGTAGAAAACAGGTGGCGAGAACAAGCAAAGAGGTAGATTCCAGGAGAATTCCAGGCACCAATACCTTGATAACATCATCCGATAGTAACCACATTTGTGCCAAAATAAATGTTTGAAGTCATTTCCTCTCAGTTATGCCAAATATCTTACATAGCTACCCTGTGTGTCATATTAGCTACTCAAACCATGATCTCAAAAGCATTATGATGGCAAAAGCTGAGACGAGGCATAGTAGAGCAAAACATGGGGTTCTTCACTTGGTAAAACCTATTTAAGGACAGCTTGTTTATGAATCGGATCTGGCAGAAGCCACTACTCTAGCGTTGTATCAATCTAAAGATGAATCTCAGAAATGAGATCTACCAAGAAAATTTTTCCAGCATTTATTAGTTTATTAAGCTCCTTTAAAATATTGTCTCAGGGATCTCTCTCTGTCTCTCTCTTTGTGTCTCTCTTTCTTTCTTTCTCTCTCTCTCT
>JAQHUG010000061.1:6950519-6971459 GCA_028555095.1 Dicrostonyx torquatus | reverse complement strand
GCTCAGAGTTCTCCAAGGGACTTAGTACTTAGCCTCAGATCCTTTCTCTGTCTCTGTCTCTCTCTCTCTGTCTCCCTTTCTCCCTCCCTCTCTCTCTCCGTCCCATGTGTGTGTGTGTGTGTGTGTGTGTGTGTGTGTGTGTGTGTGTGTGTGTGTGTGTTGTTGTTCTGAGAAGACAGCCCTCCTTTCTGGCAATGCTTCTTTTAATTAACCACAGGGGAAATGTCCTAAGAGTAGGCATACTTCACACCTAGGCTCTCCTGGCAGTAGAATCTGGTGGAATCATGATGGCAAAACCTTAGTAGTTTGTTCCAATTTGTTTCATATAAGGTATCTGAAGGAATGAAGAAGGTTGAGTTTCCTTTTTCTTACTCTCTGGGGTAAAGACTAGTTATTTTAAACAACCTTGTTAAGCACAGAAAGAAAGTGCCTAAAACAGTCTTCTCCTGCATGTCAATTCAGGGCTGTAGGGCTCATTAGGACTGAGATATTTATCAGTAATGTTTTACTTAAGTCAAGAGAGCACCGCGTTAAATCCTTATACAGAACCTCGAAAACATATACCATTCCACTTTTCTTAATCTTGGAAAAGAGGTTGCATCTAGAAAAATTGAAAAAAGTTCAAAACAAAAGTTTAAACTTAATAAACTCATCTGGTATCTCTGTTCTGTCAGTTACCAAGTGTATGTTCTTTAAAAACCAAACAAAAACATTTAATCTGAGGCTCAGTATCAGAATCTCACTGAATTCCCATTTATACTTACTAATACACAACCCACAGTGTTATAAGAGCAGAAGATATGAAACAGCAAAGTGTTTCACTATAGGACAGTGTGTGTTTTTGTTAGGTAGCCCCTCTCTAAAAGCTCAGAATATGTGAATATATTTCCAAATGAACAACCGAAGACTCAAAATTTGCTAAATCAATCCATTACTTGTAAATGCACGTGTTCTTTAATCTTTCTATCAATAAAAATGTTTTAAGTGTTTATTTCTGATTATTATAATTACCAAAGAGAATTTAAGATACAAAAGACAGTGTGTCACTATAACCACATGCCTGGTGATGTGGGGTATTTACAAATACCATTTACAAATGGCATCATGACACAAATTATGCATGAGACTATCACTGACATAAGCTTTGCAGATGCACATGGAGCCGAGCTACTCCATTGTGCAACACTCCAAGATGCTTTATAGAATAGCACTGTTCTGGAAAAAAAAAAAAACTTTGTCTTATATTTAAAAAAAAAAAACTCTGAAAGATCCTGGAATGCCATTTCTTTCCAAAAGAGTAGCCATATTTGAATTTTCTTAGCAGCTTGCTGAGAGAGTGCAAAGCTAACAAGAATCAAAACAGACTCTTTACATAGTTTGTTTGGGTCTAGAGGAAATCTGTCCATGAGCTTTTGTGAGGGGGCCAACATGTCAGCATATGCCTGACTACAGTGAGTTTATCTTTCAATTGATTTAGTCCATTCTGGGGACTCAAGATGATGCAAGAATATGGCACATAACCAAATTCATTCTTTTTCATTGACAGAAATGATAGAAATGTATTTATTTTTATGGTTCACTTAATGAGAAATGACAGCGTTTGAGACTGCTTTTAAATTCCTACTGTAGTTATCTTGCCCATGCTTTTCAGCTGTTGCTAAGATCTTGGTTAATATGCTCTCAATTAATAGTATTGCTTGTCAGTATCAAAGAATAACATGAATCCATAGTTCCATTTCTTGGGGTTTACAAACAAGCTCATGAAATGTGTGTTTTGTCAATGGACACTTTGGTTTTCTTAAAATGCTTGAAGTTGGGCTGCAAAGGTAGCATCCACACTTTGTGACAGGTTTAAAAACCCTCCTTAGAACATTTTGTTCTCTGCTTCTTTGGCATGTGTAAAGAGCGGCAGTATGAATTAAAGCTAAACTAGGATTAGGCAGCTGAGTTGAAGACACCTTAGGCTTGTACTCATAATGTCTCCAGCTTTTGTATCAGACACAATCTGTAAGGACTATGACAGCAGGTGCCAGGGAGGCATGGCTAAAGCAAAACTAAGGATTGAACATTCAACTCAGTTTGTCTTCATGGACTATAAGTGAATTAATTCTGGATTCAAATTACCAGAATGATTTGGGGAACATGTAGAACTAAGATCTCATAAAAGCAAGATAGACATACCAAAATATGAAGCTGTCAGTGCAATAAAGAAAAGAAAACAAAATATTACTGCAATATGAGTGAATCTTATTACCGCACTGGCTTTCATTAAACTGGTTGTATGAATATCAACCAGGATTAATTAAGAACCTAACAATTGTGTATTGTGTGTCTTTCTATTTCTGTCTGTTTGTCTTATTTGTGCTGTTAATTAAAGGAGGTACCCATTTTTTTTAAAGGAGGAAATGAAAGGGCTGGTGATATGTCTCAGTTGTTAGGGACAATTAGTTGTTTTTCTAGAGGATCCGGGTTTGATTCCCAGCACTCACATGGTGGCTCAAAATCATCTGTAATTACAGTTCTAGAAAATTCAATATCCTCTTCTGGCGTCTGTGAGAACAAGTATGCAAGTGGTACACAGGCAAAAACCCATATACATTAAACTAATACAGGGATTTAAGGTTTAATAACTTGACACAGGGTAATCTTGTTTCTAGTTGGACATTTACCAAATGGCTTTGAAACTCTGAAGAAAGCATCCAAAGGTCTTAAAGTCTATGTGTATGTATACTTGTATGTACATGGGTATGTGTTGGTCTGTGTACCTATGGGCATGAAGGCCTTAGGAGGATCACGAGTAACCCCAGTCACCCTCCATCTTATTCTCAGAGACTAGACTTTTTCATTCCTTGGTTAGGCTGTCGCAAGTCACAGTGATCCTCCTGTCTCCTTTCCAGTCCCAGGGTTACTGGAGTGCGTGCCTATGCCAGGATTTTATGAGCCTTGTTGGCAATCAAACTTCAGGTTCTCACGCTCATTCAGCTAGCACACTTAGTCACTAAGCCATCACGTCAGTCCATAGTTTTTGTAGTCTTCTGAGAGTATAACTAAATTTTGTTAATCATATTTTGTGAATTTCTTAACTACAAAATGAAATAGAATAAGAAAGAGGCTGTAGAAATTCCAGCCAACTGTACCCTGAATGTCAACAAACAGAATATAGCCATCAAAACTGACAGAGTTCCTTTTCTCTTCGCTATTTTTTTTCAGATCTTTGTCTTCCAGTGAATACTGTGCCTGATCCCAAGATCAAGAAAGTCACCATCAACTGTCAAAACATCTATTGACTTTCCTCCCTTTAGTAACCATGGACTCCTTGTTCTCTATCATGGTCTCCACTCAATTGTCCTGACCCCAAGTGCTGGGATTAAAGGCATGCACCTCCTACATCTTCTTTATCTCTATTTCATACTTGTTGCTAGCTTTGCTGAGATAGAGTCACTCTGTACTCCCTCTGAACCCTTCATCCTTCTAATACTAATACTTTCCCTCTCTGATACGCAGTCTTGTGTCAAAGTTATGTGATATAGAACATATAACAAGTTCAGGATCTTTGGATATTGATCATGGCTGTTGAATGGCCTCGAGGAGAAATGCTGAATTAGAAACTGGATGCAGTGGTGACCAAGACACTGAGATTGTGAATTAGATGGCATCCTGGACTAACAAGTGAGAATCTTACAAACAAACAAACAAACAATAAATAAATAAATCAGCAAAGTAAGTGAATTACAAAACTAAGGATTAATAAGAAAACCCTGTAGTTTCAGTAGGGAAATATCTGAATTCTTATGCCAGAATAAAATTAGTGTCATTGTGACATTAGAGGTAAATATAATATATAGTGAATATTAATGAAGGAAAGATAACACATAAGCTAAATTATAGAATATTTTACAAAGAAATATAAAGAGCAGTAGAGTAGATTCAATATGCATCCCTCAAAGAGGCAAGGATATTCAGGATGTAAAAGTCATATCTAGATGATGCTATACCAGTAACTGAAGATGAACAAATCTCTATACAGAGAGTAATAAAGACAAGAGTGGAAAGCCAGAGTGGAGTCATACTGCAGAAGGCTCTGAATCCTGGAATGATGAACCTTTACTTGGTCCTCTCGAAGCCAGCCTTCTCTCCTGTCTTTTCCTTATGTACCTCCAAGACCAGCTTTGGGTCCTATTTTCTCTCCTCCATCTGCCTCATGGTGGAGAGGTGCATGCATCTGTTCTGAGTCTCCTGTCAATTTCTCCATGAGGCAGATGGTCGATTTCTGTTTCCAGACTTTGCCAGACCCCCCCTGAGTTTCTCCTCCTCTGTCCCTGGGGATTTATTGCCAGGGTGGCAACAGTTACCATGTGGCAGATGAGACTACAGAATAAGTTTCAGCAGATGAATTCACCCAGGAACCATCCAGCACGTTAGCTCCTGCCCTTTTCAATAGGCACCACACTCGTCTAAGATTGGCGTATGAAGAAGGCAAACACAATTTAGACCTGCACTGCAGTGAATCGTGTTCAATGTTTTTTCTTGAGTTAGCAATCCTGTTTCTCTTCCCTGGAAAGATTTCAGTACAGGATTCTTCATTTTAAATGGGCCAAAAAAGACAAAGAAGTTAACACTGTGCCTGTTTTTGAAGTTGACTCTATTATAGTTCCCTTTAATCTTATATATAGCTGAATCAAATCATAACATCACCACCCACATTTTCTAGTGTACCTCTCCAACAATAATCAGGGCAGTCTAAGAGTCCTTCCTCTTTTATCTGATTCAGACAGATCCTTAATCTCCTCATGGGTATATCTGCATTATTAACTACCCAGACTGTGTTTTACTAAGAGAATCATATGTTCACTATCTAGACCACAGTTTCTAAATCTTTAAGGAAGACATCAACAAACTATCCAGATTTATAATAATAAATCAACACAAATTGTGTGGTCATCAGTCAAGTGCAGCCAACCAAAATTGTGATGAATTCACATAAGTTTATTGTTTCTGAGCGTTTAGAAATGTGGAAAGTCCAGTAGTGTTCTATGTGCAAAAGGGTTATACGTATATCTACTACACTTTATATATTCTCCACCTACGGCAGTCACATGGTTTGAGCACTATATATAAAAATGAAGCTTCACTATGTACAGTATGTCTGTAGTTACTATAAATCATTTAATTAGAATGTGCTCAACACTGTTCTAACACACTGAACTCCCAGGGTTCTGACAGGACAGGTTTTCTTTCCAGTTAAAGTTGAATTGTTGCTGACATATAGGTACAGGAGTTCAAGGCTTGTAGACAACCATTTCAAATGAAATCTCTGTAATTTCAATTCACTACTCCAGACTGGTTGATTGTTGCTTTGTAGTGGATTTAGGTACAGGGTGGATAGGAAAGATAAGTAGAAAGCAGGGACCAAAAAAAAGAATATCATATCTTGGCATAAAATCTATTTAGAATTAGAAATTGAGAATACCATCATGAGAAAAGAGGTGCTTTTCTCTTTCTTTTTAAAAGTTTGGAGTCTTTCCTCTTTGGGGGGTTCTGTAAGATCACAATTTTCTTCAATGTTTTTGAGATGATTGCTTCAAACATACCACCAAGTACTAAGCTAAGTATTATTCTCAAATATCATAATGCCATTTTTAAAATCAAGAAACAGTTTTAAATGAAGATAATGATTTTAAAACATAAAAATAGAAAAGAAATAAACCTCAGGCTCTTTCCAGTCCCCTTCAGAGCAGACCTTCTCTATGTACATTCAACACCACAGCTCAACTGTCCCATTTCAACTCTTTGTGATAGGATATATTCTGACTTCTAATTTTTAAAATAGAAATAAATCGAAACAGTGATACAGTCCTAGTGTCTTTGAACAAGCACATATTTACACAGGCATGTGTCATTCCTCTCTATATTCATTATCAACTATGGGAGCATACCCTGCCACAGAGCTCAAGCTTCATCCCTTTTCAGAATCTTAACTTCACCAAGAAAGATGTGGGGAGACAGAATTTGTAGGAAGAGAATTGAGAGCTACAGCTGCAACTAGGATCTGTAAGCACAACAACCTACAGACGCACACGGGATGGTGCCGTGAGTGACAGTGGTAGCCCCTCCCAATACAACTGTGCTCGCTTATCGGTCATCCAAAATTTTGTCAAAATGCCTTCTCGGACATATTTCTCACTAGCTGAATTTTAGAGAATTTATGAATGTCTAGACAAGGTCTCTCAAGAGAGTGCCATGAGAACTTTTCTTACCAGAAAATGGAGACATTTGTATTACTTCTGCCAAACTCCACTCTTGTGCGTCTTTCTAGTCTGTTTTCAACTGGAGTGTCTGAGTCATGGATTTAAAATTTAAGTATTGTTTATAGTTTTCCTTTATTTTTTCATATGAGTGCATATGAAGGCAATCCATGTTTTAATGCCCCACCAAAATCAAAAACACCATAAGAGAAAGTTGCAGAAGGTGATGAAGGTGATAAATACGATAATATTTCATTGTGTAACATTGTGAAATTCTCAAGAAAAAAATGAAAAAATTTAAAAGGCATAAGTAAACATTATTGAAACAAGGAAAACACTACAAAAAGTGTGTTCTTGGTTAAATGTTAATAATCATTTGCACATGATACACTTGAAATGAAGGTAGCATGGGCCCTGAGTAGCTGAACGCTAAAGCAGTTTCAGGCACTAACACTTGCAGTGTCTTACATTACACCTTATTGAAAAAGTTTTTGTGACCCAATAAATCTCTCTGCCGACACAATCAACTGAATCAGACCAAATCAAACCAAATTAGCAAAAGTCCAGGTTTAATGGATGCCAGTGCTCCCCGGTGGGCACTCCAGCTCCCCAGAGAGGAGTTGGGAAGGAAAACCGGAAACCCCCTGTTTATTCTGGGGGTGGGAGTGGGAGCAGTTTAAATACTCTCTGGGAGTGAGTGGTCTTGAACATCTCTAGGGAGTGGTCACTGTTTGGCGGCTTTCTCGAAGGTGAAGTCTGGACTGAGGCAGCTCCCATGGGAGGAGGCTTGGGATGGAACTTCCACCGGTACATTCCACACTCTTTGGATATATGGATGCCAGGGGCTGAGGTGAAGCTTTAACCCAAACGCTTATGACACAGACTGCTTAGCCCTGTAGAATAGGCGCCTAGCACCCAAGGACTGGATACTAGGATATTCTGCTACCAAGAAGTGATGCACACAGAGATAATGTGCCCTGGCTCTTGTCACAGTACATTTTTAGAACTAAGCAGCTGATTTTATTTTCTAATGAAAAAAAAAATCTCTGAGTTTTAATTGTACTGAGAGAAGGGGAAAAATCCCATTTGCAATTGAATCCAATTACAACTCATTTGTGATTAAGATTTGGTATTTAATATTGATGGATTTGTATTGTTTTCTTGTTGCTCTCTACGGAGAATTCAATGTGAACAATATATTGAACAAAGAATACGCAAATTCCTATTGTTTCTTTACACTATAAATATTGGATGGGATTCATAGTGTAACTACAAAAGAATCATTTGTTACGAGTAGTTTAAATAAAAGCATGAATATGCATAAATGAACACCAGAGCTTCTGCCTAATGGAATTCCATAGAAAGACATTACACAGCATTTACATAGAGACTGGAAGTGAGGAACACAGTTATTTACCTTTTCAAATTCCCAAACATTCTCTGGACAAAGCACTATAGAGAGGTTAAACTTCCTATATGGTGTGTGAAGAGATTTACTCCTAGTAAGTGTTTGGTTTAAGCGATAAACAGTTTTCAGTCATTCAGCTTTACTATTGACAAACAAAATTTCTTCTCCCAATCCATCCTGAATCATTTTATTCCAAGTTTTTGACAACACAAGATGGGAGAATGTGTTCGTAAAGAGGAGAAAAAAAATACAATATCACAAAATTTGCGGTGAGTAATAGCAGGAGGTAGTTAAGAAATTACAGGCCAGGAACATAAGGTCATTAAATATATTCTGTACCCAAAATGTGCTTTAAAGGTATCTAAATATTAATAGGGAAAACACTTACATCCATATTTGTATTTTAAGTGACAGAAGACAGCACTATGTGATTCTTAATAGTTTAGAAGAAAAACGACTGAAGGAGATATAGACAAAAATAGCTGAAGGGAAGATATGCAAAATTCATGATTATTCTAGTTTGAGTATTGTATTAAAATTTTCTTCTTTGTTCTTTTGAAATTTCACAATTTCTAGAATGAGTTTGCATTATTTTCCAAACTGGGAACATGTGCAGTGGTCTTCCGAGAACACTGTGTTTCTCCTATGTAGCGTAAGGTACTTATCATCCCGAGGGAAGAAAAGGGGCTTTCAGATGCTCATTTATTACAAACCATTTTGCTGAAAATGTAGAAGCAAAGAAAGGAAATCGGGAATTGAGGTGATTACATTCACATCAACAAAACTGTAACCATCAGTACTGCTAGCCAAGGCTCATTCCATAACAATCGCTTCACTCTACTCAAATGTTTTCAGCCAATCCCTTGTGCCCAGGATTCAACTGATAGACTTGGTCTTCCAACATTCCCATACTTTCTTCCCAGCAACCTCAATCAGTTAAGCTTTTGAATAAAGTCTGACACCCATGGGAACAATCTTCCCATAATATTTTGGCAGTTTGAGATAGACTAACATTAATAGACTTAGCAAATCACAACTTTCTTGAACTTGCACCAATGTACCTCCTTAAGTACATTGCTCACAATGAGATGACAACTCTTGACACTCCATAAAATGTTTCATGCTGTCAACAAATGCTGATGCAATGGTACTTTTGCAGCTATTTCTTAGACCAGGGATGGGAATTGAGTTCTCACAGGACTGAAAGTGGTGGAGAAGACAGTAGATTAGGTGTTAAAAGACTGTAGCCTTTTAAATGAAAGAGGAAAGCTTATTCCTAAGTATTGTATGGAGAAAACAAATACATCTTATTTAGAAAATTTGAAAAGAGTATTCTCAACAGGAACTAAGCTAGAAACTGAATTCAAGGTAGCCTTTACATTAGTAGAAAATATTTCCTGTAAAAATTCATTAGTTGATTATAATTTCAAATAACATCTAGTATATACGACCTCATTTAATGAACGAGCAAAAGTATAAACTTAGACAGAATTAAATGACTAGAATGAGCACTATGAAATATGTGGACCCTTTAAAATGTCCAAGACTATTTACACTGTGAATCTATTCTATATATATTCATATATAATGCTCTGTCATGTACTGAAGTTCCTTAATAAAATGTTAAAGAAAGAAAAAAAGATTTTTTTTGTTTTTTTTAACCTAGGCAGTTTGGCAACTAATTGAGTATGCTACCCAATAACTAATAATTTGTCTCTCAGAATTACCACCTCAAGCATAAAGATATTATATTTGATAAGCATTAACCCATTGGTTTCTATTCCTTATTAGGATTGTAATTCACTGCCATCAGTGATTCCCAGCTGCAACATAAGAAGAGAAATTTAAAGACTATTAATTTAAAACAAATAAAACAATATTTGCAATTAGTGTTGTTCATCTGAAATCCCAAAACCAACATTTACAGTGAAATGAACATTAATGGTGTCTTATTAATTTATCCGTTATTGATTCATTTGAAAATCTTTACATGTATAACATGTAAAACTTGTGTATTAGGCAGAAGAGAGGATTATAGTTGAAAGGATACTTTCCTTTCTTCAAAGGAACTTCAAATTCAATAGGATTTTACGTCAAAACAATTAAATGTGTTGTTGGTGATATTAGATTCATTCCTTTAGCTGTAATGGCCCCACTTCTGCTTCCATTGTTTCTTTCTTCCACACATCCTGATGGAACATTCATCTTCATCTACACCTAGCAAGGTGCCATTGCATATGACGTCACGTAAAAGAAAACATATAGGAGACCAAGAGGACCTTTGCTAGGTTCTGTGCCACTTGCTCCTTATAAAACACAAAGGAGGAATTTCCTGACCATCCTTGAATGGGAACAACTTCTTATCTCCTTGGAGAATTTAATATATGCCCAATACTCTCCTGATACTTGATGTGCACTGGACAAAGGAATGCCTTGAGTCCTGCCAACAAGTTATTGTCATCTAAAGGTACTGATTACAAAGTGTTTGAATCAAATAATCCCTGATCCAAGATTAAGGAATGAACTCTTTAAAAGCTCTGTGAGGCTTTAGACTAGGAGCTAAATCTATAGGAATAGTAAGCAACTATTACTTTTTTTTGACCATAAACTTCAAAATTTAGGAAAAGATGAAGAATTCAAATCAAAATATTTGGGGTGTCAAAATGCATGTTTTACTAAATTTATTCATTGCCAACATCTTGTATCTTTCTTCATCATTTTGTAAATTCTTCAGGTTTGAACTTGTTTTAAATTATTTCCTTTTGTGTATTTGTAAAAGAAAACACATTGGGGGATTGATAATCCCTTGAGAACACACTTCAATATTAGAGTTCATAGTTCATTCATCTCTGTGCTTTTCTCTGCTCCAAGTGCTGTGAGTAACAGAAACTGTGGTTAGACAGGATTGGAGAGACAATTTGTCCCAAAGCTCGACAGACAATGGTTTGGCTATGGACTCAAGGGCATTTTTAGCTTAGCATGACTAGGCCAGGAATAATACAGACTGGACAATGACCATGCAAGTCAATTTTTGTTATTGTAACAGAATGCCTAAGAAACAGTAATTTATAAACTACAGACTTGTTTTATATGGTTCTATCAAATAAGGAGTCCAAGAGTGAGGGGTCTATTTTACCTTCTTGCTATGCTATTCTATGTAAACAGATAGACGGACAAAGGAACAACAATGTATATGTGTGAAAAGTGGAAGGAATGAAGGAAGAAAGGAAGGAAGCCAAATTCATGTAGTATCAGAAATTGATTCTTTCAGTCAGTAATACCCTCCAGAAATTGTGACACCAATGCATTTGTGAGGACAGAGCCCTCAAGAAACCCCTAGTCCTCCTAGTCCTATCAACATTCTTGCAATAGAAGTTAAATTTACAATATGTGAAAATGAGTGGATACACGTTCAAACTATGGCACCAAGGATAGGCACTCTCCATTATCTTTGAGATAAAACTAATCTGTGCATATTATTGAAGTGTAAGAGCACATAATCGTCAAAGTGTCTGCGTTGATTTAAAAGACATGGTTTGAAATGGCCCCCATAGTACTATATATTGTGTTGTAATTAGGGGAGAGGTGTGGGTTATGTTCCCCAGCCACCAGCTGCTTCCCTGCTCAGCTGCTGGCCACCTGCACCCAAAATAACCACATGAGAACGGCATTCATTCAAACTCTGCCTGGCCCATTATCTCTAGCCTCTTCTTGGCTAGCCTTCACCTCATAAACTAACCCATTATAAAAGTCTGTAAGCCACCACGTGGTGACGTACCGGAAAGGTCTAACCTGCATCCATCTGCAACGGGAGCCTCATGGTGACTGGCCCACTTCCTTCTCTCTTCCCAGAACTTCCGTTCTGTCTACTCCGCCCACCTAAGGGCTGACCTATCTTACAAGCCAGACAGAGTCTTTATTCAACCAATGAGAGTAATACAAAATACAGGAGACCACTCCCACATCAATATTGAGGTTCCAAAAGCCAAGGCCATTTCCAGCCAGCTCTCTTTCTCTTTGCCTCCTACTTGCTGATAATATGAGTTTCTTGTGCCTTTTCTTGTACTCTTTTCCTTCTGTTTTTTGTTTGGTTGGTTTTTTTTTGTTTTGTCCTATTCATATGTGTTAGTTTTTGTTTTATCTTGTTATCTATATATTATTTTTATAATGTATTATTATCCCTTTAAAGCCTGTTTGTTTTCTAATGAGAGACAGAAAGGATGTGGATCCAGATGTAAGGGGAGATGAGAGGGAACTAGGAGGAGTAGAGGGAAGGAAAACCATAAGCAGGATAGACTATCTTAGAAAAATATTCATTTTCAATAAAATTAAACAACCAAACAAAAACTTAGGCTTCACTACTTCTCCAGGAGCACTTTGGCCTGCCTGCTACTGTGCTATCTGACAGCATGATCATGGACTCATCCTCTGAAACTGTGAAATCCAATAAACTTTATTTTATAAATTGCCTTGGTCACAGTGTTTTGACCCAGCAATTGAGAAGTAACTAGGGTAGTATCCATGCCCCCAGTGATTCTGTAACTGATGCTCATTGGGTTTCTTTAGATAAGCAGAAAGAAGCAATGACTATTGGCTCTAGGTCAGTGTCCTATAGGAACCACGGCTGACAGCTGTTTACAAAGTAGAAGCATAAGTAAGAATACATCCTACTGGTCCCTGTAGGACATCCTAAAGAGACAGCATCCTGCACTGACTCTAAACAAGGACTGTGATTGTTTTCATCAATAACCCTTACTTTGTCACACCAGTTAATTTAAATCGCCTCCGCTTTAATTTAAATCTCCCATATTTCCAATTCTAGGTGCAGATTCTGACAGCAAAGACACAGTCTTTGAAAGTGGTAAACACCTTGGGAATGAATGGCACTGTACCTGAAACATTGATGAGACAAAGAAACACAGCCATTCGCCTGCTGATGAATTAGTATTTACAAATAAATAAATAAAACCTGGAATATTCTGATTCTTTGCTTGGCAAATAATGTGAGTTAAAGCCATTGACCACTGCTTTGAGTAGATACATTGTGATTTAATTCCTTTGTGTGGTGAAATCATAGTACTTTGGGCATGTTTGAATTGTGCTCACTATAAAACAGAGAGCCAGTTCCCCAAGCCATTACATTTAGTTAAAGCTTTCATCCCTTGGCACTGGTCTGTGTTGAAGAGCCTGATGCTTTGTCTTCCAAAGCAGGCTGCTGTTTGCACTGCTTCCATTAGATGGCGCAGGAGATATTTTAAGCACCAATCAAACAGGAACCTGTGAGAACTCTGTACTTGATCAACTCCTAAGTAAACAAGAGCAATTTCCTTTCAGCGTGAGCACCTTTGTTGCAGGAATCTGACTCATAGTGGGTCCCAGCGAGGAGCTGTTTTATGACTTATGAGCCATCGTTCTTCAATGCATTATTAAGGTGACACAAATTCACTGGCAAGGGAACTCAATTCTTCCCGGGTTTATAGCCTGATTTCTTTTCAAACTTGGAGAAAATAAATAGTTATACCAAGTATTGCAAAACATGTGGGAGGGGCACCCCTACAATGAGGAGCGAGGCTCTAAGCTAAAGCCCAAACTATATTAATCAAACAGTTCTAAAATCTGCCCAGCTGGGAGTAATCACCAGCACTTGTTTGCAGTCCACATGCAGCTATTTTTGCCCATTGCTCTCCCAGTTTTCCTACTCACACTAACACTTTTTTCCTCTAATCATGCAGGATACTATGTTTTCTAAATACTTTGAAGAAAGGTGAACCTTGCCATGTCTAGCAGACATTACTCCAAGTGCCAATCACTCTGAGCACTACATGTGTGTTTCCCAGGACTTTTTCAGGCCTTTTGTGGCTTTGGCATATTCTGCTGATGCTAACCTTGCATGGATAATCTCCGTTTTCCTCTTCTATGGTAGCCTAAATCTTGATGTTTTCAGCCCAAGCCCCACTGGCAAACTAAACCTTGAGGTTCACATGAAGTCACAGGACAGTGCTCACTGTGGGCTGCTTCAAGTATCTCTCCGAAAAGGAAGGCAGAGGGGCTGCACCGGATCGTGAGTCCTTTCCACTGATGTCAGTGAGGAAGAGTGAGAGAGGAGCTGTTCCTTCTATACGGTCCCATTCCGCTACAACAGAAGCAGGATGTGTCTGAGGTGAATTGAGGACTCAAGGTAAAGCACCTTGAAAAACTGTACAGCGAACAATGAGTCATTGTTCCAGGGGATGTCTTGGATACAGAACAATTAGAAATAAGAGGATTGCATGCTTAGCTGAGGTGGCTTACTTGAAAATGAGAAAAGCAGAAGCAGTAAACTCCAGGAAACCTTTATTGGTGTAAACCTGTGGGTTTTAGGATTCCTTCAGAACACTACCAATGGCAGAATTCACTTAGCATTATTAACATGACATATCAGGTTGAAAGAGCTAACTATAACAACCACAACAACAAAAGAAATGAAACAAAGATAAGGAAGGCAGCTATAAAATGTGAGTTTGAACTCATGTAAACCATGGTGGAAAGGGGGCATTTTGTGAGAAGAACAAATTTAATTCTGCTATATATGATCCAAGGACTTGATCTGGGACTCAATGACAATAGTTTGTTTGTTTTTTGATTATTAATAAAAATATCTCCTATTGTTTTTCATGAATAGTTGTGTCATACGAGTTATAAGTTGATATTCTAGAAGAAAAGAATGACTATGTGTCTGCGTTCTCTGGATATAACATAGCTTTTTTGAGAATAACTGTATACAACACATTTAAAAAAGGAGAGTTTACTCTAAAGAATACTGGTTTCAGAATGTTTGCAGGTGTAAATGGCCTGAGATTCAGAGGACATTTGAGCATGTCTGGGAGCTGATGGCATGAAGCCATGCAGGAAAAGTGGAGAAGTGAATGCATTGACTTACAGAAGGACTTTCAATCTAGAAATATAAACAGGCTCTGAAGGAAAGTCTACCACCCCTACAGCACTGCTAACTCTACCTGGGGAAATCCTTGGGAGAACAAGCAACAGTTGCAATGAGCATTCCATCGACCTAGACTTCTTGTGTCCCTGGCAAATGATTTCATTTGGAAAATGTCTCACAGTTCAATTCAAGATTAAAGTATAAGGAGAATTGTATTAGGAAAACAAAATCTTTTTTAATTTTAAAATATGCCTTTCCCCTATCTTTTTCCATTTCTTTCTGCATGTCATCACTACTATATACATTATCAGACCTTCCAAAGACAAGCTTTCACTATCCTTGAGCCTCAGTGAAGAGTGCTTGTGTTCACATTGTCTTTCTCAGAGACATTTGTACTTTAGAGTTTCCACCAACTATTGAAAAGTAAGAGATGACCATGCTAAAGGAGTTTTAGAATATCATAAAAAATATGAAGCTGGAGGTAGAAAATTATAACATACAAATGTGCTCTCAGTTGAATTGATTAACACAATGTTAAAGCACGGTTTCGTCCTTTCAGTTTGTAATTTCAAAGAAATGGATTAGAGCCATGATTAAAGACTTTTCTTTACTTTTTTTTTGAGGGGGGGTTCTTTGGTTTTAGACAAGGCTTGCCTGTGTATCTTTGACTGTCCTGACACTCACTTTGTAGATCAGGCTGACCTCAAACTCACAAAGATTCTGAGTTCTGGGAGGGATTAAATGTTTGCACTATGACTGCCTCATCAAAGATTTTCTTGAATGGACTGGAAGCAATGCACAAATTTAAACATGCAATGCATAAGTGTAAATATAAAATAACACCGATATTTGATGAATAAGACTTTTGTCACAAATGGATCTTAGCTAGTAAGAAACACTTGTTTTGACCACTTCTGAAAATTTCGTTAAAACATATGTTTGAATGACACGGATTTCTCATCTCAATTCACCCTTCTATATTACTGCAGGACAAATTGTTGGAAGGATGTACAGCAAGAGACCAAGATCGGATTTTGTTTTCATTTTCCACTGGCCCTAATACATTTTAAATGTTCTGTTCCCCCATTTTGCACAAATCTGTTAAAAATGTGTAATAGAGAAACATATCATATAGAAAGATGGGTGGAGGATAATTGCTATGATCGAAGATGAATTGAATAGTTCACAATAAAAGCAACCTAGAAATGTGTGTGCATGTATGCATGTGTGTATGTGCATGTATGCACGTGTTTATGTGTGCCTTCATATAACACCTATGTGTTTCTTCATAGTCTGCAGGTAACATGTAAGTATGATGTAGATGAATTATGGCTAGAGAAAACTTCAGTTAGGAATGTCATTTTCATTTGAGTCAGATTTTCCAAACTCTTTGTCTGTCGATGGACCAACTCCTTATGGTTGTAGCACTGGATCCGCATTTCCTTGACACACGCTTCCTCCTTTATCTTGGAGCCACATTGAAAATAACCTAAAAGGAACATTGAATCTGTCTGACTCTGTAAATTTCAGCAGCTTTCCATTTTGAGTGGAACTTATGATGGTTTGAATGGGAAAGTCTCCCATAGGCTCAGATATTTAAATGCTTATTTTCCACTTGGTGACACCATTTGAAAAGACTTAGGAGGTGTGGTTTTTTTTGGAGGAACTGTGTCACTGGAGATAGGCTTTGAGATGTAAAGACTCACACTGTTTTGAATTCATTCTCTTTGCTTGTGATTTGAGAGGTTAACTCTCAGATGGCTGTGGTCTACTGCCATGATTCCCTGTTGAGATGTACTCTTTAATTCTGGAACTGTTAATTTAAATAATCTCTTTTTGCTATAAGTTGACTTGGTCATGATGCTTCCTCATTGCAGTAAAAACCCACATTAATATAGCTCCAGTGAAGGAAGATCAAGGGGTAATTGTACATTTGACATCATCTAAGGTTTACTTTGCCCACTGGCAAAATCAAGGAGTGAAGAAGGCCCTCCATTGGAAGGAATTTAAGTGAGGGGTTCTTTAATAAACTTTACATCCTGGTAAATAACATCCTTATGTCTACGGATACAAGTAAATATATATGCAAATTATAAACAGATAAAAGATGCTGATACTTTTTTTTTTGGGGGGGGGTTCAAGACAGGGTTTCTCTGTGGCTTTGGAACCTGTCCTGGAACTAGCTCTTGTAGACCAGGTTGGTCTCGAACTCACAGAGATCCACTTGCCTCTGCCTCCTGAGTGCTGGGATTAAAGGCGTGCGCCACCACCGCCCAGCGATGCTGATACTTTTCATCTATTCTGATTTCAGCTTCTGAAACCTCTGTTCTGCAGACTAGGAATTGGTAATAAGGACAATGTTAAAAGAATCTGCCTGCATTTATCTTGTGTTTCTTTTTGTCAGACAGTACAAAGAAAATTAAGGTTTTTTATCACTATACATATAATACTCAGAAGTGAAAGCTTAATTAACTTGTCAGAATAATGGCATCTCCTTTCTTGAACTGCGGTATCCACCTTCCCAAAAGGTTTGAAGAAAGAAGAATAAACCTTCTCGGTATATTAGCTATAGAACCTGCACATCCATAGCAGTCTTGCCCTCTGGTACTGCTTCCTGTCATTGCTGGTGGTTTTGTCCCTCTGAGTGAGCACATGCTTCAACCATTTGTCAAGAAATGTCTAAAGTACGGAGCCTCAATTGTTCTGTGAGGTGCAGCCCATCAGGTTGCAAAGAGGAAGCAGATCCAAGCAGCTAATTATCATGTACCAAAATCATCTTTTTCAGGAAGACAAAAAATAATAAAAAAATAAAAGAAAAGAAGCAAAGCAGTTGACAATTCATGTTTCTACCACTTAATTTTCATTTTCTTACTGTTGGCTTTTTAGTATTCTACTGTCTCAGAAAGTGTTGTTCCCAGAAGCATCTCAAATACTGGAGCAGATCCTCTCAATACATAATCTCTCCCTTGGGTTTAAATTATTTACCTTTGAAAGCTGCATAAACTCCATCCAGAAGCTGAGAGACTGAGTGTGCTTTGCAAATTGCTTCTTTAGCTTATAAAGTATAATTCTAGGGATTTAAGGTGCTTCTGTCTACTGCAAAAGATTGACAACCTCTTTCTCAGTCTTTAACATTCACTCCTTTTGGCTTCTCCCTGTAACATGGAAGTTGGTTTTCCTGACTAAGCTCTATTCGCTGATATAATCCTTTACTTCCATGGCAACTCTGGAGTTCTGGAGTTGCAGAGATTTTATTTCCAAGTATTCACATGCTAGTGCTGCTGGATGACATAGTAATTTATTTATGTTATCCTGGACTGGTGTTTTGGGTTTTTTTTTTTTTCGAGACAGGGTTTCTCTGTAGCTTTGGAGCCTGTCCTGGAACTAGCTCTTGTAGCCCAGGCTTGTCTCGAACTCACAAAGATCCGCCTGCCTCTGCCTCCCGAGTGCTGGGATTAAAGGCGTGTGCCACCACCGCCCGGCTTGGGCTGGTGTTTTTCATCTCCCCAAATGAACAACACAGGATAAGTGATCATTTTTTTATTAGTTATAATCAATTATTGTGATTGACTTGATCATAATTCTATTCCTTTTTGAAAATAAAAGATATAATCAAATTTTGAATTCTAAGATTTTTCCGCACACACACAGAAAATCAGTGGGATAACTAAAGAGAAATGTAATCCTAGTTATAAATTCATGTTCTTGAATATCTTCTGATTTGAGGTATGCTTCTGACCTACCATGGCTTCTCCTTTATTTAGATAGACCACTAGCCAACACTATTAAGCAAATTTTAACACTAATATTACAGATTTTAAACCAACTCACAATCTCTTACCACACCCTA
The DNA here is from genome assembly GCA_028555095.1 of Dicrostonyx torquatus. Lineage (NCBI taxonomy): Eukaryota > Metazoa > Chordata > Mammalia > Rodentia > Cricetidae > Dicrostonyx > Dicrostonyx torquatus. The sequence continues at coordinate 6,953,037 of JAQHUG010000061.1, read as the reverse complement.
AATATTCATGTGAAATGCCTTATTTGTTTGTCTACCTTTGTACAGTAGGAAGCTTATGATTTATCAGATATTGAAACTAGCATGTCCCAAAGAATAAATATTTCCTAATGGCAATGTTTTATTATCAAAATGTAGGCAAGAAAAAAAATGTTTCAAGGAGATAAAAGACAAATAGTCAGATGGATGAGCAGAGTTTTGTGTCTCAGCAGAAATGAAATACTCCAAAATTTATCATTACTTTACATGAGTAATTCCATTATTAATAAAACAAAATTGTCACCTTTAAAAGACCCAAAGCAGCTTATGCTCTTGAAAGGCTATCTATGAGTTCACGTGTTAGGAAGTCTAAAGAGCTTTTATACACTGGGCATAGCATCCCATCTGTTGGTGAAGTGCAGAGTTAACACTGTTTTCCTTTAGAATATAGCATTTCAATTATCTTTGTATATTTTTAAGTGGAAGTCTCATAACAAGAGGGTTTTCTGTATCATGATTGAAAGTGTCAGCATAAACATTTGCCAACTTCATCATTTATCTTTGTCCCACGGTTGGGTGTAAGCAAACACAAACCTCAAAGCATTAGCATCATTCAGTATTGCTTATATGAGAAATTATATGATTGGGTTAAAATTGTTCCCTTGTCTGTGGCCAGAGCTTGAACACTGTCATTTCTGGTATAATGTGTTGGCCAAAGCAAGGCCCAGAGCCCATCTTCTCATTGGAAAGGCTGCAGATTTACTTACTAACAGCTGTATATATGGGGGGAGATAAATAGCTGTGACCATTTTTGCAATCAAATTTAAATAATAATCACATGAATATGAGACTCAGAGACATTTCCTTTACTACATCAAATCAAGTAAATAATATTTAATTCTAAGTAATAAACCATCATTACTAAAATAAAAATAACAACACAGGAAATTTATCATTGGATCTTATCCGATAGATAATATTATTCTATTTTTTCTATTTGCTAAATATAAACAATTTTCAAGGTTAACTAAGCTTAAGGAAATAAAATGACATGATTCTTACTCAAATTTCTATCTTTTTGTGTCTCCTTTATTTGTGATTTGATTATTACATTAAAAGGCTGGTTTTTTTCTAGGACCAAACACTTGACCCGGAGCTGTATCTCTGTTCTACCTACATACCCTATTTGGTGTGAAGCTATTATAGCACTAATATACACTATTATAGAAATAACATAATAGAGTGTTAATTTAGAGAAAATAAGAAAAAATGTTTCTTTGGTGGTACTACACACACACATACACACACACACACACACACACACACACACACACACCACGCTCTAAGCATAGTGATACCAGAGTCCAGCTTGATTTGGTTAGCCCTGAAAAATCACATAACCTATTTGCTAATAAACGCCTGGCCAACTCTATATAACTGCAGATATACAGACCCTGACTTTTTGCATCCTGTTGGGAAATTCTTTTCTCCATTCTCTGTCTAAAAAGTGAACAAAACCCTTAAATTGCTCATATTTATTTCTACACATGTACCTAATTAGATTTAGCACAGTATTTTTTAATGTGTGAACCAGACCAGTAAGCTGGATATATTTTATTTCAGACCTGCTATTAAACATGAGCATTTGTGACCAAGATACTTTTGAGAGTACTTTTTGTTGTTACCAAACATGTTTCCTCCAAAGAAGAAATCTTTCACAGGGATAAAAAATAGAGCATCTTTCTTCATTATAATTTAGAAACATACAATCTTTGAAGTTAGTGAGGCTCTTAGTCATACACGCAAGAGTAACTTGTGAAATAAGTGTTGTCATTAAAATGTCCCCATGGTACCCTATGGGCTTATGTGGACCACTGCTCTTGTAAACAATAATGAAATGTGAGCTATCTACACTGGGTGTGTTTCTTAAGAATAGTGTTTCATCCCAGACTCCCAATAAAAATGTTCCTTTAAGGCAATGATTGGGAACAGAAACTGCCTTTCATTAGAATATAGTATAGTTAAAAATAATCTTTCTTATGGCAAGCCAATAGTTATACTTGCTAAACAAAGACTCTGACTGAGGGAGAACTCACAGTGCCCTGGGTGGTCCTCTTCTTGCAGCCCCTTATTTTTCACTCTGAAGACATATATTTGAAAGTAGATCCTACCTTAGAATCCCTCTAGGGAAAGTGCTAATGTATCTCTAAGATAGCAAAAAGAATAAGAAACAACATGAGCAGTAACCAGCTGACTCAGACAGTTTCCCCCATTGCACTGATTACTGTATCAATAAATAGGACAAGGTGACCCGTTAGTCAAGCAGAAATACTAAGTCATACCCTTCAATAACCAGTATTGAGATTTTTAGCAACTCACTTGACCACCTCAGCTTAGAAATTTCTGAAAAGACACAAAGAGGCCCTCTTCCCCTATACTGAGAGACTAGTGAAAGGTCACTAAGTGACCCAAGGTAGCAGCATGCTGCAGGCACTATAAAAACAGAGGCACTGACCAATGGAATCGAATTGAAGATCCGGAT
>JAQHUG010000061.1:6921399-6948419 GCA_028555095.1 Dicrostonyx torquatus | reverse complement strand
ATCACTACAGTCATTAGCCTGGCACTCGAGCAATGATGTAAGGCAAATAAATAATGTAGCAGAAATCAGGCTGCCTGGATTTGTATCCCAACACAGTTTCAGATATTAGATATCCTAAGTCAGGTCTTTTACACAGAACCTTCTGTGGGTACCAAGAACAAAATGGGGTGCTAAGAAACAAGAATAATTCAAGTTTCCCCCATTCAAAGATAGAGAAACAATGCCATGATGTGACAGATGAGAAAGGACACTGTAAACTCTGAGACAAGGAAGGAGTTATGATTCCTGATGCCTGAGGGACTGTGACATCTTAGCTGGGTCTTGGAAGAAGAGTAGGCAATTCCCAGAAGGTGGGGAGGGAAAGTTTAGGAGACAGGATTAGAATGATTGAGTTAAAGGACTTTTTGTGGTAAACTGTGTACTTTGGACACTGGACAGAGGAGAATAAACACAAAGCCCTGTTAACTGTGCCGGAGATGGAGATACATGCCAGATGTTGGTAATGGGTCATTCCTAGGTGTGACTTCTCATCCACACAGAGAAAAGTAGAAGTCACATCTATGCATAAATTTGGCTGCCAGCTTCTGGAGCTCGCTCCTCTATTTCCAAAGATGTGATGCCTTTATTTATGTAGTTCCCACATAGTAAGAGCAAGTTTGCTAAGACCCATAATGACCTTAAGTGTTCATGAATGTGTGGGATCCAGGAATGTTTTGGAGGAGGATGGGCTTTCATGAACTACAAGGCGGTGTTCAGCATCTTTGTTCTTTGTAATGAATCAGCTCTTTGTACCCCCTCAGTTTGGTCATATATTGATAGAAGATGCTGTCTCCACAGTCCTTAACGTGCTTTCTCATTTCCAGCATCCCATCCTGACTAGCACTCTCATTTTTTTTCCAGACAGTGATTTTCTACATAGCATTGGCTGTCCTTGAACTCACTATGTAGAACTGGCTAGCTCTGAACTCACAGAGATCGACCTGTATCTTCCTCCCAAGTGCCAACATTCTCATTCTTTACTGTACTTTAAACATCTCCTTTTGATTTGCTTTATGCATATCTTTGAGGGAATAGTTTATGCTTTCATTTACAACTTTACTAGTTTCTATTCATTCTTCAACTGGGGTTTTGTTTCTACCACTTTCTTGTTAAGGTTGCTCTTAGTAATGACATCATTTATTTAAGTTTGGGTAGAATTTCTGGCCAACTCAGTCACTAGGAACAAGCCTGAACTTCCAAAGTGTTTATCAAGTTTCTATCCATGTATAAGCAGACAAGAGACCAAACTCTACCTTTAGATAAAAATAGTCAAAGTACTTTACCAATATGTTAACTTAGTTTCTGTGTGTAAAATTATGGTTGATTTGTTTTTCTTTATATAAATATATAATTTTTGAAATACATCCCAACAGTATGTGTTACATTTCTTTTCAGAAAAATGTAATTTAAAGAATGTAACATTCCTTTAAAACCATCTTTTAACAAAATCGTTTCATTTTGATCATAGTTTTTTTCCGATTTTAGCCCATCACTAATCTACAAGTGTTATAAAAATCATTACACTAACTTAAAAAATAGAGATGAAAGGAAGTAATGAAATGTTCAATAAAGGAAAGAAAAAAAAGCAGAAAGAGAGAAAAGAGCAAAATGGATTTTGAATTTAACCTCCAGAAATAATGCTTTCATTAATGATGAACTACAGCCACAAAGTCTGCAGTGTGTAATGGAGACTAGTTATTCATCTGTTTGTGTTGATTTGGGACCTGATCAGAGTCTAAGTAGAGTCAGAATTTTAGAAAGATCAGAATGTATTCTATATGCCAACCAAAATTCTAGGCTATTAAATTCAAGGCATAGACAAAAAAACCAACAAAACCAAAAAACATAGGTAGTACAGACTAGCTACGGCAAAGTTGTTCAGATCCACAATAGGTAAATTATCATAGATAATGTCTACATCAAACTAGAGGCCCACGAGTAGTCAGAACAACAAAAGAGTAAAAAACAGTAACAGAAGGAATGAGTCTAGGGAAATTTCTAAGATCATAATGAGTAATTACAGTGATCCGATCAAGCTCCTGAGAATGCAAGTGGAAAATTCCCCAACTAATTCTGAGCTGTAGATATATACTGTCATCTCCCAAATACTGCCATTTGATTAGCACATAGAAAGTGTGAGGTACAATTTTCCAAGTCTACCTTACCTTCTGGTCATACGCCCATTCTTTTGATCTCTAGGTCCACTGAAAATACCACCCTCTACTCTCCATCCAGATATCCTAAAGAGACACCTTAATCATCCTGATAACCCAGCCTGCTACCATCACTGTAGTAGGAATATTATGGGTTACACTGTACATTAAATTAGAAACCGAAAAGCACCTAGCTTAATGCCAGAAGAGAGCATGTATTTCAGTGCATACATTAGCTGTGTCTCCTCTTATATCTCACTGAACATCTTGCTATTTGTTGTCTCACTTCCATATTCCTTTACAAACTATTTTCTTCTTCTAGGGACTGTCTCCTGGTTGAGTTATATACTTTCACTAAAGACCCACATCAATTGCCACTATTTTTTGTTAGGTGCACTAATATCTTACCACGTATTTCTATTATAGCAGTTCCTATTGAATCATAGATATGTGTATGTCTTTCTATCCATTGAACCAAGCTAAACATGCTGCACAGCCATTTTCAGCTTCATGTAGAAGCTATTTCTGCAAGTAACTTTAGCATGGCAGTGTGTTCAAGAAGCAATAATTCACAAATTGGGATTTATAACTAGTCTTCACTGTCACTTTAATTCTTTTTTAAAAAAATAAATCTTTATTTATCTATTTATTATATACACAGTGTTCTGTCTACATGTATGGTTAGATACCAGAAGAGGGCACCAGATCTCATCATAGATGGTTGTGAGCCACCATGTGGTTGCTGGGAATTGAACTCAGGACCCCTGGAAGAACAGCCAGTGCTCTTAACCTCTGAGCCATCTCTTCAGCCCACTTTAATTCTTATATAAAACCATTTGTATACTTGTGTGTATAGAAGATATTAGAAATACCTTACATCCATACATCTTAATTTTTAATTCATCTTCTTGATCTGTGTTACTCGTGAGGATCATCCAACTGTACAGAGTGAGTTTGTGTTTACAATGCCGCTGATGCAGCCCACAAATGTCATTCCAATAAGCCCTGTCCTCTATCCTGACTTCATTAAAAAGACATCTGTTGTCTTTGTCCACAACTCTGGTTATTTGCTTTTTTTGTTTTTTTTTTTTTTTGTAGCAGAAACCCTATTCCATCTCTGACCCAATTAATTGTACTCACCCAAATTTAGTAACCAGAGTTACTTATTCCCAGCAATCAGAAATAAGTGTGTAACCCATGCCTAGTCAATCCAAATTTACTAGAAATCAATTCTAGATTAGCAATTGTGCTTCTGGGCCTATCTACCATCTAACCCATCACATGAAAACAACATATTTTCAAAGAGCAATTGCACACACCATCAGTTCTTGAAGAATGAGTAAGAGTCCCTAAAACATGATGGGCAAGTTAATTAACTTGCCCATGGTTTATATTAAAAGGAAAAGCATATCATGCAAGAATTCTAATAACTCCTAGTACTATTTTACAATAGAATCCAGAATGGTTTTCCTTGAACAAATTGCACACACACATTGTTTAAAGTTGAGCCTTTGCAGTTTTTCACCTCCCTGCTTTCAGTGCCTTCCTTCTTTCCTGAGAACCCCATTTACAGACTCTTAATCCTTAGCTCACTGGCATGCACAGCAGTCCCATGCTCTAAAGTTTGCTTTTGTGTTTCAGAGAGAATAAGTGAAGATTCCAACTTTCTTTCTTTTCCTTCCTGCAGAAGTCAGGATTTAGAAAGCAATCTTTGTCAAAAGCAAGTGTTTGCCTTAATCCTCCTTAAGTGCACCAGAATGGACATTGACAACAGTGATTCAAGCATTACTATGATGCTAAATAAATAAATAAATGAAAATAAAAAGCTTTTTATGTAACATCAACTGTTATTATATCTTTAGTTATATTTAACTCTAAAATTCCTAAACACCCTTAGCTCACAAGCTATGAACAGACTATAGCTTTCATAGACTTGCCTTAGGTCACAATCCCTATTCATCTTTCTCAAACATAGCCAACTTGTCTCATCAAAATTTAGTCAATAAACTGAAATTATGTGACTCCATTCTCAAATCAGTTTTGCAAATGTGAAACCCATGTCTGTCACTCATGGACATTCATTCAAGTTTTTTTTCTTTTCTTTTCTTTTTTTTTTTTTTTGAATAACCGAGTAAACAAAACTTAGTAAAATAAATGAATACCATCATATAAAAAGAAGAAAGAGTCCTTACTATTGAACAATTCAATTTTACAGACTTCCAACGTTATTTTTCTAGGAGAATTTCAACAGAGAAGGACTTGGAGAGTTATCATTCTAGAGGGCACCGAAGCCTGCCATCTCAGTGAAGGCAAAGCCTCTCATAGTCAACCAGTAAAAATGAGCCAAGGGTAGATGTTAGGTCAAAAGACTAGACCTTTGAAATTTGACTATGAATTCTGAGTCTCACTGTGGTAAGATCTGAACTGGCAGTATATTTATTCATGGTTGAATGAGACCAGACACAAGACTCAAAAATGGCTAATTTATCATTTTCAATTAAGTTAAAGTTTTCTGATAGTCAAACATTATCATAATTACCAAGTCAATTTCCCTATGGAGCTTAAGCACTCATGTAGGAAATGGAGTAATTTCTCATATTTAAGTTCACATATCTTGTCTTTAAATGTAATAAAGATAAAATGAGAGTATGCTGTTGCCAAGAAATTGAAAAGACAGTGGATTCCATCCCAAGCCTCCCAATTTGTTGCTGTCTATGTAAATGTGATGTACTTATCAGAATTCCTGTTACAGGTGCAAACACCTATCTGGAGATACATGCAAACCTCTATAGGTATTCAGTTTGTTGAGCAATTACTTCTCCAAAAACCTGAAAAACACATCCGGGTATACAAGAGTAAGAATTTTGGATTGGCAATAATAACAAAGAAGGAAATAATTTTCTAATTTTTGTTCATGCAAAACCAAGTGTCAGAGGATCCCATGCAGATGGACCGAAGTGTTCTTTCACTCGGGACAAACAATGTTCTCTTCTAGATCTTCCATCTTTTGGACTCTGCTTCCTTTCTCCTTCCCTGATGTTTTGTTTGGCCTCCCACCAAAGATTAAAATATGTGTGAGTAGTGAACACTTCCTTAAATTCTCATTCACCCAAATGAGAAACATTAAAATACTTCCAAATTCAATGGGCAAGTTACCAAGATTTTGCAATGTAAGTTTACCTCGGGTGTCTATTGTTACACATTCATTCATATGAACTTTGTGGCAGGAAAGACTTATTCTCAGAGCTTAACAAGTTCCCCAAATGGGAAGAAAGTTAGGTATTATCAACTTTGCTACTGAGCATTACTCCTATGAATATATTAGTTTATTAACAAAAGGAATTTTGAGGATGTAATTAAGATAGTTACTCAATTGACCTCAAGTGGAAAAAATATGTAAGATATTTCAGGTATATCCAGTGTAATCCTCTAAGGTCTTAAAACCAGAAGTTGTGGTTAAGGGGAGAGCCAGAAGAACTCAACATTTAAGAAGGATTTCATCACAGAAGGTTGGAATGAAGGGAAGGGAGAAGGAATACAAATTGCCTTTATAGCTAGGATAAGACTGCCAGGAATATTGGGATGGAGATTTCATCCCATAACTGCACTCAACTGAGTTCTACCAACAAGATTCAAAATTTTGATATGGGTTCTTCCATGAAAACTTCATATAAAAACCCAATACAGTCAAACACTTTGAATGTTCCTCCTAGAAAATCAGCAATGCCATGCCAGACTTCTAATTCACAGACAGCTATAAGCTCCCGTGTGCTGTTGTAAGTAACTACATTGTTGGCAGTTTATTACACAGCAAAAGAGAACTCTATACAGGAAGCAGCAGAGAATGATATTTGGAAGAGCTTTGCCTGCAGGATAGTCTATCAAGTAAAGAAAGTTAGAGAGTACTACACTTTCAGAAAGTAAACAGTGTAACACGTTCGAAACACGTATGTACTATTAAAGAAGAAAAGAGATGAGTACAGGGAAGTGGTAGCATAGTAGGAAGTAAAGAGTAGAAGTGATGTTGAAAACTTCAGGAGTCAGTACACCATTCACTGCCATGATGCAGATGCGATAGGTTAAAGATGTACTCAGGACCTTGTGGAGAAAGTACTGTTTTTGGAAAGAGTTTAAAGGAGATGAAATGTTGGAACTAATCGGGACCTGGAGCAAAAGCATGAAAAGCATGGCGAACACCTGAGTAAGACATATAGGACAGGGCCCTGCCCCCCTCACCTGTTTGAAATTTCTATCCTCTACCCTCTAGAAGCATGTTAGATTACCCTAATAATACAAACATTGTCAGAAGCCCTGTACTTCAATGCATCTGCTCTCTCCTATAAATTAAATGTAGCTTGAAAATTGAAGTGATTTGTCCTTTACGTCTTATAACCACATAGTTGATAACACAGTATTTGCTGAATACATATGTCTGAAATTTATCTTCTATTTATTTCATCACATATTATTTGTAGAAATTTATTTAACCTGTATTGTCAAGTAACACATTAAAATGATGAAAATAATCATTTTTTTCGTTTTTTCCTTTCAAAAAATTTGAACTTATATTTGAACCAAGTGCTTTCTAATTTTGTTCAAAATGTTTTTTGGGTCTCAGACAGCCTTCAAAATTATAACAGAGGGAGATGTTTCGAGCTGAGAAAAGACTAAAATACAAAACCCCTCACATGCATCCAATCTAACACAGTATCAGTTTTTGTTATTATGATCAAACAAGCAGAGAATTTTCATATAATTTCATCTATCAGAAAATCATAATCATTTAAATTAAATTATTCAATTTATAAAATTAATTATTGTGAGACAGTTCTACTCCAAACCCTTCTGATTAAACAAAAACTTCTTTGTATTTTGTCTTATTTTGCTTTGCTTTGGGAAGAAGATAGGCACCAGAATTTGGACTCTCTCGAGAGCCATCCTTATACCAGGAGGTAAGTGTAAGGAACTGATGGGAGGGTATCTTAGAAATAAGGGAGGGAACAATGAGATGGGAAAGAGAAAGAAGTAGATAATGGTATATGATGGCGACTGGAGTTCAATTATACTAAGGAACTTTAGGAGACAGAGAAGCACACGCGTCCTCAAATATGGTCAACAGAGGAAAGGCACCATAGTATGTACGGACTTTAAGTTCAGTCTGAGAGCAGCTGGCTATCTTTATAGCAATCATGTACTAGTGGGCACATTTTGGTTGGCAGGTTGGCTTTGTAGTTCATAGGGTAATATCATCAATGCCTTCCCTCCCCCAGCATCAGAAGCAGCACCTGCAGGCATGATGAACACTAGCCAGCAGAGAACAGGCTTCCAGGTCAATTCCAATTGGTTTCTCTATATAGCTTGCAGCCATGGTGTGTGGTGTATTAGCAGTTGTGTCTTGTTATCTATTTCTAGTGGGCAACCAAAAGAAATGACAAGAGCCTATTTTTTTTTTCTTTTGGATCTCTGGTCTTTTTGACCAAAAACTCATGAGGAGTTTTTCACACCTGACACCGCGATTTTTGTTTGATAACCAATGTGTCTTAGGAACAGTTTTACTCAGCCATATAGGAATCTCCTTCTAACTACTTTCTTTAAAATTAGAGTTTCTGTTTGGCTCACTATGTGGTAGGTTTCTATATGACATTTTCATTAGGAAAATAACTACTGTTGATTAGCAAAGTTGATATGGCACCAAACTGTATTTTAAATATTTATGTTTATACCCAGAGACGAATACTAACGCTCATCCTTAATCAGAGAAGCTTCTCGTTGCAGTGAATGCCAATGAATGCAGAAACTCATGGCTTTTCAAACCACTTACAATAAGTGATAGTTGGGTACTTAGACTTGAACAGGGCATTTATTCTACCTTTTCTAAGGCTGTAGTAACCTCCAAAAAATGGAAGAATGAAAGAGCCAGAAGAAAAGGAAGAAGAGTTTCAAAGTGCTGTATTCAGAGAATGGTTAGAAACATGATCTCACAGCAGCTGTGGTTACCTGCACCGAATTTTCATTACATTGGACTTGACAACAGTCAGTCATGGATTAAGGAGAGAATCATGGAGGTTTTCTCCTTCCTGCTAAATGATTGGGTACTTATGCATTCTGGAGATATGACAGCCATTATCTTCAACTGTGTAGTGAATTGTGAGCCTACTTAGCTCCAGTAAATATTTCCAAACTTGCAGAAATGTAGATGGTCCTGGTTAAAAATCAGTGGGTTACAAAACAAAACAAAAGTGCATGAGTGTGGGAAAAGGACTTATAGAGAGAAGAAGGGGATGGCAGAGGAAGGAGGCAGACAAGAAACTGTGTAAGGAGTTGAAGAACACAGATGCACTCTATATGCATATGAAATGGTCAAGTAACAATCAACTTTTTTTTTTAAGAAATAAAGCCAACATGGAGATTTGTCAAAAAATTAAAGTTAGAACTACCATATGATCCCATTAAGCCAGACTCAGAAAGACAGGTATTGCACATTTTCCTTTACAATTGAAATCTTGGATAGAGAAGACATGAAAGTAGCAAGTAGACAAGAAGAAGCATAACCCTTACCTAATACTTTAGATAATTATATTTGATGATTATCTCATACTATTATTGGTGATGAGAAGTTCATATCCCAGGGGGTGGGGAAGAAATGCACAGGGAGAGTGGCTGCATGATCGGGACCTGGGATAAGAGACGGTAATAGGAAGTATTATTGTTTGCATGTGTTGGCCTGATAATGTAATGGCCTGATAATTGTTACAATTAACACATATTAATAAAACCTGGATATGGGAATAAGGCTAATTCAAGAAAATAGGGGAAAGATAATCATAGAAAAGACAAAAGCCTTCTACCTGTAAACATTTGTTGAAAGTATTAGGTAAGGGTTATGCTTCTTCTGTCTTTTTTCTCTTACTTGATGAAAACAAACTGTCTTACTATTAAGCCATGGGAGACCAAAATAAGAGCTTGGGAGAGACAAAGTCCTATTGTACTTGGTATTTCTGTTGCTATGACAAACTAAGATGACCAAAAGTAATGTAAAGGAGAAAGGGTGTATTTTGGCTTTCAGTTGTAGAACCAATAGAGTCCATTGTGGTTGGAAAGACACAGCAAGAAGTCAAGGAGCAGGAGCATGAAGCTAGCTCATCACACTTCACCCCCACACAGAGCACAGAGAGAACATGAGGTGGAGAGGCAGACTAGAAAACCTCAAAGCTTTCCCCAACTGACATATACCTCTAGCCAAGTTCTCCTTCCAGAATCTTTCCAGACAGCACTGAAACTAGGCACCAAAATGTCTAACTCTGTGAGGCTGTGAAGGACATTTCTCATTCACCCCATCACACATTAATGTATATACTAGTTCCAACCATATCTGAACCAACTATTAACAACTAGAATTTTATAATTACCTGAAAACATTGTATTTTGTATAGAGTTAATTTTAAAGTTATTTTTTTCTACGCAGGCTTAAGTTGATAATTCATCAAGTGCACCCCCTTACTAAATACATAAATTTATGAACATTGGAAGAAATGGATACTTCTGTTGAATAATAATCATTTCAATAATACTGAAATTGTACCTAGTGGTATACAAAATAAGGAAAGAAAGTTAAATAAATTAATATAATTTTTCACTCTCTCTGTACATTTTTATTGAGAAAATATATGCTGGGGTGAAAAGAAAAGTACAATGTATAATGGCTAATGGTACATTTATATTTTATGTTATGCCATTTTCATAGATAAATTTTGTTTACCTGAAATCTTAGAACAAATGTTTGTGTATTAGAGGATCTGGGCTTAAATCTTTCTGACTTTGATTCTAAATAAGTTTCGCTATAAGAAGGAAGAGAGATAATTATATTTGACGATTGTCTCATACTATTATTGGTGATGAGAAGTTCATATTAAGTTTTACATGAGCTGAAAGGTAATGAAAACAGTGGTATATTGAGTCCAAATCTACAGGCCTGAGAGCCAGAAACATATAGCATTTGAGGGCAGGAGATGGATGACGTAGTTTTAACTGAGAAAGCCACAAGACCCCTTCTGTCTTTTGCCCTCAAAGGACTGGATGATGTCTTTTCATGTTGATAAGGATGATTTCAATTACTCAATACAGTAAATCAAATGCTAATCTTTACCAGAAACTTCCTTACACATCTCAAAATAATAGTATACCAGCTACTTGGACATTTCATAGCTCAATCAAGTTCATATATAAAATTAACCATGACCTTTCTCCACAACACCTTTTTACTGGGTGTCTGCACTTAAGCAAAATGTTTCAATAAAAATGCTAGAAATATCTAAGTGAGGGTCTTAACTACTTGGTGGCTAGAATGGAACAGACACATTAATAAATATTTGTGAAGTGGACACTCAATGGCATATCTGTATGAAGATTTTGAGAAGAAAAACTGGGATTTTTATCAAGTAGATGTCTCTTAGGCAGTTTTTGGCAATAAATAAGGCAAGATACAAAGATATCGCAGACATACAAAGAAGATTCAAGTAAAATATAATAGGAAGCTCTTAAAGGACTACAGACCTGTCTAAAGAAGAAATATTGACAGTGTTTTCCCAGTTTTATTCACTTGCACATCACATTTTGCACAACCGTGGGATAACTGCACCACCATGTAGTTAATAATGCATTTCAAAAGGGCTATCAATCAAGTGCACTTGATTTTGTTAAATTAAGTGATGGTGTCTGTAAAAATCATGACTAAACTTCTAAAGAAACCATCACTTCAATTTATCTCACATGCCAATTACAAAAGTAAAGCAAGTCCTCGGAACCAAACTTACCTTTTCTTCATTCTCTGATCTGACCCTTAGGATCTGAATCTGTTCAAAGGCTCATTTTCCTTGTGGCTACTGGCTAGTGTGAGACACGTGACTCACATTAGAATTGTTCCTTATTTCAATCACCATGCCACTCCTCTGGCAGAATGATGAAATTAGTTAGACATTGTGTTTTTGCAAAACCAGAAAACAAAGTGGAGAGTTGAACTAGAAATGAGACAAGAGGCCCTTCTTGGGGAAAGTGGAAAAGATGCAAGGGTCACTAGGAATTTCGGCAGAAGTGCAAGATGATGAGAGGCCCTGTGGCTACCTTCTGACTGCAAGGATCTACTGTAGCCCTGGTTCCTGTTCAGCAAAGATTTTCTGGAACCTATGTAATCTAGTAACTTTCATGAGTCAATTTATGTTGTGAAAAAACATATCCCTGAATCTGATCTGAGAAAAAGGAAAATAGACAATAGAGTCTCATGTATGGATGGTGTGAAGTCAAATGAAAATCCCAAGTTTCTCAAAAATGTCATTATATAAATCCTTTTACTATGAGCTTAGAGCAAGAAAGAAGAAAGAAACAGAAAACAGGAATGTTGGTAATGCTTTAATAAAATCAAGAATTTTATTGATCCATCTACAACATCAGTTACTGGATTTTAAGGATTTTTGTTGCTATGATGTGTACTTGAAATGCTATCAAAGCCCCCTAACACCATCCATCTCTCCCAACTGAACTATTATTGATCCCAAATTCCCTCTGGTGATGTGAAGGAGCTTCAGGACCAAGTGAGCAAGAGTGGAAAAATGTGCAGCAGTTTTTGCTACCTCCAACCACACCCAAGTGTGGGAGCCTGAGAGAGCTCCCCGGAAAGCACAATCTTTTTAAGACGATCATGTTGGAATCTCAGGGATCCCTTTGCTTTTCCTATATTATGACCTAGCTGATGTTAATTATAAAAATAGAAATCTAGAAAAGTTTATTGTCCAACTTTGGAAAATTGCCCTAAATCCTTTTTAGTTAATACTGGATGCTGAGGTTGACCAGGTTCCTTGACACATTGTGACTTATTATGTTAAAGATGAAGTGGGGCTTGTGTGTTTGCAACACAAAATAGATAAATGTGAATCTGATTAAATTATTTTGAGTAATCGTAGACCCCACTCATGTATGCTAATAGGAAAGAGAATAAGCCCAGCCCTGGTTGTGGGATGCATGCAGCTCCTAAATTTGAAGCCCCTGTTGGGTGGAGTCACCACATCTATAGCTGAGAAAAGAAAAGCACCCATGTTTCTGGGACTGCAGTGGTGTGAAGCAGCTATGAGGCTGGGACTGTGGCAGTGTGAAGCAGCCATGAGGGTGGGACTGCAGTGGTGTGAAGCAGCCATGAGGGTGGGACTATGGCGGTGTGAAGCAGGTGTTTAGCATTCAGCTTGCTTAGGTTTTCACCTGAAATAAGCAAAAATAAACCTGAGCATCCCTAATGCTAGACTCTAAGATTTCACAATTCTGGGAACTTTTTTGTTTTATTCATTTTGCTTTGTTTAAGATTCTTTCCATGGGGGCTGGAGAGATGGCTCAGGGGTTAAGAGCATTGCCTGCTCATCCATAGGTCCTGAGTTCAATTCCTGGCAACCACATGGTGGCTCACAACCATCTGTAATGAGGTCTGATGCCCTCCTCTGGCCTGCAGGCATACACACAGAATATTGTATACATAATAAATAAATAAATATTTTTTTTTTAAAAAAAGATTCTTTCCATGGGTCAGGAAACTAGAATTAATTAGTAAGCAGTGTTAGTGTGAATTTTGGAGAAATACTTGAACTTATCCTACTGGCACAATCCCATTTTCTCTAATGAAAGCACAGTATTCACAAAACAGAAATCTCATAATTTCTAGACATAGCTACTCCTTACCAAAAACACTCATTACTCAAACGAATGTCTCTGTACAATGCAGTTCAATTAGTAACAATTCCTCCTGTTGGTGGCAAAAGATGGATACTTATGAGAACCAAATGGCAGCAAAGTCACTGATGAGAACAAAGACATGAGCTCTCAAGGTGCCTATGTGGTTTTCTGTGACATCTAGAAATTTAGTGGGGAAGAAGGGACACATGTGTAGAGTGCTCACACATCCCATGCTCCGAGCTGGCTAGGTCCTCATGAGCTGCTACTTTGTTTTATGGTGCTACTGGAAAGAATTCTTGGTATTATCAATGTTTTTAAAGAAGAAAAAGTTCAGTTTGAAAATTAAATAGCTTTGCCGGCAATGGTGGCACACATGCTTTTAATCCCAGCACTCGGGAGGCAGAAGTAGGTGGATTTCTGTGAGTTTGAGGCCAGCCTGGTCCACAAAGCTGGTTCAAATAAAGAAAAACAGGAAGGAAGGAAGGAAACTGAATTACTTCTAAGGTTACATGGTGCTGTCATTACCAGGGCATCATCCTCTGACAAGACAGCAAGGTCTGTGAGTGGTAAAGGGAGCAAAGATGAACCACTCCAGAGAGAGTCTCAAGGAGTAGCATTGCTTTATTGCCCCTGAACAAGCCGCTCATATAGTGGAAGCCTTTGGACTGATTGGTTAGCACATTCCCTCAGACTGGGTAGGCAGTACTCACACCACCAGTGTCTCTATGCCAAAAAAAAAAAAGCACATTAAAGGAGACAGAGAGATGCAGAGTTTTTCTGCAGGCCAGCTGCCGGCTTCTTAGGCCACTGCAGAATTCTATATTCTAACTTCAAGAATACGGTGTGACATTCTTCTTCTTTAGAAGCTCAGTGTGCAATCAGGCTGTCTGCCTGCCTTTTCTCCTACAGCGTGAATTATGGCAAAGCCAGGATTCAACTTCACTTCATTTCCAAAACTCATATTCATTACAAAATGCCCAGAGGGGTGAAGAAAAGGGCAAGTCTCATGATGCGACAAGTTTGAGCACTTCTTTACCAAATGCATTTTAATTACTTGAAATATCTTACTGATATTTCTTCCAATAAGCATCTTAAAATCACTGTATTTTAAATATGCAGTCAATTATTCCAACCACCACCAAGCAAAGCACATTCTCTTACAAGCAAGCGTAAATCAAATAATTGATGTTTATGATGCTGCAAAATGACATAACCCATCCTGTAATAACTTTGCCTCTGTGTTGATATTTCAAAGATGAATCATGTTTTTTTTCTTAATCTCAGGTTGCATTTAAAGGACAAATAGCCTTTGTTGGTGCCCT
The DNA here is from genome assembly GCA_028555095.1 of Dicrostonyx torquatus. NCBI lineage: Eukaryota > Metazoa > Chordata > Mammalia > Rodentia > Cricetidae > Dicrostonyx > Dicrostonyx torquatus. Next base: position 6,934,192 of record JAQHUG010000061.1, on the reverse strand, counting down.
TCTCCATGCTAAGCAGCATTCATTGTCAGTGTATGCTCACGAGGAAGCTTGACAGCAAAATGGTTCTGTGAATGAAATGAATAGCATTTCCCCTTTGGAAAAGGCGAGAGTTACCCCAGGTGGAGGCTGCATAAACAGTTATTATTGTTCTGAACTACAAACTGGGTTTATTATGCACTTTAGAGGGACAGAATTTAAAAGGCATGCAAGGTGAAGCTTTTTAAGTTTATTATTTACTGTGGCCTCTCAAAGAAGCACACAGATCGTGAGGGGTTATTGGAGTTAGTTTCAGAATCCAGAACCAAGAGCTCTACCAACAGCTTTTTAATTGAATCTCAAAAGACTGTAATTGTGCTCCACTCTGTAGTCAGCCTCCATTCCATGTGGCTACAGTCGGTTTGAGGTAATCAGATTACTCGTGGGTTACTGCCTGCAGCCGGCAGGAGAGTGCCAAGAGTAGAAGGCAAAGTGTTGTAGGGTTAATGAAGCTTAATATGGTGCCAATATCACACTGAGCCATTGCCTACAGAGTGAGAAAGGATTATATCCCATGTTAATATGCCATTTGACCCATGCCAGAGATGCCGTCTAAATCACTGAATAAGTATGTAAGTCACCACAGAGGAGTGTTTGCCATGCCAGCTCTCACGGCTGTGAAAACAAGTGTTTCCTCACTTGCGAATGGTAACTTCCAGGCTCTGTAAAGTACAGCTTCAACATTGGCTCTGTACATCCCTGGAAAGGCCATCAAGTCATTTGATTCTCTAAGTCGGAGCCAATGCAAGGAAGCAGAAATACATTTTGCCAAAATGATTTCAACTTCTCTAGAGAATCCATCTTTGATTGAAGTTCTGCAGCTGCTCACCAGTGATGTATCTAAGTTGTATGAGCCATCTTGTGCCTTAGGATTCTTACCATTGCCTAAGTGTGTGGTCAAATAATGTCTCAATTAAACTTCTGGAGGAAGGGAAGAAGGTTTAAAGTACTAGAAGAGAAAAATAACAAAACCCATGCCCATGAATTCTGTACAGCAAACACTCAGCCTCCAGTGATCGGGGCACAGGCAATGAGGCCCTGTCTCCTTGAGTGAAGGCACCAGTCTGTTCATTCTCTGATGTACCTGGAAGGAAGAAGAAGGAACCTCATTAGCTGCGCATATGATGGGAGGCCATTATATCAGTAAATTTTGATAATTTTCTTAAGCACATAAAAATTTACAATTAAAATCCTGCTCCAACACTTTGGAACACTCGATCCTCAGCGTGGTATCCTCATTACACCCTTCCTCTCAAGGTTGAGGGACCTATGTCCAGCACAAAGATTGTTAAGAGTCAGAGGTAATGGATGACTCCAAGGAAACAGTGTCTTCCAGAAGCAAGAACTATGCATAGATGATCTCACCAAGAATGTGACAACACTCCCAAGACCTACACAAGTTCCAACTTGACAAAATCCCAAAACTGAAATAGGAAAGTGGACACAAAATCCCAACCCGAAGAAGGTATTTGTAGTTGATACCTCCTGGGAGAGGAAAACTCAGTTTTCTTCAATGGAGAGTCACTAGGTTTATCCATCACACTCCAGGGCAGGCTGCAGGTCCAGGAACAGTTGGCCACAACAAAATGAACTCCTTTTTTGCAGGCTCTTTGCTCCATTTTGTTATTTTTTTTTTTTGTCTTTGTAGTTCGATTTTTGAGTCTTGCTCTTGTTTTGTTTTGTTTTTGTTTCTTGGGGATAGAGAGAGAGAACATGGACTTGGGTGGTTAGAGAGGTAAGGGAGAATCTGAAAGAAGTTGGGGAAGGCCATAGCGTGTTCAAGATATATTGCATAAACAAATGCTTTAATTAAAAATAACCCCGCTCCAAATGTCAGAAGTTTTCACGCAACACTCTCCATACAAAATGAGGTCCTTTAAAGTAGTCTCCATATTGGAACTGAAGAGATGGTTCAGCAGTTAAGAGCATTTGCTGCTATTGCAGGAGACCTGGGTTTGATTCCCAGCCCTCTCCCAGTGTCTCACTATCCTCTGTAACTCCAGTTCCAAGGATCCAGTTCCTTTTTCTGTGGGCACCAGGCACATATATGGTGAACGTTTATATATGGAGGCAACACACACACACAAACGCATACACAGGATTGTTAAAAAAAAAAAAAACTTAAACAATTATTGAAATTATTCTAATTGTGAGGTTATAGAATCAAAAAAAAAAACAGGCTCCAGGGCATAGTGTGCTATTCTGTTTAGACCTGTACTCACCTTTATTTCTTCTTTAAAATAGAAAATACCTGCTTGTTACACAAATTTCTCTAGATGCACTAGTGTAATATGAAGTAAAATTCCACTTACTATAATTAGTGACTTGCACACTTTCAGAAATATGCTACAAACACATCTGCAAGTATCTGCTCTTGTGCTTATATATCTGTGTATGCTTAGAGCTGTTTGTGTGTGCATGAATCGGAATTCTCACTGGGGAGAGTTTATATTTGCAGCTATTTGTATGTATTTTTAATGAAATATAATGGGGAGATTTAAGTGTACAATTTGATTTTTTTATAGAGTATACAATCACATAACTAGATTGTTTACATATTTCATAAGCTAGGTATAAAACATTATAGCCAACAGTTTTCAGCCCTTCAAATGAACAAAATCACAGTGTAGTGTATGCTTTTATATTTTTATTCTCTCTATGAAACAACTATACACATCCCCTACATATTTCTAGGTAAAGATCACTACTCATTTCTATTGATTAGCACCCCAGACTAAAACTTCTGGCTAATAGGATATATGTGTGATTCATTTTGATAGAAATTGACAACAGCTCTTCAAACAAAAGATTCCAGGCGTCCCAGATAGTGATGAGAACTTGGGTTGTAGTCATCTCAACCTTCATCTTGGTAAGCAGCTTCCTACAATTTTATTTCCCTCAAAAGTGTGACAGTACATTTTTTATGCTCAATGAAAAATTAAACATTGTTTTAGTCGAGTGCCTCGCTAAATTCTTATTCATTGAAAGAATTAGCTGGGTGTAGGAGACATGGCTTAGCATCTAAAAGCACCTGTTGCTGTGCAGAGGAACAGGGTACAGTTCCCAGCACCCATATACAGCATGCATTGCCCTGAACTCTGTTTACAGAGGATACAGTGGCAACTTCTGATCTCTGTGGGCACCAGGAATGCACACAATATACAAACATACATTCAGGCAAACCCTCAGAAATAAAGTAAATAAATATTACCAAAAGGTAATCATTTTGCATTACTTATGTTTTTCCAGGGACTCATTAGAAGCCATTGATATACTGTGTGAAAATGCTTTCCTACCCAATTTATTCATTGGCAAGTTGTTTATTGAGAAAAGCAACCTGTCCTTTTAAAAAGGACAATTTGATAAACTTTGACATTCATTAACCCCTAAGGATCTGTCACTACAAATATGACTGTGAATTTATCCAAAGCCGCATTTGTTTCCCAGTAGTCTTTCGGAATCCATTCTTTCCTCTCCAAACCCACCACCCCTGGCAGATCCTAATGATCTTCCCTTTACCCAGAAGATAAGTGGCATTCTTAAGAATCACATATAAGGTAACCAAGGCTACACATTCCTCATATCTGACTTCTTTCACTTGTAACAATTACTTTGAGATCGACTCATTGGTTTCAACAGTAATTTTGTTTTTATTACTTAGTATTTCATAGAATATAAATACCACATTTTTTAAACAATTTACTTGTTGATGAATCTATGGGTTAATTTTGGTCTTTGATTAGTATAGATGAAAGTGGTAAGCTCATTATGAACAGGGCCTTATATGTACTGTCAATCATCAAAAATGATACTGAGAAATAGAATGCTTGGGGTGTCTGGTACAAGGCTGCTTTAACCCCTTCTTAAGATGTAAATCTGTTCCCTAAAGTGATTTTGCCTTTTTTTCTCTCTCTCTGCAGACAGCATTTGAGAATCTTGCGGTTATATAGCAATGACCTTGCTCAATTTAGTTTTCTAAACACCTTAGTCGTGGTTACTTCAGTGAAACTTAATTTGCATCCTCATGTGCTCTTCTATGTGTCTACTGCACATTTTTGTTGAAACACTGGTTCAGATATTTGTTCATTTTCAAGTGGATCACTTGGTTTTTTGTTGACTTTTGGGGGTTGTTTACATATTCTAGACACAAATCTTTTGTCAGATATTTGGTATGCAAATATTTTATTCCAAACTATGCCTGCTATGTTATTTTCATAACAATGGGTTTTAAAGAACAATTTGTTAAGACAATAATCTTGGCCTTGTTCAGCAATAGTTTCTGTTTTTCTACTTATGTTTAAGAGTTTTTACCAACCACATATAATACACATTCTATATTTGACTTCTCCCATTCACAGCAATTAGCTTGAAATCTATGCATGTTACTGTTTCCAAATGTAGTTTCATTTGTATTGGTTAGAGGTATGTCATTGAATGGATATACCACATTTTAAATGATGTACCTGTTGATGGGTTTATGACTTATTTATATAAGACATTTTCCAATATTCTGAAAATATAAACCAAACTCTTACATGTTAGCATTTGAGTCATTTCAAGTTAATGATGATGTAACTAAGGTTACTAAGGCTGAACTAGTTTCTTGTAGGTTGTGACTTTAACCATGTCTACCAGGTCACTATAGTTAGTTCAAAATAATGATAATTTCTTTGCAGATAAACATCTTTCACATCTTTATAGAAAGAAGATCAGTTGGTTATGTATGCATGGGCCAGTTGAGAATACTGTCACCTTTATTTGGTGATACTGAAGTTCATATAAATTTGGGAATCAGAAAGGAAAATCTATCCAACGTCGTTCTTTTGGCTATGTGAAAATGGTCTGTTATGAATGGATAACAATTGTCTATGAATAAAATCTCAAGGAATGTATCAAAATGCAATGAAATGAATATGGTTAGCATAGTTGGAGAATAACAACTGTTATGGCTTTAATAAAATGTAGAATACATTTATATCTACAAAAACTAAATGATCTTGATTGCAATTGTATTTTATCTACAGATCAATTTGGACAAAAATTCTACATTGATTAACATTAATTTTTGTGAATAACAAGGTATATCTCCTTAATGCAGATCAGCCTTAATTATTTAGAAATTTTCTACCATTTTAGTGTAGAAGGTTTTATCTCTTTTACCAAATTTATAAATATTTCAAATTAATGATGTAATTAATAATATTTTATATTAATACTTGAGGTCTTGTTCCTAATATTTAGGAAAATATTCCATTTTTCTATAACACATTTTCTTCTATGAACCTGTTAACATTGTAGAACACTGTCAAGGAGAAATGGTGTGGATGAACACTTTTGCTTTACTCCCAATCATGGACATCCATTATCTCATTACTAGATGAAACTTTACTGTGGTTGTTTATGAGGGCTGCTCATAAGCTTGAGAGAACTCCCTTTTATTCCTGATTATGGGTTTGTGTGTTTTTCCTGAATAGATAATAGAATTCTTAAGATGCTTCTCTAGAATTGTTATCAGGAAAGACAACATTGATTTAAGTTAATCTGACATAAGCTTTATTAAATTTTATTTATATTTTTTATATACATATATGTATATAAACTTTTATGGAAGATTCTAGCTTTATAAAAATGAATTAAACATTTACATAAAATCTGTTTTAATTAACATTGACTGAAAATCACTAGTGAGGCAATCTATTCTTAGAATATAATGAGTGTAAATCCTTCATAAAAATTTCATTCTTTATTGGAATATCGGTGGTATTTTCTGATCATAACGAAATTAAAGTACATACTAATGAGAAAATGGTGTTGAAAAAATACTCCAAATATTTATAAAACAAAAATATCCTACTAAACAACCCATAGGAAAAAGAGACAAGTCCAAAAGACAACCAGAAATTGTAGTGAAGTGAGTGAGAATGAAGACAACACAATTTGTGAAAAGTGATTAAACAATGCCTAGGAGAAACCATACCAGCACAGTATACTTAGTGGAAAGAAGAGTTTACAATTCTAAGTTTTTATCACAAAAAGCCAGAAAAAAAAAAGGAAAGAAAAGAGAGAGAGAATTAAAAAATGAAAACTGTAATCCTGGAAACAAGTGCAAGAAAGGAAATTAAAATGAGAACACAAACAATAAGATATAAAACAAAACACTCCCCAAGAATATCACAAGCTCTTCTTTAGAAGGTCAGTTGCATTTTCTAGTAAGTTCTGTCAAAAAAGAAGGACATCCCTGGTAGGGGACAATTCTGTATTCTGTCAATCATGTTTTAAATAAATGCTGATTGGCCAGGCAGGAAGTATAGGTGGGAAAACCAGACAGGAAGTAGAGGTGAGAACAGGAGAATTCTGGGAGACAGGAAACTCACTTGCCATTCCTGCCCAGTCCATCAAAGAAGTAACACGTGACCTGCCCCACTTAGAAAAGGTACCTAGCCATGTGGCTAACATAGATAAGAACAATGGGTTAATATAAGTTATAAGAGCTAGTAAGAAGCCTGAGCTAATGGGCCAATCAGTTTATAATCTTATGGAGACCTCTGTGTGATATTCTTTGGGGCTTGCCGGCTGTAGGGTACGGGCGGGACAGTAACCACAACAAGCAGGCCCACATGTTACACATCCCTAGAAAGGGATAATGTCAGAGATGACTCAATGGCAGTCTCACATGTAAACTCCTGAGGAACTATCAGCCAACCTTATGTTGCTTTTGAGAAAGCTTTTGGATGCTGTGTTGGATAACACATGCTACTAAAGCTCAGACAAAAAGAATTCTGCATAGTCCTGGAGCTACTGAAATAGTTGATTTTGTCAACACTAGCTGTTCATGTGTGTAGTCCTTTCAACTGTTAAAGGAAAAGTTTTAAAATTTTCAAGTAAAATTGTAAGTTTCTTCCTTGTGTGTTTTACCAAATTATCATTATATATTTTAAACTCAGTTACTATATACATAAAGGTGTTTGTGTTTTCTTGATAAGTTGGCTGATAATCATTAGTAAATGAACTCTTTATCCATCAAGATGTTTGCCTTAAAACATAATTTGTCTGGTGTTGATACAGCTATTTCAGGTTATGTTATTAATTTAGCATGCTATAAAATTTTATTTTAGAGAGAAGATCAATATGTTTTCTGCAAAGCATCAAATAGTGAGTATTTTGACTCTGGTTCCCTGGTTTCTCTGCTTATCAGTGTTCTTCTTATAGAAAATCCACTTGTTGCTGTTTCACTAGTTGTTATATATTTTGTGTGTGTATATAAGAGAGGAAATTACACAGAGTTGCAATATTTTATATCTATTCTCACAACACAGAATCTGAATTCTCTCATATCCCATTTACAAACTGCCCCACAGTGGATCTCTTATGTCCTTTCTATAGAAGTTTCTCCCTTCAACAAAAGGGCATCTCTGGCAAATGACATGGTTCAACTAGATGGCTCTTGATATGACCAAGGATGTTTTTGCATGCACACACCTGGTGCCTTAATATGGCTTCTGGATGAGACTGTTATTAGTGGTATCAGGTGGAACACTGACAACTGTCTTCCATGTTTCCTCAGACCATGACGACTGTCTCTCAGAAACAAGAGTGTGATGAGACACCTGTGGCAAAGTACACATGCTGGCTTTAGAAACCATCACCTTCATACTCTGTGTATCACAAGTTAATCAGGGCAGCCATGTTTAAGATTGGTGATTTAGTTCTGCTTCCTAAAGATATGACCATTAGTCCAACTTCTGGACTCAAATCATTTGCCTTATTCTCACATGCAGGATATATTCCTCTGCTTCCGCATATCCTCAAAAATCCCCGTTTTACATTTTCAAGATTAAGAACATGTTTCTTCTGTCACCCCCCCTTTAAACAATCTTTTCTCATTTCATATACCTATCCCAGTTCCCACCCCCTTCCCTCTTCTCACTCCCTACATCTCACTCTCCATCCACTCCTGAAAGAGGATAAGGCTTCCCATGGGGAGTCAACAAAATCTGACACATCGGTTTGAGGCAGGACCAAGGCCCTCCCCCCATATCTAGACTGAGCAAGGTATCCCTCCAAAGAAAATGGGCTCCAAAAGGCCAGTTCAAGCACTAGGGATAAATCCTGGTTCCACTGCCAGTGGCCCCTCAGACTGCCCAAGCCACACAACTGTCACCCCTATTCAGAGGGCATAGTTTGTACTATGCAGATTCCCCTGCTATCAGTCCAGAGTCAGGGAGCTCCCACTAGTGCAGGTCAATTGTTTCTGTGGGTAACCCCATCATGGTCTTCACTCCTTTGCACATTTTATTGCTTCTCCCTTTCTTCGACTGGTCTCCGGAAACTTGGCCCAGTGCTTAGCTGTGGATATGGGCATCTGCGTCCATCTGTTGCTGGATGAAGGTTCTATGATGTTACCAAACTAAGTCCAGATGACCTTAAATAAAGTTGCTTCAATATAGCTCCTGAGTTTACTCTATCTAGATATAGATGTAGGAAATAAAGCAATATCTTTGTCTATATATCTAAAATACATGATAAGAAACATAAAAGAATAATTTTCTCTTTGAAAATTGCAACCAACCATGATTGTAGTTTAAAATTCCCCTTTTCTTGCTGCCCTCCCAAAGAATTTGGGGTATACCAAAATCTTTTCACTTCATATAATTGTGTTATGTTTTAACCCAAGCTGGCAACACTTCTGTCAATACCCTTACCTTAAAATTCCATGGATTCTCTATAAATTGTATTTATAGCTTGCTAAAAGCCATACATACAAATAGTTTAAAAATAACTTTTCTCTCACTTCAGGTCCAAAGAGATTTTTGTTGAACAATACACAATTTAAGAAGCCTCAATTTTCAGTGAGGGCTATTTGTGTTTCATGGTTCTTCAGATAGGCAGACAGCCTTTTTATCTGCTTGAACAACTGTCTTTGGCACCACTTATTCTGAAAGGAAATGTCTTAATGGTACCTTTGAATCCTGTTTTCCTGAGAGAAACCTGCATTAGATCTTTGCATGAACTCATTTTCCTATTTTGAAAGTAGTTTACCACCTGGAGGTCCTGATAATAAGAAACAATTTCTGATCCCGAGTCCTGGATCAGTCTATTTTAAGCTTTAATTTCTTCAGTTCTCTTGTTTGCTTACAGGCAGCTAGAAGGAGGATGTAGGCTCTTTAACACTTTGCTTAGAGATCTCCTCAGGCAGCTTATCCAGATCTTCAGAAGTCTTTACTTTCCACAGCACGCTAGGCCGCAGGGCCGCTCAGCTCAGGGGACCCCTTTCTACTTTTGGACCATGGGTTCTAAGAACAAGAATATTAAGAGAAAATCAGATGAAGCATTCATGCCATTCAGGACCTTGTCTCAGCAGTCATGAGATAGCATTTCCAGGGCATCCAACTCTATCCCAAGGGAAATGAATTAAGCTCTCCCCATATTCCAATAGTTGAGCACTTTAATTAATTTATTTAATTCCTCTATGACAAGTTTTCCAGACCCCATAGAGTTTGTTAGCAAACTTTATTCCCTTTTAGATATGGCTGATATCTAGATAATCTGAATGGCAATGTGGCAGGTTTCAGGTTAGTCACATCATTGCTCTGTGATGTTTCTAACATATTTTCTGTCTCTTCATAAGAGCATGACCATTCACTTCACACTGAAAAGTCACACATATGAAAAATGAGCATTGGTGTTTATCCTTCATGATTCTGATGGCCAAAGGCTGCAAGCTAAACTAGTTTGATTTTACTGGGATGGGAGGGCAGGTAAAAACAAGAAATTAAAATTATTTGTTATCTGATACAAAATTTGTATGTATTATTGTTTTAATATATAACATTTAAATAAATATAAATAGTATAATCAGGTTAAATGTGTCTATAATTCTCTATGGTAAAAGCATCCCAACTCTTGGTCTTAGTTTGGTTTCTGTCTTTGTGATAAAATCTTAACCAAAACTAACTTGGAGAAGAAAGGGTTTATTTTGCTTCCAGGTTGCAGGCCATTAGAGAGGGACAACAAGGCAGAAGCTAAAAGCAGAAATCTTGTGGCAGTAACAGAAGTAGAGAACATGGAGGAAGCTTGCTGCTTACTGCTTTGCTCCTAGACTGAAGGCCAGCTAACTTCCTTACAGTTCAAGTCCATCTGCCTATGGATGGTATCGCCCACAGTGGGCTGGCTCATTTTAGATCAACTTATATAAAATGGATAAAAGTTTTTATAGTCTACATATGACTATATTTGTGTGGTATATATCTTTCTGTTCTCAGTTTCATTCACTTAAAAATCAGTCTCCTTGTCTCATTCATAGTTTTACAAATGATAGGATTTTGTTCTTTTCTGTGTATATATACCACATTTCTTTATCCATTATGCTCAGATTGTCTCTATTTCTAAGCTACTGAGAGAGTGCTACAATGCACACAGGAATGCAGATGCCTCCTTCCTAGACCAATTTCATTTTGTGTGGATGTATACTCTCATTAGTGAGGACTACTGGTAGTTCTCTCTCTCTCTCTCTCTCTCTCTCTCTCTCTCTCTCTCTCTCTCTCTCTCTCTCTCTCTGTGTGTGTGTGTGTGTGTGTGTGTGTGTGCATGCATGTATGTGTTTTCCATATTAGCTGTATGAATTTACATTCTCAACGATAGTATTCAAGGGTTCTTTTATCGATATCCTTTTCAAAACATTTTACCTTTCATCTTTTTGATAAAAGCCATTCTTAAGAGAATGATGTAACATTTTGTTATTTTGATTTACATTTTCCTGGTAATCAATGATGTTGAACACTTGTGCAATATAGCTGCTGAAGATTTTTACATTTTCTTTTGAGAAATCTCACTCAATTATGTGAACCATTTTAAAGTATACTATGTAGTTTAATGTCTCTAAGTTTTTTTTAATGTATTCTGGAAATTGGCCTCACCACAGAAATATATTTTGAAAATATAGTAGCTCATTTTTCAGGTTGTTTCTTCACTCTGTTGGTTGATTATTTTTCTTCACAGAAACTTTTGATTCGATATAATTCCATTTTATGGGTTGTTGTTTTATTTTATTTTTTAGTTTTATTTTCTGTGCTTTGAAGGTCTTATCCAAAAAGAGGTCATTGCACATTCCAATAATTTGATTGTGTGTGTGTGTGTGTTTGTGTATGTTGGTGTGTGTGTGTGTGTGTGTGTGTGTGTGTGTTGTACTAGTTTCATTGTTTGGAGGTCTTGTGCTAATTTTTTTAAATCCATATTGACCAAATTTTTTGTAGCAGGTAGACGTAGGGGTACGCTTTTACCCTTGTGTCTGTGGATAGTCAGTTTCCCCAGTACCATGAAATGAAAAGCCTGTTCTTTCTTCAGTATATATTCTGAGGACTTGTGCCTACAAAATACCTACATAATGCCTCGCCATGCAGCTAATCAACACCTCGCCATGCAGCTATACAACACCTTGCCATGCAGCCATATGACACCTCACCATTCAGCCAATTGAGCATTTCTTTTTTACAACATAGGGTTCTGGTTTTCTTAGACAAAGAATACCAAGAAAGAGTTTCAATTATCCCCATCTTTTATGGTTCTGTCTCAAACTTTATGGGTCATGAATACATTTTACCTTTTACTTTTCCCTTAAGATAAACAATTTGAGTTCACTGTTTATAGGATGAAGAATTTTAAATCATATTTTAAATTTTCTACAATCCATTTCTCATTATTCACTGAATTTTTTTGTAGACATCATAGTTTTCATTTTAAAACTCCATAGATTTTGTGTAGATATGTTGGTGTGTTCGGGGAACAGTTCCTATGTATGCAGATACATGTGTGTGAAGGCCAAAGGTCAAGCTCAGGCGTCATTCCCTGGGTGTTACCAATCTTCTTCTTTTGAGACAGTGTCCCTCAAAATTTGTCATATAGGCTAATCAAGCTGGTCAGTGCATCTCGGGAATCTTCTCTGTCTCAGTTTCCAAGTGCTGTGATTACAAAAATAAACCAACATTTTTGGTTTTTTAAAAAGGTGAGTTTCGGGCTAGAGAGATGGCTCAGTGGTTGAGAACACTGACTGCTCTTCCAGAGGACCTGGGTTTAATTCTCAGCACCCACATGGCAGCTCACAACTGTCGGAAGATCCAGTTGCAGGGGATCTGACACCTTCACACCAATACACATAAAATAAATTTAAATAAACAATAAAAAAAATTTAAAAAGGTGAGTTTCAGACTCAACCCAGGAAACTTTCGCCAAGCAGACCCAAGCCACACAAATAAGAATGGGCTAATGATCTGCCTACCAACAGAACTGTACATCTCCCTGGATTCTGTCCCCTGAGACCCTTCCCAAGCCAATGGCATCCCAGCTCATTTTTGGCCCTACTGCTGTTGGGGCCTGACCCCCAGTCCCAGTGGTCTTCTGTCACTGAGGCCTAGACCATGCTAGACAGAACAGATGAGTGATCTTCCCTGCCCACAAGCAGAACTCCATCCCTCTCTAGATTCTGCTCCCAGAAATCTTTCCCAAGACCACTCTATAGCCAAACTTTCTTTGAACTGCAACTCCCAAATAATAAAACAGAGACTTCAGATTAAGTATACCTTATCTTAGGCTTGTTTCCAACTGGCTCTTAAAACTTAGAGATTAATCTGCATTCTTCCAGGTGGCTTCTAACCTCTACTCTATACAGTATGTACAATTTCTTCCCCATCACTCTAGGAAATGCCCACCTCTCTGATTCCTTCCCAAAATTTCTATCTCTGCCCGATCATCCTGCCTACCC
>JAQHUG010000061.1:6881886-6917664 GCA_028555095.1 Dicrostonyx torquatus | reverse complement strand
AAGTCCTTTACATATATGTGACAGTTGTGTACCTTGGTCTACTTGTGGGACTCCTAGGAGTGGGATCAGGGTCTGTTCCCAATGCTTAAGCTGGCCTTTTGGAACCTATCCCCCATACTGGGTTGCCTCACCCAGCCTTAATACAGAGAGAGGAGCTTAGTCCTACCTCATCTTGATATGCCATGTTTTGTTGACACCTATGTAACGTCTGCCATTTTCTGAATAGAAAAAGAGGTAAGGTGTATGGAGAGGCAGAAAGGAATAAGGGAGAGAACAGGAGGAGAAGAGGGAGAGGAAACTGTGGTTGTGATGGAAAATAAATGAAAAGTAATAATTTAAGATAAAATACTGGCAAACTGAATCTAAGAACATATTAAAAAGATCATCCATCATGATCAAGTGGACTTTATCCCAGAGATGCAGGGATGGTTTAATATATAAAAATTGGTCTATGTACTCTTCCATATAGACAAACTGAAGAAAACACACATGATCATCTCCTTAGATACTGAAAAAGCCTTTGGCAAAGTCCAACACCACTTTATGATGAATGTCTTGGTGAGATCAGGGATACATGGAACATGCCTAAACATAATAAAAGCAATATAAAGCAAGCTGAGACCCAACATCAAATTAAATGGAGAAAAACTCAAAGCAATTCCAGTAAAATAAGGAACAAGTATGTCCACTTTCTATCTATCCAATATAAGTACTTGAAATTTTAGCTAGAATGATAAGACAACTAGAAGAGATTAAAGGGATTCAAATTGGAAAAGAAGAAGTCAAAGTATCACAATTTTCAAATAACACAATAGTATACATGACCCCATAAATTCCACTGGGTAACACCTACAGCTGATAAACATCTTTAGTGAAGTAACTGGAAAAATACTAACTTAAAAAATCAGTAACTCTCTTATATACAAATAATAAAAGGGATGAGAAAGAAATCAGGGAAACATTGCCCTTTACTATAGACACACACAAATAAAGTATCTTAGTGTAACTCTAACAAAGCAAATGAAAGCCCTATATCAAAGTTTTGAAGAAAAAAATTAAAGAAGCTGTCAGAACATGGGAAGATCTCCTAGGCTTGAGTATCAGTAAAATTAACATAGTAAAAATGGCCATCTTACCAAAAGCAATATACAGATTCAACACAGTTTCCATTAAAATTCCAACACAATTCTTTACAGACCTTGAAAGAAGAATTCTCAACTTCATATTGAAAAACAAAAACCCAGGATAGGTAAAACAATCCTGTACAATATATCAACTGCTGGGGGTATCACCATCCCTCATGTCAGAGTTATAGTAATAAAAACTACTTGGTATTGGCACAAAAGAAGATTCATTGATCAATGGAATTGAATAAAAGAACCAAACATAAATTCATAACCGATGGACACTTGAATTTTTGGCAAAGAAGCCCAAATTATACAATGGAAAAAAGAAAGCATCCTCAACAAATGGTGCAGACATAACTGGATGTCATTATGTAGCAGAATACAAATAGATCAATATCTATCATCCTGCACAAAACTCAAGCCAAATGGATCAAAGACTTGAACATAAATGCAGTTACACTGAACCTGACAGAAGAGAAAGTGGGGGAATAATCTTGAATACATTGGCATATGAGACAAAGATTGATAATTAATAAATTGGACCTCATGAAATTGAAAAACTTCTGAAAGGCAAAGAACACTGTCAATAAAACAAAACAGCAGCCTACAGAATGGGAAAAGATCTTAACCAACCCTACATCTGACAGAGGACTGATCTCCAAATTATATAAACATCTCAAGAAACTAAACATCACAATCCCAAATAAAACAATTAAAAAATGGGGTACAGACCTAAACAGACTTCTCAACAGAAGAATCTCAAATGGCAGAGAAACCCTTAAAAGAATGCTCAAAATCCTTAGTCATCAGGGAAATGCAAATCAAAATGACTTTAAGATTCTATCTTACATCTGTCAGAATGGCTAAGAACAAAAACAAAAAATGGCAGATTATGCTGGAGAGGATGTGAAGCAACACTCCTCCTTTTCTGGTGGAATTGCAAACTGTATAACTGCTTTGGAAGTCAGCCCTCCTCCTCCAGTGTAGCTTGGTCTATTTGTGGGAATCATAACAATGGGATCAGGGGCTGTCCCTAACACTTTGGACCAGCTTTTGGAAACCTAGTCTCATACTGGATTTCCTTGTCCAGCTTTAATACAAGAGGAGGTGCTTAGTCCTATGGCAATCTGATATGCCTTGCTCTGTTGACATCCATGGGAGGCCTGCCCCTTTCTCAACAGGAACAGAGGAGTAGTGGATTGAATAGGGAAGGTGGGGGTTGGGGAAATATGGAAAGAAAGGAGAAAGTAAAAGCTAAGATCAGGATGAATTTAATTAATTCATTTTAAAAGATGAGTTTTAGAGACTAAACTTGGGTCCTCATGCTTGCAAGGCAAGCAATTTGCAGATTGAGATAGTTCCTCAGCCCTAAAGTTCATAAATTTAAATTAAATTGAAAAAACAAAACACAAGGAACTAAATAAAAAAAACTAGAGTTTTAGGCTAACCCTAGCTAAAGGACTAATAAAATTCCAAAGAAGCATATCTATATTCAGACAACCACAACAGAACACTAATTAAGAGATGGAATGTGGAATGTCACTGCGGTAAAAATGTGAAAACATAAGAAAATGTCATTTATATCACTGTATATGAGAAATTATCCAAGCAGGGTGATGATATTTTATAAAATTTCAGAGACCAAGGAAAGATGCAATTACTTGGTTCACTGCCATCCTTACTATACTAAGTCACATAGCAAATTTAGATATCTTAAGACGGAAGTAAACATGTTCTATACTTCTTTTTGACATCAGACAGGGAACTAAGGAGTAGAGATTATAGAGGGACACTTTCAAGCTCAAAACATGATCTCTGTGTATTTCTCCATCATAAAATATATTAATGCAAGATATAAAGAATGCCACCATCTACAGGTGTTCATGTACTAGGGAAATTCTATTTATAATTTAAAGTCAGTGACACTATAAGTATATAATGATGAAGCAAATAATTAAAGATATAACTGTGCCAAAAAGTCCTCTATGTTCTATTCTGTAAAGTCTGCTTTCAAATTCTAACAAGCTAGGATCCAAAGGTGTTATAATTAAGGGGAGAGGTGCGGGTCCTTTGTTCCCAGCTCCCAGCCCCCAGCCACTGGCCCGCTCAGCCGCTGGTTGCTTGCTTATGCCCAAAATAACCACATGAGAATTATATTCATTTAAACTCTGCCTGGCCCATCATCACCAGCCTTTTCTTGGCTAGCTTTCACATCTAAAACTAACCCATTATAAAAGTCTGTGTGTCACCACGAGGTGGTGATCTTACCGGGGATCATTCGGCATGTCTGACCCTGGCAGTTTCATGTCGGGCTTTCTCACTTCCTTTCTTCCCAGAACTTCCGTTCTGTCTACTCCGCCCACCTAAGGGCTGACCTATGTTACAAGCCAGGCAGAGTCTTTATTTAACCAATCAAAGCACAGAAATACAGATGAACCCTCCTACTCCACAAAGGAGCCCAAGAACCCTTAACTATCTGATGTCCCCCCAAAAATGCCAGAATTGACTTGAACAACTAAGTCATGGCAAATGGTTCAGTGCTTTTAGTTCATTTGTTTTAAGAACTCACTAACATTTTTTGATATAGCAAATAATTTCAGGGATGCTCCTAGCATAGCGACAAAGTGGCATAGCTTTGTTGCTGATACATTGTATGGTTTGAGAAAAAAAAATCACTGTGGAAAACAAAATGTTCTAAAATTAAGTTTGTTTCCTTTAATGTTGGAACCAGGCTGTTTCTGTCATTTTTTTTCAATACTTATTTACTAAAGACCTGGGAGATTCAAAGATGAATGAAACATTCATTTCCTTAAAAAAAAACCCAGAGGGTAGTATGAAAATAAAATATTGATAATAACATCAAACTATAATAAAACAAAAGGCAGAGACTACCACCTGCCATATTTAAGAAAGTGTATCTGACTGTTATGTAAGTTATATATTGACATCATGACAAACACTGCTTCCAATTTTACAATAAAGAGCTGTGCAGATCACACTTTAAGTCCCAATGGGTGTTTCTGTAACTGAAATCAGGATCCAAAGCCTGAAAAATGTTTTTGTGTCAGAGGTATAAACATTTGGAAAATGTAGTTTAGATGTTGAAAAATGGATAGTTTGTTGGCTTAGGGAAAAATGGGAATGAGTATTTGAAAATAGAAACAATCAGTTGAAATTGGGATGAAATGATCCAGAAAATCAAGTATGCAATGGTTTCTATAACCAACAAAAATATACAAAAAATGATAGAGTTCCTCACAGAAGGTGTTTATATTAAAGACACAAACATTACTGAGTGTCTGAAAGGTGCCAGGCACTACATTGTGTGCTTCCATCGCATATTATAAATTAGCTTTCATAGTAACACTATATGATAAGTATTGTCATAAATCAGAGACAGAAATTGGGGAGGGGTGTAGTCAAAGAAATTCTGAGTATGAAACCTGGCAAATAATTTAGTGTAAAAATAGGCAGAGTCAGCTAAAAACAGAATAAATATATCCCTGGATTTAGAAACATGACAACATCTTGAATAATTGGCTTATCAGAACTAAATAAATAATAATATACCAACTGCAAAAAGGATGAGCCACCATCAAATATGGAAACTGAAGATCCCACATAGTACATTGTCAGAAAGCACCCTTCCAAGGGAGAGTAAGCAAAACTGTAGTCACAGCACAATGTTACTAGCAAGTCCTTTCTCCACACGGAGATAGGAACTAACTTAAAAAATGGATTCCACATGCAAATGGATGGAATTAGAAAACAGTATCCCAAGTTACCCAAAAAGACCCAAAAAGATGAATATGGTGAATATGGTATGTACTCGCACATAAGTGGATACTAGCTATAAACAAAGGACACTGAACCTATAGTTCATGAACCTAAAGAAGCTAAGTAATACGGTGAACCCAAAGAAATGTGTGTGTGTGTGTGTGTGTGTGTGTGTGTGTGTGTGTATCCACCTGGAAATTGGAAATGAACAGAATTGACTGGCAGGGTTGGTTTAATGGTGGTAGGAGGAGAGGGGAGGAGAGGGAGAGGAGGGGGGAGGGGAGGGAGGGAAGGGAGAGGGCAGAGGAGAACTTGAGGGAATGGGATGGTCGAGATGGAGAAAGGACAGAGATGAGAGCAAGGAAAGAGATATCTTGATTGAGGGAGCCATTATAGAGTTAGCAGAAATCTGGCTCTCGAGAAATTCCCAGGAATCCACAAGGATGACCCCACCTAGGATCCTGAGCAATAGAGGAGAGGGGGCTCAATCTTGACTTGCTCTGTAGTCAGACTGATGATTATCTTAAATATCACCATAGAGCCTTTATCCAACAACTAATGGAGACAGGCAGAGACCCACATCAGAGCACTGGACTGAGCTCCCAAAGTCCAGTTGAAGATTGGAAGAAATAAGAATATGAGCAAGGAGGTCATGATCATGATGGGTTCACCCACTGAAACAGTTTGAGAGCTTACCAACTCCAGCCGGACTGTGAAAGAACAAGCGTAGGACCAAAGTAGTTCCTCTGAATGTGGCTGACATTTGCGTGGCTGGGGCAGACTGAGGGGCCACTGGTAGTGGCACCAGGATTTATGCCTACTTCATGTACTGGCTTTTGGGGATCATATTCTCTTTGGGTGTATACCTTACTCAGCCAAGATATAATAGGAAGGGCCTTGGACCTACCACAGGGCAATGTGCCTTACTCTATCTGAGGATTAGATGGGGTGGGGTGGGAAGATGTGTAGAGGGAATGGGAAAAGGAGGGAGGGGGAACTTGGATTGGTATTTTGTTTTAAATCTTATAAATTTAAAAGGAGAGATAAAAAAATGGAAGCCACATCCCTAGAAGGTTACAGGTAGTCAATAATTGTATCACATTTGTTCTCCTGCTTTACTACAGCTACAATAATCCCAGAAGACAATGATATTTACTGTTTAAATTCTTTTTCCAAACAGAGAATTACTTAATTTCTTCTGAAATAAATATTTCTAAAGGAAGTTAAAAGAAGAAAACTTTTTGCCTCTAACTTGAGCAGAATCATTCTACTATCTTAAAAATATACTCATTATTATTAACCTTTATTCTCCCCTACATTCATTCTTCCTTTAGTAAAACTGAAAGAAAAACTCTTACCCACTTGTGAAGTCTGTGAACTACAATTATTACTGTCCTGAAAAGTTATGCCCACTGGTGCAATATTATTGAGAACATCATGTGAGTGACCAACCACTTTCTGATTGGATTTAAGGTCTACTGGTCCATTCAAAAGGTTGAAAGTCATATTTGGCACCATTATCAGGCAAAGATCAAATGGCCAGACAGGTCTATAATGAGAATTACAACTATTATTTTCTAAATGAACATAGTATTAAGATGACTCCTAATGACTTTCCATTATACCTGTAGATCAAACATGCATTAGAAAAGTCTCTATTCGCAGTAAATGGGGATTAACACCAATTACTACCTACCACTGGCAAAGGAAAAAAAACCAATACAACAGAATACTCAGCTGTAAAGAGGACATCTATATTTCATTCCTTCTTCTCAAGGTTCAAGGTGCGATGCAGAAGATGGTGGAAAGATCCAGAGCTAGAGGTGGTGGATGACGAAAAGGAACAGTATCTTCTGGGAGCTCATAGCAGTTGCTGTAGTATTGAAAATACCTGTACAGGCTCTAGCCGGATCAAATCCACTGATGGAGAGGGTCACAAAATCTCACCCCTAACCACAGAACTGCTGGTATTTGTTAGCTGCTGGAGGCAGGGGGCGAGGGTGGGACAGAGAGACAGCCTTTTCTAAGACTATAGTCTCTTGTAAATATACCAGTCTTCTGTGGAAGATTATATATCCAAGAATGTTTTGGCAGCAAAAACTGGTCTTAAAAACAAGTGATACACAAAGATGGGTAGGTACAGAATAGGGGGTTATCTTGGAGTTGGGGGAGGAAATAAGAATAATTCTCAAAGAACTAATGAAATTTAGAAAGTAAGAAAAAGAAATAAAGGCAAAGTATAAACTCAAAAGAAAAAACAAAGAATCCTGAAGAACTGATCTTCCTTGTTAAGTTCTTACGTTGTTCACTTAAAAATAAAGACATCATGGGATGATTCAATTGACAATCATGGGGAAAAAAGAAACTAAAGAACAAATATATCACACTCTCTCAGTTATACCCAAGAAAAGGGTTTTTCTCATCACACTGTTTTTGACTGATGTGAAGTCTAACCTCTCACTGGAGACACCAGGCTGGCCACCCTTTCTCTCAGTGGCATGTGTTTGCCTGTCTGGGGTATTTTAAATGTGAGTAGCAAAAGAGCCTTTATACTAATTTGTGTCATTCCAGGAAAACATCAGCCTTCTGCATCACTGAAACCAGCTGTTTCTGTTAAGGAAGAAAGTGTAATCATTTTCTCTAAGTATTTTTTACATGCATTCATGAATCTGGTAGGTCCATTCTGCTTTGTCTCAATATAGTTGACTATGAACATGGCATTGAGATATTTAAATTTTTAGATGCAGCTGGAGGAATCTGAAATGTATTTTATAAAATCTCTTTGATCTAAAATAATTTTTTAATGTAAGAAAACCATGGGAAAAACAGGCAAACACCTATGTAACATCATTATTGTTAATCAGTATATGTCTTTATTTTGAAAAGCAAGCAGGTATGCAGTACTATTAGAGAAGGTAGCCAGTACGTCATTAGGTCAATCCGTTTTAGCCAATTATGTATCTAAAACAGCACATTCACTATCTAAAGGAAACTAATCATGTTATAGAAAGTGGTTGTAGGTGAAGGGTGGTTTCTGGAATCCCTGGGCCAGTGGTACTCTTCTGTCTCAAGTCACTTCCTTCTCCCTGATACCATCAGGATTGGAATGCCCAGCAGATTGATACTTCCAAGGGCTCTGAAGGCTATTAAGAGTTTATAGTATAAACAAAGTCACAAAAGAAGAAAAAGTGAAGATCCTGATATATTTCTTTGGTAATTTTCTGGAGACACTTCTCAGTTTAGCTGGTATTTTTTTTAATTTTTAAAATATTTTTGGCATATTGTGTAATTCCCCCTTCCCTTTCTTCTTCTAATCCTCTTATGTACCACTTCCTCGCAAATTCAGTTTTATTTGTAATGTTAGTAATCCTCTCTCTCTCTCTCTCTTTCTCTCTCTCTCTCTCTTTCTCTCTCTCTCTCTCTTTCTCTCTCTCTCTCATGCGTATTACTAAATATATAGATGCAACCTGTTCAAAACCTGTTCATTCTATATAATATTATTTATGTGTTGTAAGGGTAGACAGTTTGACAATTGGAAACTAATTGATGTGCTCTCCTTATGAAGACAACTTTTGCTCAACCTCAGCATTCCTTAGTTGTTGGTAGTTCTTCTCATAGGGTTAAGACCTTGTGAGCATTCATATATGGCAAGTCTGTTTGTGTCATCCTTGTTCTGGTCATGGTTAGGCAACTAAGTTTTTGAGACTTCATGGGTGTTGTTGCTGACACTTCTAAAAGACACAATCTCATAGCAAATTCCCTCACTTCTCTGGCTCTATTTATCCCATCTTCTGCAATGGTCACGTAGCCTAAGGTACAGGAGTTGTTTTGTAGATGCATCAGTCAGGATTGGTTTTGTATTCTGTAATGGTTTCTCTATGTTGTAGTGTGAAGTTTCTTTAAGGGGGGTGGGGAGAGGACTATAGCTATCTGTGGGTATAAGGGTACTTATTTCTAATGTAGTTAGTGATTATTCTGATTAAATAAGTAAATATTTATAAATAAATAAAATAAAGTGTTAGTGGTAGATTCTCCTTTAAGATCTAGGACTACATTATCCCTGAATATTTGTCTAGGCTTCCAGTACCAGACATAATTTCTTTCTAATTGAATGGGTCTTAAATACAATTAGAGACCTGCAGGTTACAGACAAGGTACGTGTGCTCGCTCTTACTCTATTCACAATAACTAGGAAGCGGAAACACTTTAAATGCCCTTTAATTGGTGGATGGATAATGAAATGGGGTCCTATGAAATACTATTCTACTGTTAAGAAAAGTGGAATTGTAAAAATGTAGGTAACTGGACGGAACTAAAAGAGATCATGTTTAATGAAGTAACCCAGACATAAAAAGACAAATATCTAATGCTCATTCTCATCTGTTGCTCCTAACCCCATATCATCAAGTGTGAATATATAATCTACCTGGTGTTTCAACGCTTTCTTTTCTAAGGACTATTGCTGATCAAGGGAAGGCTTTTCTGATTAGAAGTTTTGGCCAATAGAAATCATAAACAATATTCTCATGATTAAGATTGTTCACTTATTTTTCAGTTTATTATATCTTAGGGTTTCTATTGCTATGTTAAAACACAATGACTAAAAGCAGCTTGTGGAGTAAAGGATTTATTTCATCTTACAATTTGTGTGTCACACTCCATCACTGAAGGAAGTTAGGGCAGGAACTCAGATGAGGGAACTTGAGACAAGCAGATGTCATGGAGAAGTCCTGCTTACTAGCTAACTCTTCATGACTTACTCAGCCTGCTTTCTTAGATATTCCAGGACAAACTGCCTGGGGACATGACAGCTCCAAAGTGTTGGGTTTTCCTACGTGAATCATTAATCAAGAAAATGTCACATAGGCCTGCCCACAAGCCAATCTGGAAGGGGAGTTTTCTCACTTGAAGCTCCTTTTCCCAGATAACTCAAGCTTGTTTCAAGTTGACAAAAACCTAACCAAGACAAGTAATTTCTTGTGAACGTGGGAATTACATTTTGATACTGAAAATCTTTCCAAGCTCTCACATGATATTTGACACAAAATGCCAAAAGATTACTTACTAAAATTTTCCAAGAAAAGCAAAGACAATGTATATATCATGATTCTTTAAACCTTGCGTACTGAGAGTTATGACAGTCATCTATATTGTTTGCTAAAATTATTAGCTTGAGATTAGAATAGAGTACTAATCTGTCGTGTTTTAAATTTTGTTTCTTTTGTTTTCTCATCTGATCATCAAATTTCCACAGTCATCTCTATTAGTCTCATAATACCCAGTTTCATTTTTCACAGTTTCAGTTGCCTACAATCAACCGTAGCCTATAAATATTAAATGGAAATTTCTGGAAATATATAATAATTTTAACATAATTTTAGTAAAGTATATTCTGCAAATAATAAGTTATGTTGTAGATAAATATACACTAAATTATATTAAATAATTTTACTAAAGTATATTTAGTAAAGCATATTGTGATTCAATCTACTGTGATTAAATCGATTTAATGATTAGTTATTACTATTAATCTCTTACTATGATTTATTCATAAATCATCACTCCTATTATAAGTGTTGTTTCAGGACCTCATGGAAGGGAGCTATAACATTTCAATATTCCCCTCAGCCCAGTCACATAATTTTGGAAGGCACGTGGAGCAAAGGGATCAAGCTCTATTGGAAACACTGGAAAATTCTGTCAGCCTTTGACTACTATCACACTGCTAGAGAATGGTTGCTACAGAACAAGGATGCTGCATGGTACAGAGACATCTTAAAATCTGCAAGGCGGTCCTTGAGTGTCTGTTTCCTGCTGGCAAGTCTATGATTCCTGCCAGTACTTCCATGT
Source organism: Dicrostonyx torquatus (assembly GCA_028555095.1). NCBI lineage: Eukaryota > Metazoa > Chordata > Mammalia > Rodentia > Cricetidae > Dicrostonyx > Dicrostonyx torquatus. The sequence continues at coordinate 6,906,910 of JAQHUG010000061.1, read as the reverse complement.
CTCCAGCTAGTACTTCTGTGTTTCCTGCTAACACTTCTATGGTTCCTCACTAAAGACTATGAATATGTTCGGACATTCTGACAAAAATGTTGTGGGAACTATAAGTGTATTCTGTCCCAGATGCAGGGTGGACTAACTCTAATCCCTCTTGTACACACCTGGATTTATACCGAGAACACATTAGAAACTGGCTCTCTCACAGTGATGTCCTCGCTAAAACTTTGGCATTCTTAACACAAACTAAATTTGGATTTTCTCCAGCTAAATAGGTTTCCTTTACTACTAGCCTACCACCTAGGCAATTCTGGCTTCTGGTTATTGTTATTTCCAAGAATATACTCTAAAAAACTATGGAATAAAATGTTTTATAATACAAGATTTATCAAAAACAATAGGACATTCTTGGATAATCAAGAAGAATCACTTGAATTTTCCTGTAATGAGGAAACTAAATGCCAAGATCATTTGTAATTCCCATTTTTGCAGATAGACACAACTTGCATGTATTATACTTTTCATGAGTTGCAAAACTATATTTGGAAATTTTACACAAACACTTTCATTCTATTATACATCAAAGTCCAGGTATTAGTTACTGCTACAAGTAGTACTTATATAGTATGTGCCGGCTTCTTAACTCACCTGGTAAATAATTTAATTTAAGAACCTTGTAGATCCAAGGACAGTGGACAATGGTAAGCATTTTAGTTGGCATGTCAACCGATTCTTCAGCCTTAGTCATCAGAGGATTCTTAACATCCTTAGTCATCAGAAAAATGCAAATCAAAACAACTCTGAGATTCCATCTTACACCTGTTAAGAATGGCCTAGATCAAATACACTGATGACAACCTATGCTGGAAGGGTGTGGGGAAAAGGGAACACTTCTGCATTGCTGGTGGGAATGCAAGCTGGTACAACCCCTTTGGATGTCAGTGTGGAGATTTCTTAGAAAATTAGGGAACAACATTCCTCAAGACCCAACAACACCACTGTTAGGTATATATCCAAAGGATGCTCAATCGTGCCACAAGGACATGTGTTCAACTATGTTCATAGCAGCTTTGTTTGTCTTAGCCAGAACCTGAAAACAACCTAAATGTCCCTCTACTGAAGAATGTACAAAGGAATTGCGGTACATTTACACAATGGAGTACTACACAGCAGAAAAAAATAACAACAGCTTGAATTTTGCAGGAAAATGGATGGAACTAGAAAACATTATTTTGAGTGAGGTAACCCAGACAATTGTCACATGTACTCACTCATAGGTGGTTTTTAAACATAAAACAAAGGAAACCAGCCTACAAACCATAATCACAGAGAACTTAGACAACAATGAGGACACTAAGAAAGACTTACATAGACCTATATACATGGGAAAGAATAAAAAGACAAGATCTCCTGAGTAAATTGGGAGCATAGGGACATTGGGGGAGGGTTGAAGGGGGGAGGGAAGAGGCAGGGAGAGGAGCAGAAAAAAATGTAGAGCTCAATAAATATCAATAAAGAAAAAAATTTTAAAAAAATGTGTGTACCAGTGGCTGTCCCTAGTAATTCTGATGGGAGGAGTTGCCTTTCTGCAGTGGCCTTCAGATTCTCAAGAGCTGTTGTCTAAGGAACCTTCAACTAGTTTGCTTTTTGTAGACCTCAGGGAAGTCTAGCTCACAGGCTATTTTTCAAGTGTCTTTGCTATAGTTTATTTTGAGAAAATCTTAAAAAAAAGAAAACCATCAGTATGGATAAAAAAACATTCAACTTGCTTTTTTGGAGGTATATTTGATTTAATGGATGCACATATTTATGATGGAAAATTGATAACAAAAAAACAGATTTTTCAGGGATATAATCAGCCAACATGGATAGTCCTTCTTCAGGCACTTGAAGGCCTTGTAATAGCTGCTTTAATTAAGTATGAAGATAATATTTTTGAAAGATTTGTAACCTCCTTTTCCATAATATTATCAACAATCATTTCCTATTTTTGGTTGCAAGATTTTGTGACAACCAGTGTGGTTTTCCTTTGAGCCATTCTTGTAATAGCAGCTACTTTCTTGTGTGGTTATGATCTCAAACCTGCAGGAAGTCTCACTAACACATATTCATGTAATATCTTTAACTGGTTAGTCATGATGGTGCCTTAGGAGTCTCAACATTAATCTTGCAAAAAGGATTTCTTTGGATTCTGTGACAATATCATTATGCTAAAATTGCCCATACTGTTCAAGTGATTTGAAAATGTATAGACTTCCAGATGAAATGTGTACATCATCTGGAAGCTTGGAAGTGTGTCTGGGGGTAGGGTTAGAGGGATACTGGAAGGGGCCTGCAGTCTGAGATCATAATGACTTCACCCTCTTGGTTGCTGCAGGACTGTCTAGTACAGCCTTTGCAAAGAACACAAATGAAAATACCATTGTTTGCAAGGTAGATCTACTTACTCTTATCGAATGTTCTTAATAGTATGCTTTCTATAGAGACATATCAAATTACATAAATTATTCAAGATTGGAAAGTATAATTGCCACTAAACCTCTGAACAAGCAAATATAATTTGAAACCAAAATTTTAAAAAATGGGAAAAATGGCTACAGAGAAACCATAAGGCAAGTGGAAGTGTTAGACAGGAAATAGCAAAACGGTTCCTTGACCTTCTACCATCTCTGATGTTCATTTTCATGTAACTTAGAAAACTGTCTGTAATAGAACAGAGGAATCTGTTGGATGAAGGGAGAAGGGTGGTAGAATATAACGAAAATTCAGCGATGCTCTTTCCGTCCTGAGGGTGAGTGACCACAGAGAGTCCCCATCATACAGCAGCCCTCCTTAATAAACTGGCTTCCCTCCAGTGTAGCGTCAGTTCTTGATTCCAAAGACCTTCACGGAACCGAATGAGCATTGCGAACACATAGAGTGGTCTGGGGAGTGAAGAGAATGGGCCTGCGCTCCCCTTATGCAGTCTGCTGTGTCCTCAGGTGTTTCCTTCTCCGCAAGCTGCTCGCTGTTTTACGGAAGACGATGGCATTTTATCTGAAAGCATTTGGTAAATGTTCTTGGAGTCTAGGAGGCTGCAATTTAACAAATGGCTTCCTTGCACAAACTAGAAGCATGATACAGGATGATTGACAACTGTGTCAACATTTGAAAAGCAGCGAAGAGCTCTAAAATATCCAGTAGCTGAGAGCGGGACTGGAGTTAATCAGCGCTGGAAAGTGGGATTTATGTTAGCAGTATAAGATCTGTCTTATTACTATAATTCTTAGGAAGATTTTCTAACATGTCATTAAACAAACATACCAGAAGAATGGTCCCAAAGAACCCAGGGTTAAGATAGCAATAGAGTCAAAATACATTATGGTCAGATAATAATTTCCTACTGTTTGATAAAAGACTCAATTTCTAAAACCTTACCAAACACAGAGGCATGGCTAAGATGTTTATTTAGGAGTGATGGCATTTACATTACAGTCAAAATGGGCCCCACTTAAAATAGAACTGTCTAATTTCAGACATACTCTGCTAAAGGAAACTCATCCACAGTGCAGTTTAGCGTCTTTATCACCTGTCCATAGGTCTACTGATGTCCTTCCGCCCCGTTTCTCATGTTCTATTCCCAACACTCTCAAAAATAAGACCTCATTTTCTAACATTGTGGAAAAATTACCCAAACTGTTCTTTGTCACTATAACATTTTGAAAAGTCCTCTTCAAAGCTGAACTCCTGTGCCTGTCTCTTCAGCAGAAACTCACTTGCTAGTGATGCCATTTAAGAAGACTAAGGCCACCTTCACTTCCATTGCTTTGTGTGCTTGTGAGTACATCTATGTGGTCCCAGGTGTGTCACTGGGAGGGGGATAAATACAATGTCTTTCTAACGCTAGAAACTTGTTTTCACTGTCATTCTAGAATACTGCCTCTTTTTTTTTTTCCATCTTTTGTCCCTACTCTGCTCCATGGCCCACTGTAAATGCTAGTAGTTCCTTTCAACCAATCCTACATGAGTCTTAGTTCTTGTTTCTGCCTTCCTGCTCCTTCTTGTCTTTAGTTTTTACATTCAGAGCCAATCTTAAGAACGACTTGGAGATGGGCAGTGGGGATGCATGCATTGAATCCCAGCCCTGGAAAGGCAGGGGAAGGATCTCTGTGATTTGAGGCCAGCCTGGTCTTCAAGAGCTAGTTCCAAGACAGTTAGGACTGTTCCATAGAGAAACCTTGTCGGGAGAAACAAAAGCAAAAATACAAAACAAAAAAGCAACAACAAAGTCTCTTTCAGTCTTCAAGTAAGAATTCCCTGTGCAATGTTGGATGCTGAAGAAAAGTGATTTCTTCTCTGTCAGCAGCATTCTCCTGATAGATAACAGGCTAAGGAATGGACACACAGGTTTCCAACAAAATCTTTAAATAGAATTATAGCATATATCACATACTATTTTCCAAATAGAAAGGAACTACAAAATCATTGCTGTGATGATTTTATTTGGCTGGAAATTATCATTTTTTTTGTCAAAAATAAACCTTTTTGTAGACTCTCAAAAAAAAGTGAGTTGGTAACATTATTGGAAGACTGTTTACTTGAGTATCACTGTATTTGATTACAGTATATAAACAATGGTGTGCTTGCAAAATATCAAGTTTTCAATAGATCTGATAATTCTGTCAAGAATTAAGTATCACAAGATTACATTGATCTGAACATGAAGGAGGCAGTGATTCAAACACAAAGACACCATCAAGCTGGACAGACAGACAACTAAACAAATTGAATCTGTGACCAAGAATACAACATAACTCTCCTATGAAGTACTTCATTACAGGGAAATAAAGTCCCTAAACTTAGCAACTAGATCTTCATAAAGACATCCCTAAAGAGGACAGATGAAAAGAGAAGCAAAAGGCCAGATTACATTTGTAAGTGTTAGGAAATTATTAGAGGAGACAATGTACCACTTTGTTGAAAAAGATTTCTTGGAAATTGGTAAACACTGGGTGGTAGCTAGTGGAATGTCAGGTGTCAAGGGAACATTTGCTTCCTTTCCTAAAGGATGAGACTGTGATCTATTTAAGGCTGCACTGAAGGAATGCTAAGCTTTCACTCTTGGAGGTTTTGTTTTTAAAGTTTTTAAACCAACTTTTAAAATGAAAACACTACCGAGGAGAATAGGCTCTTAGTAAAATCTGTCAGTTGTCAGTTAACACCTTAGCAGGGCACAGGATGCTGTGAGATGCCAGGAACAGACAGGAGAACGCTGCTCCTGACGAGGTGGGAGAGCACCCAATATCCGCTGCTTCACAGTTGCGCCTGGGAGTCAGCCAGAGAATCCCAGCTGGTCCCGCTTTGACAAACAATCTCCCTCTCCTCCAATCGCCTGGAATAGAGAAACACAAACAGGCCTCTGCACAGTACTCTTCTCTCAGTAAGATCCGTGTGCAAGTAAATAAGGATGTAGATTACAGAAGTGAACAGAGAGCTACATCAATGCAAGTTTGATTATTCAATTGGTACCAAAAGGATGCATCTCAGTGAAATGTGGTTCAATGAAAAAGGATGCTGTCCATTTTTTCCTGCTCTATACATCTCCTCAACCTCTCTTCTACTCTCTACTCCCACAGAAACATTCAGTTTTACTTACAATCACGGGTGTTATGAGGAACTTTCTATATTTGTTCTATGTGTTTACATGCCTATATTTAAACATAATGCACGTATGGAATCCAGTTGCTTGGAGTCTTGCGAAGAACTGTTTTCCATACTCTAAAATACATTTGTGGCCAGGAATTAGATTATGGGCTTCCCACAAATTCTTAATAATATTAACAATAATGACGACTAGTAATAATAACAGTGAGAAGAATAGCTGGCATATAGTAAGCACTCACCATGTTCTAGATAGGGCAGGGAGCACTTTATCATTATTTTAGTCTTACAAGTAACAATTATTTAAATGTATTATTGTAATTAGAGGAGAAAGGACACAAATAAAAGATCTCATAACTAATCTTCTCAATCTCCAATCCCTTCTTTGATATGACCACTGTTCTCATATAGGAAAATGTCCTTCTAAGCATGTCCTCAATGTACCTATAAGAACACACAAAAATCAAATTTTCTGGCTAACTCTTGGCTCCCAGTTTTCATGGTAATCATCCAGGTCTCTCCAATACAAGCCTGAGAAACTCCTGAGCCTTTTTAACATTTGCACATGGGCATGCTAATCCATCCTGGGATCATATCACAGGTCAGCAAGCTGTAATGTTACTGACCAACAAGTTAGGTCTACTTTTCACTATATAACAACATAATAAATATGTTAGGTGGGCCCTTTGCACATGCATCCATTTCCCTTCAGTTGGCAGGAGGAAGAGTTGCAGATCAAAGGACACGGAGGACATTTACCTCCCATTGTTCCTTGTACCAGACCAACAATGGCTCTCATAGTCTACTCCATGTCTCTTGGTCTGGGATCAGACTATCATTGTAGAGCTTGTGACTGATGTTAAAACAACGGTCCAGTTTAGCACCTCTGGTAACAACAGTGAGGATATGTAAAAGGAGATACATTTTTAAAATATATTAGTGTGAAAGGCAGAAATCGTGAGGGTTCTCATCCCTAGATTAAGAATTTTAGCTAACCAGTAACTGCAGGGAGGAGAATTAGCCTTTCCCAGGGATAAGACCCTTTATGGGTTGCCTAGTGCAGAGTAAGCAACCTTGAAACCATATGTACACCAATGACAAAAATGGGCTCAAAAGGTTGTATTTATATATGTTTTTGCATACACACATTAAATCCAACAATCACAGAAAAGGAAGCTATCAACATGAGAGTGTGGGGGGATGCATGTTAGCGGGTGTAAGGAGAGCAGCTGGGAGAAAGAGGAAGGGGAGTGATGTAATTCTATTTCAATTAAAACATATTAAAATGAAATAACATTGTTGAAATGAAACCAGGGAACTTTGAGAAGAAATTCGAGGCACTTGTTCTTTCGTATGCAAATATGGAGACAATGCAGCCAAGGGAGACGTCAGGCATTACTTTGTTAAGGCCACTATAATGAAGCACTGTAGACCAGTTGAAGTAATAGAACTATCATCATTGGACTTGTCATAGTTTTAAAGGGTAGAAAGCAAGGTATTGGTGGGACTGGTTTCCTCTCAGGACCACAGAAGAGGACCTCTACAGGTCTTCTTTCTTGTCCCACTCTATTCTTCTTAGTTCCCATACTATATTCCCCACATGTGTTTCTGTGCTTAGATTTTCTCTTTTATTGGTGTTCAAATAAAGATGTCACTCATGTTGGGAAAATATTGAACTCTAAGGGCCTCACTTTGATTTAATTACCTCTTTGGCCTTATCTGCAAAATATGGTTCTGAGGTCCTGGTTAGAATTGCAACATGTGAGTAGGGGCAGGGATTTGTGACACCATCTCAGGTTCAGAGTCTCAACCTTAGGACAGAAGGAGAAATGAGAACATCACAGCAATCATCACTGAAGGTAATACCAAACCCAGGTGGAAGTTTGAATAAAAGGAAACTCGACTAAATATTTCAAGGAAACATCAATGAAATATGAAATCATAATTTCCTAATTTTAAGGTCATTAGGTATTTTTTTAACAATAGATTTTAATGAAAGCTTGAAAGCTTAAGAAAATTTGCTCATGTTATCGTCATTTAGTATTGTTGTAACTTAAATGGGTAAACAGCTATCTTAGAGTGCAGACTCCTGACACAAAGTGTTAAATCAAGTGATGGAATTTAATATCACCATGAAAACAAACCAGTCCAATGTGCGCCCAGGTGACTCCTGTCTTGAGACACCACACCCTCTTTGTGACAGCCTCTAAAACGGTGGCAGATACCCTCAGATCAGATTCTCCTCCAGAGTGTAAAGTCAGTGACAAGGAAAAAGAGCTCAATCACAAACTGGAGAGACTAAGGAGCCAAGGGGCAAGTAGTGCAGCATGGAATGAATCCTGAAGAGAAACATCAGAGCTCTATAGGCCTCCACCTTACCACTGCATGTATGAAGCTAATTACTTGCTTTTGCAAAATGCTGTAAGGATATCTAGGATGTTAAGGGGAAGATAAGTGAAAGGTAGATGGGAAGACAGTACTGTTTGTAAACTCTTCTGGAAATTGAAAGTTTCCTCCAAATAAAATATTAAATTTCAAAAAAGAAAAAGAAAATAATATTTCGAGACTGATACCATTTTAAGTTAAACCTAAAGATTAACTCACATGTACTCACTAATAAGTAGTTTTTAAACAAAAAGCAAAGAAAACCAACTTACAAATCACCACCCCAAAGAACTTAGACAACAATGAGGACCCTAAGAGAGACTTACATAGATCTAATCTACATGGGAAGTAGAAAAAGACAAGATCTCCTGAGTAAAATGGGAGCATGGGGACCTTGCAGAGGGTTGAAGGGTGGGGAGAGGCATGGAGGGGAGCAGAGAAAAATGTAGAGTTCAATAAAAATCAATAAAAAAGATTAACTCACAAAGGAATTTGTGATATATAGGGGGGTTCTCTTTGCTCAGTGGTGCTGAAAATGGTGCTAAGGCCTCAAACGCCAGGCAACTGTCTACCATGGAACTACACCATCAACCTTCTTTTGGATTGTTTTATTTCCTTTCTCCTTTTTTACTCTTTCAATCAAGTTTGATCAAAGCCTTTAGTGCATAACTTATGGAGTTCTTTTTATGTATTTTGCAGTTTTATAAGCTTCTTGCTAGTGATTGCTGATTTATAGCCAAGCTATTGTGTTTTTGCAACTCAATGCAACATTCATTCGGGAAATTTACTGAAATCTTGTATCAAAGTTGTAGTGTTTTTCAATTATTCTGTCAGAATTTTCTAAACCTCATTATAAAATCTGCAGTTATTATTGATTTTCTAGTATTTATAGTCTTTAAATTTATTTAATTAGTTAAGTCCTGCAAAATAAGCTACAATAATATTGGTGATAACCATTATCCTGGCTTTATATGCAGTATCTATTGTACTATTGAATGGTTTTATATTTTTTCTTTTCCATACAGATGATTTGAAGAACTCAGTTTTTTTCTTCAGATACTGTTAGTAGTATTATGACATTTAAAAGTCATATTTGCTATATTTCTTGTTATAATCAAATTAATGCCATATTTAGTTTTACCTAAAATAAAATAATTTTTAGAAAGCTTTAATTTGAATTTTTATCAATCCCATCATTATTTTTTCATAAAAAAATTGGACTCTGTTTTCCAAATTTTCTTATAATATCTCTCCAGCATCTCAGGAAAAAAAATAATATGATAGTAATGAATTCTCTGAGTGATTTACACTTGAATCTCTTTTAACTTTACAGAAAAAGAAATCAACATTGTAAAATATACCCCTTCACCCAGTGTTTTGAAGGAAATCTTTAATTAATGCCCTTTCTCCATACAGAAGGTCTGAGGCCTCCTCAGGAATTTACTTTATATTAAACTACAATTTTGTTCTCAGAAAGCTCAGGACTTTCTGTCATTTACAACTGACATTTCACTAGGGGAAATCTTTGGACTCCCTTTCCCTTTCCATTTAGTTGTATATAGGACCTTCTTCATATTAATGATTTAGCCAATGATTTACATATTCTTTCCTCTCTGTCTCTGTCATTTACACCTGAAATTTCATCAGAGAGTTATAGCAATGCGTGAGTTTTACATCTTACCACATTAGTAGTGTCTTCAATGTTATAAACACCCCCATCTCTACTGAAACTATTAAACTTTTGAAATTATTTCACTATACTCCTTATCTCCTTGTTTCCTTTTGTGCCTTTGATCTTGTTGATCTTTGGCTTGTATTCTGGAAGAATTCCTTCCTTCTCTTTCATTTCACAAATTCACCAGTTAGCTATACACTTTTCTTGAGTTACAGGGTTTTAAAATTTTTTTTATAAATAATTTGCATTTATGTCATAGAGCAATATTGTTGTTGGTGTTGTGTCTATTTTTAGCAGACTTGAAACATTTTGTCATAGCTCCAAGAATTTACAGGGCCAACATTAATTTAACCATTTGTGACCACAAATTACATTTATTTATTTATTTGTTTATTTATCATTTGCCTGTAGAGTACCTCTTCTATACTTTCTTTTCTTTTACTATTTTACTCTAAAAACTCTTACCTTAAATTGATCCACAGAAAAGTCATTATAAAAATCCTTGATTAACCTTAAAAATTACATACAAATACCTTCTACATCCAAGTATAAATATTTATTGCGGTAGCATTGACTGAAGAGCCTAATTCTTAGAGCCCATGTTTGGCATGTTTGTGTGGGAGGGGAAAGAGAAGACATAAATTCAGAGGTTTTAGATGACAGCGGTTGTCAATTTGTCATCTACTGATCAGTTTCTCCAAGCAGCTGTAAGTGAATAGAGACCTGTCTTGTTTGGATAGCCAGAGTTTCCATTGGAGAAACTGATTACATCAAAACTCACAAATGCATTTGGCACTATAAACAGGACAGTTTATATCCAACAAACAATGGAATCAATGAATCAAAGAGAGAGATCCTGACAAACAGATCTCCAGCAACTTCATTTTCTGTGCCTTTAGAGGCCTCAAAAGAAATCATAAATTTGGAAGATGATTCCGTTTACTTGTATCTCATAAACGACTCCACTGCCCCCTTCCATTTAGCTTTGTCATGGTTCTGTAGAAATCTGATTTTTAGTATTTGTGCCTGTTATTTTATTAAAAGATTAAAAGGTGAACAAAATTACATAGACACTTAGAACAATAAATACATTTTATTGTTTTTATAGAAAGGCACAAAAAATGTTATACCTCAGTTATATCACCTGGGAGTCAGAAGACAAAACAGATGACATGAAAGAGATAGGCAAAGAGGGGACAAAATTAGAGTTATTTTGTTAACTAACACAAAGACAATAAAGACAGAAATAATAATGAGTATATGTAAATATGCTCTGAAATCCACAGGCAGAAAGAGTTTGAGGAAAGAAGAAGAATAAAAGCAAAGCTCACACAGACCTTTGGGAGACATCTTTAGATACAAATAAGTATAAAATAAATGTACACACACACGTACACATATGAATGTGTGGAGATGCCATCTATGTACATTGAATCGATAGCTTATCAGTAACTTCCAAAACAAAAAAGCACTTTCATTTTCCACTCAGTTCAGCGGTGCTAAATAGTTCAGAACTAGTTTTAATTTGTCTTTGATTCTTCATAGCAAGCCCTTGGAACATTTTTGTTTTTAACATCAAGTTGGCAAAGTGAAAGAAAATGCGAAAGGAAGCAGAATTTGTTAAAATTAATGAAAATAGCACACTAGTAGAAGTAAGAACTTGCTGAGGCAATTGCCCTGTGGTATTTCCAGATGTTCACTGTGCATCCTGTAGTGATCCATCTCGTCCCCCATGTGCTATTCACTGTGATAGGCAGTTCCCTCGGGGTCTGATACCCTTCCATCTGCAGTAAAGCCAAAGAATGCAGAGGATGCTGTGCCTAATGACTGGGGGAGTACGGATCACTGCCTCCTGTGGATACAAACTGTACAGCCCTAGTGTTTCTATGTGGCTTCATCTTTATAATTCCTAGGAGGTAGAAGAATACTCAGTTTATTAACAGATGGTGACGCATCAAACTGTCCAAAGTGAACAACAAATAAATGGATACCTGCAACTATACTCTTGGACAGTATTACACATTAGAATTAAATAAGAAAAATGAGAGACAATGTAGATAGTGCATGTTGTTCCACATAGTCAAAGGCAAAAAATATAACCACCTTGCTTATGCTTTTAAAAACAGAGATGCATAAGTTAACTTACGTAACTTCAGCTACAAGAGGAAGCGCCTTTTCTTCCACATTTAATGGAAAAGCACTAATAAGCATATTCAGCAGAGTCTGTTTCAGTTATAGACAGTTCAGGAAAGACTGCAGATTCTCCTGGGCTAAATAGATATATTTCTATCTTTGGGCTCTTGTAATTTTGTTTTACAAGTTAATATTTAAAGACACACCAGATTTATTTATTTTTTTACTTTATATGTATGGGGGTTTTGACTGCATGTTTTTGTGTGTTCCGTATGTGTGCACAGAGATCAGAAGAGAGCACTGGATCTCCTGGAGTTAGAGTGATGGGAATGGGTGTGAGCTCCATGTGGATGCTAGGAACTAAACCTGGACACACTACAAGAGCAACAGGTGCTCTTAACCACTGAGTCATCTCATCATCCCCCGATTTTTGTGGTCGTTTGTCTGTTTATTTAGGAGAAAGTTGGTGTTGTGCTATGTATCAGCACAGTTGGAAGTTGGTAGTTGGAAGCCACAAATTCAAGGACAGCCTCAGTTACACAGGGAGAGCCTGTCTCAAAAACTCAAGGCCCAGGTTTCTAACTCAGTGACAGAGCACTACGTGGCATTAAAGCACCAGCTCAACCCCCAAGGATACCAGAAATAATTTTTCAGAAAGAAATAAACCAAAAATGTTTTATCTAAAAGAAAATCTAGCTAGGCAGTGGTGGCGCATGCCTTTAATCCCAGCACTCGGGAGGCAGAGGCAGGTGGATATCTGTGAATTCTAGGCTAGCCTGGTCTACAAGAGCTAGTTCCAGAGCAAGTCTCAAAGTTACAGAGAAACCCTGTCTCGAAAAACCAAAAAAAAAAAAAGAAAGAAAATCTAATGATTTCTCTTTCACCAAAAAATAATATTTCTAGCTAGAACTACACAGCCCAAGGCTATTAACAGCTTATCCATGCTCAGAGAACAGATCTCTCTGCCATTCTATCCATCCGTCCTTGTATGGAACTTTCTGTGACAGTCTATGATAACCAGACCAGCGCACAGCACTGAGCTGCAGACACTATGAATGCGAAAGCTTCCCCTTGTTTATTATTCCTCTTTTAATAAACTCACAGGAAGCTTCACAGAATCAATTTTCTCTTTCATTTCAAATAACTACTTTTCTGGTGAAGTGGGTTGGTAACCAAATTATAATCTTTTTCCTTATTAAAGATAAAAAAGACAGTGTTAAATGTTAGTGAAAAGTTAGCACACTAACACAATAAACATTAGATGAGACAGCATCATTAAGAGAAAGAGATAGGCCTGTGGGTCAATTGATATTTGTTCCAACTTTCCATCTTTAATAGTAATCCATAGGATTATTAGAACCGAATTCAAAATTGTTCTTGTATAGAGCAAGGCAATTTCCTTAAACCATCAATTTTGCATTTCATATGAGTTTTAGCTTTAAAAAATAATCCATTATTTGTAAGATAGAATCTTATTTTATTTAGCCTATATGTAAAAACTTAGAACAACAACACCAAAAAGAACTTTTTTAAAAAAAAAAAAAACAGGCAACAGAAAGAATATGACACAACAATATAGTTTCTTTGGGAGATCACATGGTATACTAGAAAAGAGTTAGTAGTAATAACCATGAAGGTTTAAGACATTGTAAGGTTCATCTTGTCATTTGTTAGGACTCTATTTGGTGTATCCTGTTGAGGACAAACTTATATCATGGTGCCCTTATTACTTCCACTTAAGAGAAGTTTCATAGATCTGTGGTTTTCAAGGCCACATACTTAAGTTAGGGGAGGAAAAGTCTTCATCCAGTTGGTTTTGGTCCCTTTCTCAGCTTCTAACTTAAATTTTCATTCTGGAAAACATGTTTCCTATGAAGCTTTAATGGTCTTTGAGCTAATACATACATAAGAGTAGATGTATGAGAGCTTCTTCTAAAAATTCTGGTCTGGCTCTTCATGAGCAATTCAGATCAAATTAGTGACACTTGTATCAGCTTCCCACAGTTTGATAAGGATTTGATCTGTGTATATATTTCCTCATTGAGGAATGAAATGGTTCTATAATGACCAGTAGAACAAAGGCCACAGTCGCTTGGCAGTAAGTTGTTTACATTTGAGACATAAGACATAAATGGAAGGACTGAGTATAAACTAAAATAGTGGCATGAGAAAGAAATGAACATGCAAATACAATAAATTAAAATAACATATGGATATTTAAGTCAGATGTCACCACTTCTTGCATCTAAAAGCAGCATATAAGAACTCAGAACTCTTACTATGCTATAAAGGATTTTTCACACGATTGCTCAAGATCAATGACTTGGACTTCCTTGAATTTTTAAGATCAATCAGAGAAGTCTCCCAGCAAGGACACTAACACAATAAACAATAGACGAGACAAGCAGTATTAAGAGAAAGAGACAGATAGGTCTGTGGAACAATTGATATTTGTTCTGACTTTCCATTTACATAGTAGTTCTGCAAAACGTAGTGGTAGTCTCTGCTTGAATAGTTGTGATATTGTTTGTACAAGGGATTAGTCTGGGATATCAAGAGCTACAAAGACAAGCTAAGGCAAGATGAAGAGAAAGGCAAAAGGAAGCATTGTATGGCACATAGCAAAGGACTAATAACTATAAAACGCAAAGAATACCTATGTAGAAAACCATGAATCTAAATATTTGTCAGCAGAAAATGGATTGTCAAAATAGAAAAGGGATACTTCAAAAATATAAACAGTTATTAAAGATACAGGAATTTCTTTAAATATTTTAGTATCTATTAGCTAAATTAGCAACACCCTTGAAGTAGAAGGGGCCTAATCCAGCCTTTAAACAAAATTAGAATTTTATTACTTTATTAATTGTGTATGATAATTATGACACAGCTTCAAAATCACTATTATGAACTTGAGTTGTCTTATAAATACTAGTTGTCATAATAAGTAACCAGGGTCCTTAGACTGTAACCTTCACAATCAAGTGAGGTGTGTGAGGACCAGAAAAATTTCACTCTCAGTGACAAGATTTTTTTTTCAGGTAGAGGCTTGACAGGCAATGATTAATCTCTAAGGAGAAATTTTAAGAAATATAATAAAATCTTAAGTATCACCCGCGGCACTCCCAGATAGCTTTTAAGACAACAGCCAACTGAGGATTCCTGCCCCACCACTCCCAATTATCAGATTACCAGGCCTGTTGCCATAGGTTTGTAGCCACCTGCCCCACCCCCTTTTCTTCACATATCAAGAGACTGATCAGAAAGGATGATGAAAAGCACAGTAAATTCAGAACACCTGAGTAAGAGAAGAAGGAACTGGTGAAAGAAAAGAAAGAACAATCTTGGTCTTTGTCCCTGATGATGTATAGTTCAAAAAAGGCCCTCCCAATATATAGGCCATGCCTTTAAACTTAAGCTAGCCTAATAAGCAGAGTGGCTTTATCCTGACATTAGTACACTGGTTCAACAATGGCTAGCGAGTGTTAAAAAGCAGAAGAAACAGTCTAATCCTCAGCTGTAGTAGCAACTCCTTGAGGCAGTGTCTACTCCTCTCCTAGAATGTATGGACTGTTCCTTAACAAAACTTTGGGAATATAGTCAAAAGCAGTATCCATTAATGCCTGCTATTTTTTTCAGATTCCATTTCTGTTAAGGGAATCTCTTTGTTTTTAAGATGCTGCTGATTTAAAAGTCCTACTGTTGTTATTGATCTCACAAGCCACTGAGCAATTCCCACTTCCTTCGATGACCAAATGATGACCTTGCTCTCTACAAAACTTTTCACTCTATAATCTGAAAAATTAAGAGACAGTGCTACAATCATACACAAACTCCACCACTGTGATGCAGCCTACCTACAATGTCTTCAGTGAGGATGAAGGGATGACACCATGCACAATTAAGAGGTGACTTCTTTGTCGATATTAAAAAGGAGGAAAATCAACAGGTCTAATCTATGAAAGCCTCAAAATGTGTGTCAGAATAGAACTAACCAGCAAATCAGTATCAGAATCCTGCTCTCATGGGTGCCCTTTTAAGTTTCTGTGGGCACGTACCACATACCCGTTCCCATTAGGGTGTCTTTGTCATACAAGCATGCCTACCCATTTCCCGTACTACTCTTCCTTTACTCTAGTCTGCTCATAATTCTGAAACTCTCAACACACACACACACACACACACACACACACACACAAACACACACACTATTACACACTATTGAATGTTCCTTTCCAAAATCATTAACACACTGTGGTCAACCCTTGTTAGTAATTTCCAGTCATTGTAGTTAACCATATTAGTATCATTTTTCTCCTTTCTTCTTAAGACACCCTTTCCATTGACTTCTACAGCTTTCTCCACAATCTCTCCTTTTCAGTTTCCTACCATTTCATTTCTTTACAACTTCCCTTTCTGTATCTAATTTCCAAGCCTTGCCACTCAAGAGTCTATGTTAGTGTTTTGTTAATATTTTTTCCCTTTTCTGTGTATACCCCCAGGATAATTTCTTATAATTCTGTGTTTTTAAAACTCTCTATGTGTTCAAAGTTTCTACCTTTGAAACACCCACCCCAAATAACTATATTGCATTTTTAACTCCTTAATCAACATATCTACTTGAGCGTTTAATGTGCATGTCAGCTTAAGTTCAAAACATGCTCTGTTTTACAAAATTATTCTGGGGGGGTCATTTTAGATGTGGCAATTTAATCTTACTCCCTTTGGCCAAAAAACAGATTCATTCTTGATCTCTCATTGTTTTATATTACTTCCATTCTGCCAAGAATCATGGTTAGTGCTATCTTCAAAAATGTACTCATGGTTTAATAATTTATCAGAATTTCCAGTCTCCCTCTCTATCTAAAACTTCACCATCTTGCATCTAGACAGCTGATTCAGCCTTCTAGCTGATCTTGTTAGTTTCATTCTTAGTTCACTGCTTCCTCTAGTGTGATCTTTTATTAACTTAAATCAGCTTTTGGTACCTTTAGCATATAATAGAATGTCTCTGAGAAGATTGAAATTGATTAATTTAATAATACCTAAAATTCACTTGAACCAGGAAAGCAATGATAGAAAACAAACAGTACATAATTCGCACTTAAGTACTGTAGCATATGACAAAAGACTATGTTCCAATTCTGAAATCTCTTGTATTTACAAACTGTTATCTCTTTACTGATTCCCAAAATCTTTGTTTTGGATTTTTTTGTCACCTAAAATTCTTATGTTGAAATTCTATCTCTCAAGGTGGTATGACTATCTCAGTGATCCTGTAAGAGTTGATTTGTTCACACATGAAAATCTTCATGAGTGAGAATCTAAAGAGCTCACTCATTGCTTCATGTTCTACCATTGAAAAACCAAGGAACATTATCATTATGAACCAGAAAGCTTTCTTCTTATCTCTCTGCAGCTACCTTGATTTTGGGCTCTCTAAAGCTCTCAGAAAGAAGCCTCTCTTGTTTTTGAGATACTCAGTTGGTAGCATTTTGTTAAAGTGTGCCACATGGACTAACACAGATGACAGGATTCAAAGTTCTCTAAGATGCCATTTGAAGAAATCATAGACCAAAATGGGCTATAGGGTTTGCCAAAGAAAATGGCTTTTAATCTCAGGAATACATAGGGCAGGCCTTAGTATTCCACCAGGTGAAGGAAATATCCAGCCTAATTTGATGGTGTTCAGCCTCTATTCCTTTCAGTGCTGCGAAGCCTCTCAGGCCACATTACTAGATCTGGTTTCTATGCTTAATGTCATGTGCCCCATCACCATGTCTATTATTCTTTCTTTGCCTTCATGTTTTTCTTCACCCCAATCGTTTGTATCATGGTGTACCTGCTTTTATGACTTCTGTCATCCCTATGACTTTTATTCCATTGTGTTGCCTTGTAGTCAGCAAACCCACAGCCTTAGATATGAGCAGCTCCCTCCCCTATTCTCAGCTCTGCAGAAGACAGCCAATTTTTCTGTCCTGCTTGGTAGCAGAATGAAGCATTAGATTGCTCTACTTGTAATTCATACTATGCGGACAGTTACTACAGTTGAATTAATGTGCTTTGCAGGAGAATGACAGCTAGACCATATAATATGCATAAAAAGCTTAACAGTGAATACCTCTTTAGCACTTCTGATGTTCCAGTAAATGCATTCCATATGTAAGTGTGTGTATGTGTGTGTGTGTGTGTGTGTGTGTGTGTGTGTGTGTGTGTGTGTCTGATGAGGGGTGGCAGGCATGTGCCATGGGTCATTCGTGTAGGTTAGAGGACAACTTTATGGAGTCAGTTCTCTGCTTCCACCTTTACATTGGTCCCAGGAATCAAACATAGGTTGAGGGAATTATGCAACAAGTGTCTTTACATACTGAGCCTTCTCTCAAGTGCTGTAAAATTTCTTTACTCCATATAGGCACACTATAAGAAAGAGGGCATTGAAGTACAGGATTAAATAACTTACCTTATGCCAAATGCAGAATAAGTAATGATCTGGAGTTAGAAACAGAGTAGACAGTTATAGTATTTGTGCTCTGAACATTGCACTGTGCCATGTATATTACAAGTCTGGGAAAGCTGTTAGTAAAATATATCATTTCATAACTAAAAGCTACAATGTTGAGTATTGAGAAATACAGAGAGTGAAGGTCACTTGCTTATTTAATAATTAGAAATGGTAAGAATTGGTTTTTAAAAAGACCTCCTGAGTAAATTGGGAGCATAGGGACCTTGGGAGAGGAAGGGAGTGGAGCAGAGAAAAATGTAAAGCTTAATAAAATTTAATTTAAAAAAAAGAATTGGTGCTTAAAATTGGACAATTACATTTTACAGATTAGAAACAAAAAATATAGTAACCAGAACTTCACAGCACTAATGCATAAGTCAAGACATCAAACTCAATAAAGACTGAAAACAACTTCAATTTCAAATCTAGTGGCACACAGGGCGTGTGGCTACATGCAGCTCCAAGCATGACAGACATCTGTAGGTGTAGCTGCTAAATCATTCAAACAAATTTGAGGCAAGAAGAGTGAGTGAATCCACATTTTACAATGAGGCACTGATACCAGACATCATGAGTTCAGAAAAAATAGACTAATGAGTCTTCCTAGCTTCCTAGATCACTTACCAATGCTGGTGTCTGGTATTAGCTAGGGAGCAAGCCCTGGCTCAGTGTTTCTCTGGTGGCTCCCACAAAGCAAAAGGTCTATAAAACTTTGGATAATCCTAAGAAAGAAGGCAACCAATTGCCAAATAATTCAGTATGTTCAAATGGAATTCTATCACAAACCCCTATTTATTGGTCACCCTCCATAAAGATATCTCACTTCAGTGGCTTATTTTAGGGCACTTAATCCCCTCTAAAATAGGTAAGGGAGATTTTTTTTCCATCTTTTTTATGTGTTTGTAAATGTAGGCTCTTCAGAAATTAACTCAGCCAAGACTCCACAACTGAGTATTAAATCTTGGATTCAAAGACAACTTTTTTATGACATTGAAACTTATAAACTTAAACACAAAGCTATTGAGAAATAACAGTCAATATATAGTTCAGTTCCTTTGTGTTATTACTCTGGAATGCTCAGGCAAAGAGGTCACAATTCTTTCTTTTAAAATATCCACATCATTGCATTCATTCACAATGACTTGTCCGTTATTGCGTGTGATCTATAAAAACTAATTATCCTGTTTTGTTTCTATCACATCTCCTTTTCTCTTCTGTTGGTAACATAACTCACATGGGATAGAAAGACCCTGAAAAAAACCATTACTATGCAGAGTTGAAATCCTTACGAAAATGTCATTGATTTAAGCTGTGAGCCGCCTTTATGCGACCCTGGCTAAAACAGATGTAGGCTCTGTGTCCCATCCTGCCATTGACACATTTCACAACAAGCAGATTGACTAGTTCAGCACAACCAAGGCTTGGAGACAAAGGGGAGTCTGACCTTTAGGCACTCAGTGACTTTATACTGACGTCATGCCTCCCACCCAAATGTGCCCTGAATAATACGTTCCCAGGCTAGGTGCCGTGGGAAAAAACTAAATATTCATAGGTTGCATTTCAAAGTATCCTGAAAATTATGTGGAGAAAAAAATTCCCTCTCAGATGACTATAGTGTCTCTAACACAGAAGTCAGGACAAATGAAAGCCTAAGGCTATGGCAGGCTTATCCTGCTGCTTGGAACAATGTCCTGATTGTGTGGGTATCACCCCCTTAAGATTCATATCACAGGCAGGATATGAATGTGTCCCAAGAAGGGTTTGACAGCTGTTTCTGAGCTTTCTAGATCAGAGATAAAAATAGATACTATCAGCACAGCTTTCTTTATGCATTTTCAAATGGATGAGTTGTCTTTTGTATTATACAACTGTTTCCAACCAGTTGCCCAGCCTCCTTCCCAGCTAGGGCTTACTCAGCCACACCTTGATAACTACTGTGATCCTTTCATAACCATTTTCCAAGATGCTCAGAATCATGCCAGCACTCTGAAACCTGCAAGTCCTGGACTGCTTTGCCAAATCATGAATAAAACACCAGAGTTAGTTAGAGAGTACCAGCCTAAGGAACTTGAGCTCTTGTATGTGGAACAATGTGGGTTTTAAAAGTCCTGAAAATACCCTCATAGTACAGACCATGCAGGCCTTCAACAGACATCAGTAGGATGCCCTCTTAGATATTAGGGTACCAGACAAAGCAATCACAATCTTGTTTTAAGTTTCCAGTCAAAGGATTGAAATAAGCTTACATACCGCTGACCTGGGTAGAATGCAATGAGTGTTAATCAAAAAGCACCCCAGTTGAGAAATAGCCACAGCTGTTTAGATGATAAGTGAGTGTATATACAGAAATATTATCTTCTTCAGGTATAAGCCAGACAGGAAAACAATGATTTCATATAAGGCAAGAATTGTCTGTTTCCTCCCTTTCAGGTCACATCAACATAATTTACGACACATAAGTCCACCTCCTCAGAAATAGCTAATCATACTGGGGCTGGGAGGGAAGGGGGAACTATTAGAAGGTAATGTAAGAAGAAGGATTTTGAGGTGCAACCTCCTCATCCCAAGACACTGTAGAGTCCAATTAAATTCCCTTTCCCCATTAGCAAATACATTTACAAAATGGGCAGAAACTGTCATTTGGTGGCAGGCTAAGAATGGAAGACTCCTGGAGATGGTGGCTGCATATTCTTCCTACTGAGTCTTGCATAACCTTGCTGAAATCCCAAACCCTTGAATTCAGAGTCTCATCCTCAGGCTGAACTCAGGGTTGTGACATAAGAGCTCCCTCATCACTACTCCTAACAAGGCTTCTTTGCCTGTACTCAACTAAGGGCTCTGTAATAAGGGAGCAGAATAGATGAGTCTACATGAAAATGATGTATAAAAATGTAATGTAAAAGTCAAATTTCAATTTTTAAAGTTTTCTTGTGTGAAACCACATAAATATAAATGGAAAAAAATCTTATACGAAAATGTTTTCCAGGTCCATCATTCTTTTTCTGAAGAGCTAATATCAAATAAACTCTGTATTTCCCTTTAAATTTATATAAGCACTCCCTTGCCAGGCCAGTAGTACATACTTGTAATCTCAGCATTCAGGATGTTGAGACTTGAGAACTATGCACATAAGCCTGGTTTATGTAGTGAGACCTTATATTTTTTTAAAAAAAATCCATGATTTCATACACATATGACGTGTCTCTGGGGATTGTTTAGTGATTGTACTTTTCAAATCACTTGCATTCTTAATATAATTAATGCAAACCCTTTTTGACGCTATTTGCGGGTGGCTTAGATGTGAACTCTTATTCTATTTTTTCATCACTGATTCCCCATAACACTTTACAAGAAACAGCTTACTCTTCTGAGTCGGGTCTTCCCCTTCTTCATCAAAGAAAAAAGTAGTCAAGTGCCCTGTAATTGATATTATGTTCAGTAAATTTAAAAACTCCTACCCAAGGCCTACAATTAAAAACAGCATGAACAAAAGATCTGATCATCAGCCTGGGAGCTTTCAAAGTAAAACAAAGAAACGGAACATCCTTCAGGCTGCTCTCAGTCTTCATATACTGATGTGAGGAGACCGAGAAAATTCCATGCCCCTCCACCCAACAACCGTAGAAGTGCTGTACTAACAGATAGGAGCGAGATTTTCCTGGTCCTTGCTATGAATCTTCATTCAGCTTAAGCAAATTGCCTAACAGCTTGCCCTTTAGATCAGTCATATAAAACATTCAATTAAATGAATTTTAGTAACCATAAGTGCTGAGAGATAAAAGGGATGAGGACAGAATCTCCAGAAATCCTGGCCTTAAATAACCTGCAATCACAAAAATGATGACCAATAAGGCATAATTCAGTAAATATCCCCAGTGCTCTCAGAGCCATAAGAAAAGTGTTGTGGTTTGCCCAGAAAGAAAAACACCCTGTGCCTGGGCCCTTGGAAGCTGGAGAAACTTGGAAACTGCTTTTTGTGCAATGTGGCCTTGAGTTTGGAGCTCATCTAACAGAGAGCTGGGCGGCGAAGCTTGTGAGAACCTTTCCTACTATCATAGCCTTCGAGCCTAAGAAGCAAAGGCGCATGAAGCCTTCGTTTCATTTCACTTTCCCCATGCACATAGAAACAGGGCATAAAACTCAAAGGCGCTGACATCTGAGATCGACATGGCATCCAGTTAGCAGAGCAAGCATTGCTTAGCTTCATCCACAGATCGACAAAGCCTCCCCAACCTAAATCTATCCCTTCATCTACAAGCCAGACTCTATGACTATCTGAAGCAACAGGTGAGGTTTAGCTTCAATTAGGTTGCATGTAGCTTTTGCTGTACTTGATCCTCTTGTATTCTAATGGGGAAGAAGTGCTATTGAGCAACAACCTGTCATCAAGAACACAAATGACACAGACCAGCTAGAATGTTGGGTTCATTATTTACCATCTTCAAGTCTTTAAGAAGTGAGATCACTTTTCAATGTGTCAATTAATTTTATCTTTATTGTGAAAATTAAAGTTTAAAGGGAGTGCTACTGAGATGGTTAATGTTCGAGATTTTAGCTTCTGAGACATAAAAAGATATTTTGATGACGAAGGGTCATGATGATGTTGGTAATAAAGATAGTGATGGTGGCAACACTGGTTCCCATACAAGTCTCGTAATTCCCCGAGACCTGGAGAGAAGCATAGCTAGATCTTAGTGTACACAAATATTGCACCATTCATATTGTGTTTCACGTGACTCCACAGCATTTGCTTTCTAGTTTTGCTGACACACAGCACCTATTCTGGGATTCTGATCTACTTTTTAACTATTGATCATACTTTGCTTCTATGCCTTGACTTCTCCAACCCTATCCTATTCTTCACCAGCATTGCCGAGTTCATTCTACATACATTTCTGTCAGTGGATTCCAGCTTCCACTAAATCCTGTCTTCCCGAGGATCCCTGGTTTTAGGGAGTTCCAGTACTTCCTCTCTCACACCTTCTTAACCAATACCCTTCTGAACTATGCTTCTGTTCTGGCTGCTTGCCTGCTGGTAGCAACCATGAAGACCTTTGGACTCATCATAGTAATACTGGAAGTGAAAGTCCAGGGCTTAACTTCTTTCAACTCTATAATTATCCCTCTACCTTCTTTCATTAGTTTCCTAGCAGGTCTTGATAATACATTTAAAAATGGGAAAGGCAGACATTGGCTAAATGTTTGAGTGCAGTAGTGAACTAGTACATACAGCTTCCATGGTGATTGTGCTTGTCTCTGTGCTCTGAAATTAAATATAATATAATTTGATATGATATCATATCAAAATAGCATCCTATTATCCCATTGAACAGTATTTTTTAAATTTATATTCATCTCTTGAATACATAAATGCAATTTATATAGTTTTCTTATATTGTTAATATTATATAATATAAATTAGCATACAAGATATCCAATTATTGTGTTATTTATGTACTCATGCCATACATTTGAATGTATGAAATTTTCAGTGTGAATAGTACATTAATATCAGTGTCTTGAAAAAATGAATCAATAACAAAAACCTCTGGAAAGCTTTGTACCATAGTCTTTTCATTTTAACTGAATATTAGGCTCAGAAATGTTTAAAGAAAACAATTTAAAACCTAAACTCCAAACATGTACTTATAACAAAGCCAGGATACGAAATCAGTGTCCAAACAACTTTCGAGTGAACTTATACTTTCATACTCCTGAAACATCTGCTGGCTTTCTTCAGAAAGTGGTTAATCTAGGCAAGAAGTCTCTGGTCCTCTTCTTGTCCTCCTAGCCCCTGGCTTTCCTTCTCCTCATTCTTCTTTGATCCATCATTGTAACTACAGTGTCCTTTTCCAATACACTTTTTTTTTTCTCCTCAATCCCATAAAAGTTTTCAGAAGTTGACACATACAATTTTATACTCCCAAGATACTAAGAAGACAAAAATGCTGAGGGTTGGTGGAGGCAGGGAGCAAAATCTCTGGGCAGCATGAACTTGGCCCAGTTCTCCTTATGAGTCTGACTCATGGCAATGGATCTCTCAGTTCTTGCAGAATAACTACTGAGAAATGGGTGTGTGAGAACTAGATACCAAGCAAGAGGTGTGACTAGCTCAGTGCTGTGATTTATCAAGATAAGCTTGTCCTATGATTTGTGTCCTCAACAATCCATGTTCCTAACATGGTCAAAAGGGCTTACATTGTGTAATGTGTGCAGTACTACTCTTTTACGCAATAGCAGCCATTAGTGGAACACATCTAGGAGCAAAACAGGAAACTTGTTCAATGCCCTATGCAAGGGCTCTATTGAAAGTATAATCATTATAATTATGATCATTTCCTTCATCGGAAAATAAAGCACTGTTGACTGAGCTACTAGAGTCATTTGCTTGCTTTAACAGAGGAGGTTTTCTGGTTTAAGAACTAAGGGTGCAGGGCAGGAGAGTTGACTCAGCAGTTAAGAGCACTTGCTACTCTGGCAGGTGAGCCAGGTTTGACTTCCAGCACCTACATGGTAGCTCATGAGCATCTGTAACTCCAGTTCCAGGGAATATGATTCCCTCCCCAAACTTCCATAAGCACAAGCTGCACACATATATACATGCAGGCAAAACAATCATACACATTAATAAGAATTTAAAAACAGAACTAATAGTGAAATTCTGTCTTGTATAAGTTTTTTGTTTTGTTTTTTTT
>JAQHUG010000061.1:6847076-6864598 GCA_028555095.1 Dicrostonyx torquatus | reverse complement strand
TAAGAGAGACTTACATAGATCTAATCTACATGGGAAGTAGAAAAAGACAAGATCTCCTGAGTAAATTGGGAGCATGAGGACCTTGGGGGAGGATTGAAGGGGGTAGGGGAGAGACAGGGAGGTGAGCAGAGAAAAATGTAGAGCTCAATAAAAATCAATAATAAAAGAAAACTGACTTATAAGTTTCAGGTAGGGGTATCTGACCTTCTCCCCATTCCAAGCTGGGACTTTTTCTGACTTTATCTTGCGTAAGTCTTGTGCAATCAGTCATTGCTGCTGTAAGTTCATATGTGCAACTGCCCTGTTTTCTCCAGAAAACACTGTTTCATTGTAGTCATTCACAGGTTATAGATCTTATAATCTTTCTAGCTGCTTCTGCTTATCCCCACTGCTCCCTGAGCCTCAGAGGAAGGAGTGGGAAATCCATATCTTCTTTACCTTGCAGCACTCTACAATTTATTCTCTGCAATCTGACCAATTGTGGAGATCTATGTTAATTACCGTCTAACTGTAAGGAGAAGCCCATTCTCTAGTATGGGCTGAAAGATGCACTTAGCATGGGTAAAATGATATATTCTTAGAAGTCAGATTAATACTATTTCCAATTAACATAGTATCAGCAGCAAATTCTCTCCTAGGGCCTACAACCTAGCCTTCCTTGACTCTTTGCTCTTGTCAACAGTGCCAAGTATAAGGTGTCTTATGAAGTAGGCCTTAACCACAATCAAAAAGTAGAAGATTATTTCTATAACATTTGTGCCAGTATTACACTCATGGGTATATCTTGTTAAACTGGTTATTGTTATAGCTCCAAAGACTAAAATCAAATCTGGGTTAGAGTTGTTGCCCTATATATCTCCCAGTAACACACATAGTACCTTCCAGCACTAGCCAGTAGGGATTAAGCTTCCAGGTTAATTCCTTCATGATTTCCAGCTTGATTTCTTCATGTTTTGTAACTTCAGTATTTGTATCAGAAATAGAATCTTAGCATCAAGTTCTGGAGATATACAAGATAATGGCAATAACATATAATATCTGGGTATCTATGGGATCCTACTGCCCAACAACTCACAAAGTGGAAACCCACATCTGGTACTAGGATATTTATTTGGATAATGGTTTTCTGGAATGGGCATTCTACTTACATTCCTTTTTTATATAGATTTGGTTATATTTTCAGAATCTTCTACAGTAACATGTTTGAGTTTGCTTTTTCAAACGTCTTAGTGTAGGTTACCCCTCTCAATACTTCTTTCTCTACCCTCTCATGTCCACCTCACTTAACCCTCTTGCTCCATTATTCTCCATTCGTCACTCTTAAGAACTGTGTTTTACCTACTCACTTTTCAAAATATCCACCTCATGGCCCGTTATTGATTTACTAATTTCCATTTGTACTCCATCTTAAACCTACATATCTAAAGACAAAATGTTAACATTCACATATGAGAAAGAACATGTGGCACTTGACTTTCTTAGTCTAGATTACCTCATTCACAATGATTATTTCCATCTCAACCTATTTATATGTAAATGTCATTTTTATAAAAGGTGAATAATATTCCATTATAAATGTACTATATTTTCACCATCTATTCATCATTTTGTAAATCTTTCTTGCCTAGAAGAGCAAGAAGCTTGTATGAAAAAGTGTGTAGGTCCATGCAGGTGTCATAGCTGGCAGCAAAATTATCTTTGAAAAGACGAAAATGAAAATTTGGTTCAGCTTGATTTAGTTAGGTTGGAACAAACTTAGGGAACCTGATGCCATGTGGTTTTTTGAAAGCATATTTAAACAGCACAGTTCGGAAGAGGCTTCCAGGCAACAATCATTCCAGTTCTACGTGTCCAATAAAGCATAAGTGTGTCTACATAAAAGAATCCGATGCAAAGTGCGTGTGACCATGAAGATGGGTTTTATAGCTTAAGGGCCTACAATATGGTATGGTATTTGACCAAGATAGCACAGAGGTCAGGAGGCTACAAAGTACATGTTACATTTGCCATATGTAGGTTCTATTGACTGAGCGCTAATGACAAAGTCCGGGGTGGAGAGTCTGGGATTTGGGTGAAGACTGGCTCTATAGGTAGCAAAAGGTCAACAGATATTAGCAGCATCCACTCCAGCCTTCTGGAGAGAATTCAGTTATTTTATTGTTTCCAATGAGGAGACACCACTTGTGTTTAACATTTCTGGTTTCCCTAGTGTTTATCTGTGTTTACAAGGATCTCATGCCCTCTACAAAAAGTATCTCTATAGTAAAATATTAAATCTTTTGTGTATATACCCGAGTGATTCACCTGAATCATATGGCAGATCTATTTCTTGATTTTGTTTTAGGAACCTTTACACTGATTTCCATAGGGGATGCATTAGTGTGCAATCCTAGGAATAACGGGTACATGTCTCACTTCCACCACGTTTATGTCAACCTTTGTTGCCATTTTTGTTCATGCTTTATTTTGTTTTTGATCTCAGTTTGTTTGTGGTAAGACAAATTCTCAAAACACTTGTAATTTACATTTCTTTTATAGTTGTGAACATCAAATACTTTTAATAATTCTCCATCATTTATATTACTTCATTAGAGAACTCTTTAGTATCATGTCCCATTTGTAGCTGGATTGTTTGATTTCTTGATGCTTAGAGGCTTTTGTGTAATTTATATATTCTAGATACTAGCATCCTATCAGAAGTGTAGCTGGTAAAGGTTATTTCCCATTTCTTAGGCTGTTTATTCACTTAAACAAGCATGGCTTTTCCTGTGCAGAAGATTTGGGTTTCATGAGGTCCCATACATCAGTTGTCAATCTTAATGCCTATGCTGCCAGAGGATGCCTTCTCCTGTGTCTGTAAGCTGAAAAGTATCCCCTAACTGTTCCTATAACAGAAAGAGGATATCAAGTCTTATGTTGGGGCCCTTGATATATTAGATAGATCCATTTTTTATAGATGTGTTTTCTTCAATGTCTATTTTGCCCTCTTTGTCAAAAATCCTGTGACTGTAGAAATGTGGGCATATATCTCTGTTTTCATTCATATTCCATTGATCAATTTGTTTTTATCTAGTCAATCCATACACAGTCTTTCCATCATTAGCGTCTTAAAGGTTTTGCTGTATAAGCTTTTGTTTCCTCTGTTAGATATAACACGATTCTCTAAGGTTTTACAAGTACAATCATTTTCCTGATTTATGTTTTTGTATGTCTATAATTTTTTTTAAATCAGAAGACTACTGGTGTGTGTTAATTTTCTATCCTGCTTACTTCACTGAATCTATTTATCAGCTGTCAGAGCTACCTGGTGAAGTCTTCAGGGTCTTTTATCTATCTATCTAGATATAGATTTAGAAGTAGATATAATCATATCACCAGCAAATAAGAATTCTTTGACTTCATTCTTTACTAATCACTTTCTGAGGGAATTTTTTTTGAAGCAAGCTAATATGACTTAATATGATGGTGGCTGTGGTTTTGTTGTATGTTGCAATATGTCCTCTGTATTTTAAGAAACCCTGGGACTTTTATAAGGAAAAGATGTTTGACTTTTGTCAAAGGTCCTTTCTGCACCTAATGAGATAATCAATTGATTTTAGATCTAAGCTTGATTATATGGTGGGTAACATTTATTGATTTATGTTCATCAAAGAAGCAGGCTGTAATTTTTTTATCTGGTTTGGGTACCAAGACAATACTGGCTCTGTACAAGGAATTTGGTAATGATTCTTCCATTTCTAGTGTACAGAATAATTTGGGGAGTGTTGGTATCAGTTATTGGAAAGTCTGAGAGAATTTGAGGCTGACTCCATTTAGCCATGGACTTTTAGTCATTTATTTATTTATTTTGGTTTTTAATGATGACTTTTATCCTATTTCTTTACATAAGACAACTTAAATTATTTATTTTGAGTTGACTTAACTTTGATGGGTCACATAAGTTTATAAATTCACCATTTTCTCTAGATTTTATAGTATAGTGGAATATAGCTTTTTGAAGCATGTCTTTATGATTCTCTGAATTTCTTCTATTTCTGTTGTAATGTCTTCCTTTGCAGCTCTAATTTTATTGACATGGGCTCACTTTTCCTTTCTTTTGGTTAATTCTGTTGAATGTTTATCAATGTTAATATTTCCAAAGAACCAAATCTTTATTTCTTGATTCTTTGTAATTTTTTACATGTTGTTTGTTTCTCTTTTATTAATTTCAATCCTGAGTTTTGATTGTCTCTTCCTGTCCTCAAATTTTGATTCTAGATCTAATATTTTAACTATAACATATTATGATGAGTTTCTTTTATGGTCTTGTGAATTTATTTTTGTATGGTTTTTTTTTTTACCTGGGTTGAAAACTCTTTGTCAAGATTTGGGAATTTCTTTTTAAGATTTATTATAAATACTCTATATTTTGCTATAGTCATTTTTTTCTACTCCTATAATTCAAAGGCTGGAACTTTTCATGGTGTCCCTAAGCTCTCCCCTGTTGTAGTTATGTATTTTTTTTTAAAATTCTCATTGAACTTTACTGAGTGATACAATGCCTCAACTTTGTCTTCCATTCATGATTATGGTTTTCACATGACTGTGTTCCATTCATTCTGTTGGTGAGGTATTCTATCTGGGTTTGTACTTGCCTTGTTGAGTTTTAATTTCCAACATTATTTTAGGTTGACTTTTCTTCTGCAGTTCTATCTCCTAGCTGAATTTAATTTTACTATCTTTTATTGGATGTCGTATTTCACTCAGCTCTTTATTTTTCTCTTATTTGAGTTGTTTGACCATATTACAATTACTCTTTTGAATTCTTTATCTGGAATAACTTCCAGGTCATTTTCATTGACATATTCATTACTATGGAATTTGTAATGAGGAGAGAGAATATTGTAGAGTTTTATTCAAGTGTGTATGTGTGTGTGTGTGTGTGTGTGTGTGTGTGTGATTTTTGTTTCTGTGCTGGGACTTGTGCATCTGAAGTATGCTGCACTCTACATGGCCTCAGGATATACTTGGGCTGCTGAGGAAACAAAAAGATGACAGATACATGGTCACAGCAAAGATTACTGGAATAGGGAGGCAGGGCATTGCCTATAGATGAAAAATGAGGCAGTTTATTATATACAGAAAACCAGGGGGGAAGGGTTATTATATATAGCTAAGCAAGGAGCCATATTTAGTTCATCTTTGTAGAACAATCTCTATAGGAGAGCAATTCTCAGGCTATGAACATTCAACAGTAGAAAGCTGCATGTTGTTAAGATTTACCACTTTATATCTCTCTGAGTCTCATTCAGAGAAAGCTTTGCAACTCCAGTGGGACTGAAATGTTATAGTATTTGACATGACCATGCCTACTTACTAGCCAGAGGTAGGCAGACCTCTGTGAATTCAATTTCAGCCTTGGTCTACATAGTGAGCTCCAGGACAGCCAGAACTGCAAAGAGGAACCCTGTCTCAAAACAAAGCAAACAAACAAAAATACACATTCAACTCAGGATTTCATTCACTCATGGCTCCTTCTACTTCCCAAAGTAGTTTGACAATTATGTCTTCATTTTTGCTTAAATACTCAATAGAGTATCAAATTGTATGAACATTGAGATCTTGCTTTGGGAAATTTGCATTGTAGTTTATTAGTTCAATGAATATGATTTTGAAAGCCTCCTGTTCTCTGCCTGAATATATACTACTCAAAGGTAAGGACCACTTGATGATTCTCTCTTCTGATGTCTTCTTGTAGGTACTCCAAGTCTAGTTAGTCTACAACAAATATTTGTGGCATCACAACAACAGTTATAAATAGCTATCTGCAGAAGCTTGCATGTGTGTGTCTCTGGTGCTCCTCAGGTGGCTGTCTTGAGCCCTTGGGGTAAGTGGTGCTACTTATATGAGATGCGTTACTCCACCAGCTCTCAGGTGGTGGCTGCTGGGTTGATGGTTTGACAGTCCTATCTGACAAGAGAGGCTCCATGTTGTCCTCAAGTGTCGGGGGCTGGGGCTTTTGGATTTGCAGAAGTACTTTATGAGATGCTAGGCTCCAAGTAGTCCTCAGTGTCAGTTGTTGGGATGGGGGTAGGGACTGTTCTTTGCACACATTTAAATTTTATTATACTTTGTTATTTAAAAGCACTTTCCCAGCTGTCATTTTGTTTGATCAGATTCTAAGCATCACCAATATCTGAGTACCAGTTATCTAACTGTATCAGTTATTCAGGTTGTTGGTTATTTTGTATTACAAGAGATCTCCAAAGGTTTTTTTTTAGAAGATTATTCTCTATCCTTGTGGTTAGAAACTTTGTAGAAGATTGCCATCCTTTTACCCAAGAAGACACATGACCCAACCATTTCTAATCAATACATCCTATCTCTCAGCTACAGTGATACATTTCATTGACACCATATATCAAAAGCAGCTGAAACTTAATAAGGATTGGGACATACATAAAACTCACTTTTACAAAGCAGCCCACAGAGCAAGGACTTCTGTTGTCTTTTATTGTAGGTGAGGATGTTATGGCACAGATACGAATTTCCTGGAGGTGATCGCAGAGCTCCTTAATGGTAGTTAGGGTACAAGCTATGCAGTCCATAGCAATCTGTGCTCTGACCATGGTGCTTAGAGCTTTGTGCTGGCCTAGAGGTCTTACAAAGAAAGAGCTGAAGAAGTGAACTGATGCGGAAAATACTCACACCACAAGGCCATTGTAGAGGAAAGCAGATCTCAAAACAGACTAACTTGCACATTCGTGAGGCCTTAGGCATGGAAGATCCTAAAGCCTGCAACCTGGCATTTGACAGTTTTTGCTAACTAATAAATTCCCCCTCTCCTTAACTTATTTTTCACTGGATTTCTCTCCCTTACAACCAAAACACTCTGACTATTAAAACTGGGAAATGGCAAGTTAAAAATAACCCATGTTTAAAAACTGAACTTGAGATTTGCACAAGCAGCTGTCAATCACCCAGAGACTCCACACAGAACTAATGAGTGCTCAAGCAACTTAGACATTTGCAATCTATCAATAATCCTTTATGGGATGGGGGAACTACCTGAGAGATTCTTGTTCTATTTATATGTTACAAAATTTACCTTGTTCAAAGTTGGCAACAGAGATGGAGTGAAGGTGTCCTAGCCATCAGAAACAGAGCAGCCATCTTCACCCTGTGAAGGAGAAAAAGAAAATTCCCCTGTGTCTCTCTGTGAGGGGAAGATCTTTGAAAATGACTTACAACTGTCAGAAAGATTTCATAAGTTAGGAAAGCACCCGGCTTTTATGTGTAACATGGGTTCTGTATTCCATTCTTTAACATGCAGGCTAGACTCCTATTTGCAATGATCCTATTGTGTAGAAATATGAACCCTCTTACTGCCTCGACCAAGACGATGCTCTCTGTCCACCTGCCAAAAGGGCAAATCAGTAACCCCGCTCAATAATAGGGGTGTCCAGAAACAACCTGAATATTAGCAGGTAATTTGTCCTCCCATGATGCCAGCAAGACCCTGCAGGACCTGCTACTTGAAAGTGCCCTCTAGTAATCTGCTTGTCTGATGTACTTGCACTGCCAAATAGAGTGCCCCTAAAGGCACTTAAGGGATTTGAAGGGTATATGGTTAGAGAATCAGTTTCATGTCTGCAGAAGTTATATCTGCCAGCATATCAGCGTTTGATGAGGGAAAAGTTATTCGATACACTTGCATTTTTGAAAAGTGCAGGAAGCCCCCCCAACACAGCTATAAGCAATTTATGCAGTATTAATGTCTGCAGCCTCCTTCTGATTTGATCACTTTACTTTTTTCTTTATGATTGGGCAATTTTATCTGTACTAACTAGAACAGCTAGGGCCTCTAATTTACGTGTTAATGTCGTGCTCGGGAAGCTTGGTGTTAAAATGATGACTATCACCTGGGAAGAAGCTTGGAGGAGTGCAGAGCACAAACTAACTGGCAAGTCGCCTTGTGGAAATAGCTTTCAACTTTATCAAACCACAGGGTAACATGTCAGATTATATTATATACAATTAATTATTAATGCAGCCTGGGCCTTATTTTGAAAAGCACAAACAAGGGCTTCCAATAATTTTCTTCCCATGGAAAAATCTGTTGTGCCCCTCAAATTGAGCAGCAAAATGTCCCTCACAAAATACCTTAAGGCTTCCATTTCTCCAGATTTAGCATGCATCTGAGACAAGAAAGCTTTCACAAGCCTCCTTGCCACGGACAAAACAGAGATGTGTTTTTGCTTAATTAAAATTCTTTTTTGGCAACAGATGTCCTTGCAAAAATAGCTCCGAGTGCGGTGAAGCATTTTTATGGGCTGGAGTTCAGCAATGAGGAGCCCGTCATCTGCCTTCGCTGCTCTGAGAGCAGCACAAGAGAACCAGGTGGCCGGTCACAGTTTGAAAAGTGAACAAATGTATTGATTCATTCTGAGTAATTTGCAACCTACTGGGAGTGCAGGAGCCCTGTCCCAGCCCCTTGCTTCTGAGAGCTGGGACTGGGAGAAAAGGGCACTGCTTAATTGCTTTGCACGGTTTTCCTCACGAAAGCAATTAGCACCTAGAGGAAAGTCCAGGAGGACACAGGCAGGTCTCACACACATACGGTGGCCTGAAACTGGCCCTCGTGCTAGCTCTGGCACACAGGTGTTTCAAATAGCACTGCAGACTCAGACATAGCTGCAGAAATGCCAGCTTCCTATGTCTGAGCTTCTCAGCCACTGAAGAGCCAGTGTGCAGGGAGCGGAAGCTTATCAGCCTCCAATGCGGTTAATGCTACTGGGAAAAAACGAGAAACGGGTATCTTCAAAGATTCCAGAACTCAGACAACTTAGAGCCGTAGGTGGGACTAAGATGGCTACTGAATGGCAGGTGAGAAAAGACATAAAGCAACGACAGCTCACCTGCCTGAGCTTCATATGAACCAAGTCTGGCTCCATCCGAACATGTTTTTCTCTTTGAGTGAGGGAAGGTGGGAATTGAGACTAAATCTCTCCATGTAGACTGAATTGGCTTTAGACTTTTGACCCCGCTCCCTTTAAAGTACTAGGATAAGGGGACCCCCATGCCCGGCTAGGATGTCTATTTTAAAAACTAAAAGTAATACTTGCTAGAGGCCTGTTTGAAAAGATGCTTGACTGCTATGTATGACAATACTCTGTGAGTGTGAGAATATGTGAGTCAATTCTCCGTCTCTGTCTCTCTTCCTCTTTCCCTACCTTTCCCTCTCTTCCTCCTCCCTCTGTCTCCTCCTAGCCTGTGTACACTGTTGTTTTTCAATCTAGCTACAAGACACGATTACAGAAAAGACATTCTGCTTATTTTTTAACATATTATGAATCAGATAATCCACTAAGCTCAGTTCCTTAATTAACCCTGAGAATCACAGAAATCTTTGTGGCAGTAAATCCTCCTAGTAATCAAAGCTCTTCTCCTGAGCTATACGATTTGTGAAATATTTAGCCACTTCTGTTGGAAGGCATTGTAAAAAGGTATTATATATGTCCCTTTATGATCTGAACTAGTCATCCAGAGACCGCAGTTCGTAGGCAGTTGACTCCTTCCTTTTATGCAAGTGTTTTTGCGTGCTTTAAATTGTTTTATTTCCTTGTGGGTGGGTAGACACTTGAGTAGATGATTTATCCAGAAGCCCAGGGAGGCAGGAAGGGCACTGTGTGACATTTTTACACACTAATCCGACAACTATTAAATGAGTATCTGTTTGCTGATAGATACCATCTAGTAGCAGGGGCTTCAACAGATAGCCACACAAAGTTCTGGACAAGGGGAAGTTTGAGTTTGGACAGAACAGGCAGCCACTGCAGCATGGGATGCATCCACTTACTAATGCATTATGGAAAACCGTGTCACAAAGAGCTGAACCCTACAGGAAGGAGCCTTCATAGTTCAGGTGAAAGGGGCTCCCTTTGATTTATGCACACTGACAGGCCACCACAGGGTTCAAGTTTGGGAGCAGATTGTCACAGGGGTTTCATGAGGAGCAGATTCATGCTACATTGGATGGAATGCAGTTCTGACCTGCTTCCACTCTGAGCCGAAGTCTATGTACTAGACTAACAACTTCTAAAATAAATTTCTAGCAACATTATTAAAAGTTTTCAGTGCTGTGTAGGAAGAGGATTCTGAAAAGGCTGGCTAGGATGAAAATAAAATTTTAATTTATTCAAGTATTGTAACTTCTGTTTTGGCTATTTGTGTCATTATTCTCTATATGCTTTCACTTAGGGATTATAAATGAATACCAAAATGTGCAGGCACAGACCACATCTTGAAGTGAGAAAGTCTGTACCCAGGGCAACAAGACTAGGCCAGTTAGAAGGTCCTCACAGAGACCTGGAGTATGCAGAAAGATTGCTATCTGCTAAGTGAGACCCCTTTAGGAGTAAGGTCTCATATTAACCCACTTTTAAAGTGCCAATAATGTTCCCTTAATGATGCAAGCTGAGCATGCTGGGTTATTTCTATCCACTGTTTTAGCCTTTGGACAGTCTTCCAGCTACTCAAGTTGAGCCTAGGCAAAGACATATCTCAGATCTTTCCTGAACCATAAGCTTAACCTACCACGCTCAAGAATATACTCCTTAAAGGTGCATGCTCAGAAATGTGCCCATCCTTAGAGGGCTTTCCTAATATGAATGTGTGTGCTCCCTGCACAAAATTCTTATACTACCTTTGTTGCAGGGAAGCATTGCTTCGGAAACAAGAAGCATTGCTTCGGAAACAATTCCAGTACTCTCCTTTCCTGCTGCAGGCAAAAGTCATCTCTAAGCCATTTCCTGGCCATGGTTGTTTTGGCTGCGTGTTCCCAATATGCAAACCCATTAAATTCAGTTCTATAATTCCTAGGAACAGACATGAAAAAGAAAGGAAAGAGAGGCTTATAGAATGAAAGAAAATAAGGTATGATTTGTCCAGGTCTGAAAGGTGAGTATTCTCAAGAAGGCCTACACATTTCTACCAAGGAGAAAGATGTAGGCATTTATCTCTTTTGTAAAATGCAAAAGGTCTGTAACTTACAGTAGATTATATTTACAGTGTGTGTGTGTGTGTGTGTGTGTGTGTGTGTGTGTGTGTGTGAGAGAGAGAGAGAGAGAGAGAGAGAGAGAGAGAGAGAGAGAGAGAAAGAGAGATATTTACTTTATGATAGAAAATTCATTCACAATTCACATGGAAACTGTACATGGAAATATTTTTTAAAAAACATGTCCCTAAAGCATATTTGAGTATTATATTGGCATCATTTCCTCCTCCTTCTCCTCCCTCCACTTTCTCTTGACTCTCTGCCATTTCTTCCTTTAACCTTATGGCCTCTTAGTTATATGTATAAATCCTGAGTTCACTTGGTATTGCTTATGTGTATATGTGTTTAGGACTGACTGCTTGGATTGGATGAGCTATCAGAAGACTCATCCCTGGAGAATACTGTTTCTGTCTCTTAGAATATGTGCTGTCTAATTTTGTGTCAACTTGACACAGGCTAGAGTCATCTGAGAGGAGAGAAACCCAGTTCAGAAAATCCTTCCATAAGATTGAGCAAGCCAGTACACAGCACTCCTCCATGGCCTCCTACCTCCAGGTTTCTATCTTGTTTGAATTCCAATCCTTCGATGATGTGGAAGTGTAAATCAAATAAGCCCTTTCTTGCTCAGCTCACTTTTGGGTTATGGTGTTTCACTGCAGCAATAGAAACCCTAAGACAGTTGGCATTAAGGAAAACATCCTCGACTCACAGAATAAGCTGCTGAGAAAGCAATTGCTAAGCTGTGGAATCCAGAGAGAAGTGTATTAGGCACATCTTCTACTTAGATATTTTCAAATTATGTTGGGTTTATTGGAATATAACTCCAGGGTAATTTGAGATACCCCATTGCCAAGAGACTCAGTGACTTTCAAAGAAAACAAGAATAGATGTCAATATAAATAAGTGAAACATTTGACCAGTATTGACAAACAAAAGCTATTTCACAATCCATTAGTGAAGCTGCACTTAGTAGAAACGCTGGGGTCCAGACATGTCTAGTGGGGAACATCTGTGTTCCATGGATGTGGCAGTTCAGTCCTCCATCTCAGAGCCCTGCTTTTGACTCTATTTTCCTCATCATCCTTTAGCCTATGGGTTGCCATGCATGCCATGAGTTAAGCCTGATACAACTATTGGAACTTCAAGTGTCATGAAACTGTAAAAGTCATGTTAATTCACTTTAAAGTGTTGTAATTGGACGTGAACGCTGACACCTGCCTTTGGACTATCAGTATGCAGCCTGCTCAAGAAGTCCTCCTCACCACCCCTTTCCCACTTGCTGCTTCCAGTGTGCTGCCTCATTGTGATGTGGCTGTAGGCAGATGCCCTTTCTGTGCAAAAAAGGTATAGAGATAGAGAAAGTATGGTAAAATTGGGCCAATATATATAGCATGCATGAACAGATATATGGCATTGAACTCTATCAATATGTACAACTAACATGCATTAAGAAAAAAATTAAGTATAAAAGAATAAAAGTATTTTATAGTATCTTCCTAACACTTTATTCGTATTTACAATTGTATTCCAAGTGCTCAAGTTACCAAATATCTGATTTCTTTTCTCTTCTCTCTTCTTCCTTCCTTCCTTCCTTCCTTCCTTCCTTCCTTCCTTCCTTCCTTCCTTCCTTCCTTCCTTTCTTTCTTTTGGTTTATCAAGACAGCGTTTCTATGTGTTGCTTTGGAGCCTGTCCTGGAATTATCTCTGTAGACAAGGCTAGCCTTGAACTCACAGAGATCTGCCTGCCTCTACCTATCTGAGAGCTGGGATTAAAGGGAGGTGTGTAACACCACCACCCGGCTCCAAATATCTGATTTCTAAATAAAGGATGAGGGTCTTTTCACAAATAATTATATACTTCAAATAATCCATAAATACATTATTTTCTACTAACTATGAAAAAATATTTTCTGAAATTTAAAGTATATGACATCATATATGCATTGGCACTGATTTAATATTAAATATATTTATTAATAATATTAATATTTAATATTCACATGACTTGGTATATATGCTAACTAGCATTATAAGAAAAAACCCTGTATTTTGCAAAGGCAAGAAAGGAGATGTTGCTTTAAGAGGAATGGGGTATTTACTTACTTAAAATTGGTTATTCAATCGTCACATCACATTGACCAGATAGACCCTGTGTAACAAAAGCCCACACCACAAAAGACCACCAGTTAAGTCCAGTAGGCACGATTTGGCCCATGGTTTAAAAAAGAAGTAACATTTAGCAGTTCCATTTTTAAATTGGGAATTTTCACTGAAACTTCTTCATTTTCTCTACTCTCTTCCAAAAGAATGTGTACTCTCCAGTGATCTCTGTCACCACTTTACTGCCATAAACATCTACATTATCAGGTTGGTCTCCTTAGATAGTTGAGTTCAAGCACATACAGGTAGAGATCTGTATGCACGCAAGTGATGAATGCAGTCTAGAGCATGGTATAGAGATGAAAAACCTAGAAGATTGAGTTGGGTCTCCTTTGTTTTTAAAAATAGGACATCAAAAATTAAAACCAACACATATGAATATATAAAATTTTCATGGCCCTGGAACATACTGTTCCTCATCTCAAGATAAATGCTTATTTCTAAGTGAAAAAGAAATTATTGAAAGAATCAGTGTTCTAAGTCTAGGGCATATGGCCGACCAAGGGGCTTCTGAGAAATTAAGATTTGAGGGGCTGAGAGTGAAATGACACTTCTGTAGAATTCCAGATTCTTTCCTGAAAGTACTATGTGGTTTTGTTGTAATACCAAAGAATCCCTGGCTAAAGAATATTTTAGAAATGTAGGAATTGTTTGAAAAATTAATTGCAGCTTTTAGTTTTTAAAATCTCCTCTGAAGATATGCCACTAAGAAAACGTGTGGCAGGAGCGAAGATAGATGTACTAGAACACCTCGGTTCATGTATTCCAACTCTGGATTATGAAATTTAAAACTGTGTCTTGGAACATTCTTTCCAGATCAAGGGTACTCTGGAAATTAACAAGAAATATATTATCCATGTTCTTAAATATACCTTAATTTATTCCCTTTTCCAATTATTTCAGTTAAATTACTTTAAAATGTCAAGGCTGTAAGAAGTGTAAATACATAGTTATGCCCCAAGGTGTAGGCAGGATAAATAAAAAGAGACAATGCCCATGGAAAATTATTTTCCAACTTAAAGAATATTAACAGAGAGAGCCAAATAAATAATTTCTAAATAAGGAGAAGACAGGGTTGAAGGGAAATAATAAATCATGCAGAGATGTTTAAAAGATTTCATTCAATAGGAAACCATTTACCAGTGGCTTAGCCCAACACATAACTATAATAAAATTTCAGCCATGTGGTATGTTTTGCAATGCATAGAAATGTCCCAGATTATGTTCTGGAAACCTTCATGAGATATCTTT
Organism: Dicrostonyx torquatus; assembly: GCA_028555095.1. NCBI lineage: Eukaryota > Metazoa > Chordata > Mammalia > Rodentia > Cricetidae > Dicrostonyx > Dicrostonyx torquatus. The sequence goes on along the minus strand of JAQHUG010000061.1, from coordinate 6,850,152 downwards.
TTAAGCTGTGAATATAGTCAAACTGATCAGTAATAGTGTAATATTGATAGGAGCATGGGTTAACGTCAGTCTAAAGAATTGGGGGAAATAAACAACCTAAATTTAAAATTTAATTAGTGAGAACCAGTTTTGTTTTTCTTTCAAACCATATAACCTTGGATGTGACATAGTTTTTATAGATCCCCCCCCCCATGTGTGTGTGTGTGTGTGTTCTGTATGTGTGCGTTTTGTGTATCTCAGTTCATTTATTTATATGTTTATTTATTTATTTTAGTGGTGGTGGTTTTGTTGTTGTTGCTGTTATTTTTGTATTTCAAGACAGAGTTTCTGCCCTGAACCTCACTTTATAGAGTAAGATGGACTCAAACTCAAAAATTATTCACCTACCTTTTTTCTGCCTCTCAAGTGTTGGTACTAACAGTATGAGCCAACACACTTGGCTTAGAGTTTATTCTTATTTTAAAAAGTAATATTTCCTCTGCCTTGGATGGAAGGCTAAAGCCTGGCTGCTCATAAGCTAGTGAAAAAGAAGGATGGGAATAAGGAAAAAAGACTGTATTCAGAGAATGAGGAAGAGTTTCATCCATTCGTAACAGAAAGTTTGGAAACTAAGGGCATTACACAGAGAGAAGCTGATGTGGGACTCCCCTCTGTACACTGTGAATATGTTTTATTACCATTGGTTAATAAATAAACCGTATTGGTCTATAGCAGGACAGAACATAGCCAGGCTGGAAGTGGTATATAGAAAGAGTAGGTGGAGTCAGAGAGACTGAAGGAGAAAGACAGGCACCAGAACTTTAACCAGTAAGCCACATCCTGGTGGCAATACACAGAATATTAGAAATGGGTTAAGATATAAGAGCTAGCTAGGAATGTGACAGGCAATTGACCAAATCTAGCTCATACTGGCAGCATGAATAGCTCTGGTTCTTTCAGGAGATCCAGAAGTGGAACACTTAAATGGGGTCTGAGAGCAGCATGTTATGAATTACTTACTGGTGAAGTATAGTCTGGTGCATCCCTAGAGCTGGGGCAGTGTGCATGCCTCCCTCATATTGACCTGGGCAGAGCAAACAGGCAGAGCTGTAGAGTTGGTCCTAGCCATGCTCACTTAGCATTTAAAAGAAAGCACTCCTGCTCAGAAAAATGATTATAGATACACAATAAAGACAGATTTAGATTTTAAAAAATATGACCTCTGAATGGGTCACAGTCTTGGATAATTACACATAGGCTTGGGAGAGAGAAGAAAAAATATATAGACAATTACAAAAAGAAAAAGGTATAAAAATAAAGCAGTCTTTGAAGAGAGAGTAAAAGTAATATAAAAGAATACAGATAGTCATAGATTAAAGGAGTAAAAACTAATAAGCCACATAAAGATGCAATAGACACAGAGAATCTGGATTATGTATATTATTGTGTTTTCTTTGAAATTTTTGACTGCATAGAAACATTTGATTCTGGACACTGCTAAGTCAAAACAACATAAAGGTATGTTGACTTCAAAATTTGAGTCTGAAGATATTTTGCTTTGGAAAAGAGGCTCTGCATTTGTTTCCACAGGAAGTGAGAGGTTGTGGATTCTTTCCAGGCTAAAGTGTTTTAATGGAATAAGACCCCACAAAAGGTGTTCGTGAACCCTAAAAATACTTTGCTCAACAAATAGCTGGAAGCAATTTGAAGAAAACTATGCCCAAATTTCCAAAATGCTTGTTTATAAATGTTTATTTTCACTTAAAGGGAGAAATGCTATAAAGAGGAATACTTTGTATTTATATGGACTTTGAACTATTGATATAAATTTAAGGTCAGTTTGCTGCTCTCTGAACATGTATTTCTGCTCTTGTTTAAGGTATTATATTTATACAACTCATTATGGAGTTTGTTAGACATTGGGTCAAGAAACTGCTCTTTTCTGGACTGCTTAATGGTATGTTGCATGAACTGTACATGTAAGAACCAAAGAAAAGTCACTGCTTAGCTTGCTAAAGAAGGTGAGACTATCTTTCAGTGCTCCCACTTCACAGAAAAAACTAGATATTTTTTTAAAAATTTATAGAATCAATTATTCAAAAAAATTGATTCATTGAAAATAAAAAAAGACTCTCAACAATGCAGAGACTAGGATCAGATAGATTCACTGCCAAATTCCATGAAAACTTTAAGTGACAGCTAATACTGTTGAAGCTAATATTCCTCAAATTGTTCCATCTGGTACGAAGGGAAGGAACACTACTATATTCCTTGTACTTAGATACTCAGATACCAAAACTGGATGAGAATACATCTGGAGACCTGCAAGGGAGTAAACCTGAGCCATAACTTCTTTGGTTCCGGGCATGAGTCGGGAATCTCTTAGGGAGTAGGCAGGAACCAGAGACCTCTGTGGGTCCCGGCATGAGTCTGTGACCTCTAAGGGAATAGGCCAGAACCAGAGACCTCTGTAGATCTGGGACATGAATCTGGAACCGCAAAGGAAATAGGCCTGAGCATGGACCAATGCCAGAGCAGGCCCAAGTCAGCAACCTCAGTAGAAAGAGCCCCATGCAAACAATCTCTGTGGAAGCAGGCCTGAACAACCCTGGTATTTCAGAGCAAATCCCAGGAGTACCGAGCCACCTCCAGGAATGTGGAGTGACCAATAGAGTGACTGGAACAGTGGCCCTGACTACACCATGAGGAGCAACCATCTGAGCCTTAAATCTACTGGTGCTTAGAAGATTGATTACCAGAGTCACACAGCCTCAACTATACCAATCAGAGGAAATGGTGTGTAGACAAGTTAAGAACACATGTAACACCACAAAGATCAACACAGCACCAGTAAAAACTAGTGACCAACAACAGCAAGACTTGAACAACCACATATAGATGAAGCAGAATAAAATTATCTAAAAATAACTTAAAGAGAATATTTGAGGCTTAAAGAGGAAATAAAAAATTCCCTCAACCACATTCACACCAGAGCAAGGGATCGTGCTACCAAGGTCCAGTGGAAGAGCAGAAGGAAGGAGAAGATGAACAAGGATGTCAGGATCGTGAGGGACTGGCCTATCAACAGAGACAGTGG